>VZTY01012654.1:124536-152201 GCA_013400935.1 Turnix velox | reverse complement strand
GTTGCGAGGTCAGCATATCTTTAACGGAGCTCACATATTGTGAAACTCGGGACAGGACGCAAAGAGCTGAACTTGCTGTCTGCAAGAAACCGCAAGCTGTCACAAGTGATTGATGTAATACACAATCGAGACTAAAAGTAACTATCCAATGATAAGCTTGGCTTTTGCAAAAAGCATAAGACAATTAACCACTGTATAAATATAGCAGCCTGTTGCCAATAAAGTGGAGACTACTAAGATGACCACCTGGTGTCCGTGTCTCCCCTCTCCGACAAAAGACTTCATTTAACAAAAAGGCTTTGATAAAAAAATACTTCAGGAAGAAAAATATTTTAACAGCTTGGCAGTTTTCTGAATTGCCGTGAAGGTCCAATAACTGCATTCTGGGCTGTTACCTTTGTGTTAATGATACCCACAACACAAAGCCCAGCAAAACTCACCCAAGACTATGGGACACTTCCCTTTCTCAGTGCTTGACCTCCTTCATCCTGCTTTACATCCCAGTCAGTGAATCATGGGCTTAGAGCAGTAGTATGCAGTGATTCCTGCCCTGGGTCAGCTGTCTGGGGCTGGGCTGGCATGGTCTCTGCCATTTTCTAGATTCCTTGGAGGCCAGCCTGCCATATTCCTCCTACTCCTCATGCTCCTTTGACTTCTGCTCAATAGCCACAGATTTTACAGGTACAGCAAATGTAAGAACCATTGCAGTGCTTTCCACTAAAAGTAGTTACATTCTAGATAAAAGTCCTGTAACAGGCTGCTTGGTGCTGTCTGCCTTGCAACTGATTTATTGTGCCAGATTCTGTGACAACAGGGCATATTATCAAAATGGCAAAGTATAGGGAGCACTCTCAGAGAAATTAATGATTGCAGTTTTAACTCACGCTAATTTCAATTGGAATTCTAGCTCCATAAATTCTGAGTGACTGATTAAAATTATTAACATGTAGAACACCTTTAGGCAACCATACTGCCTCATTAAACATGGAAGCCTAGAATTATCTCCACTGTGACAAATGTGTGTATGAATGTGTGTGTTCTGAAGACATACATCAGGAATTCTGGAATTATTTTAAGGAGATTTTCTTCACAGAAGATAATACAAACAAAAAGAGAAAGAAAAAAAAAAAAAGAAAAAAAAAGGCAGCATAAATGCAACAAAGAGGCTGCTATGTAGTAACCCACTGACTCCTGACTCTTCACAAGACTTCATTAGTCACTGCCAACTTCAATCTGCTTCAGTTATTTTACATTCAGCTCCCAAAGGAAAATCCCTCTCCCCAGTGATTGCAGACTAACCTAAATATAAACGGTCTCATTTTATAATGCATCAGGCTAACATGTCCTGAACTACACCAGTATCAGAAAAGGAATCTCTGAATATATCTAAGCCTGTCAAAATATGAAGTAAGAGAGATGCACATTTCTATATCTGTGTCTCTGAGGCAGGAATTCAAGTTATAGATGAAGGTGGTTAGTATAAATATATTATTTCTCTCCAAAATGTCAGAGGATATTTTCGCTTTTATAATGAATATCTGCATATAAAGAAAGACTTAATAGCTGTATTCTATTTTAAAAGAGTGCTGTTGATGTACAGTCTGAGATACTGTGAACAAATGATTTGAATGTCCCTGTTAAGAGAAAATATTTGAAAATGTTATAGCAATGAAAGTTATTTTGATTTTTATTTTATTCAAAATGAGATGCATATTATGAAAGTATATAAATCAAGAGATAAGCAGCAGAGACACAAAGGTCAGAATCACAGCTGTTGATAAAGGGAACCTCATTAATTATAACAAAAGAATTGCCAGACTGAATTAGACCTGAGCCCAACTGGTCTTATATCCCTTTGCTGTGAAGTTCTGGAAAGTACAAGAGAGACTATAAAATGCAAATGTGGAAAAAACAGTTTCCCTTAATGGCAAAAGATTATACAAAATTTTACATGCCTTCCAAATACCGCTTTTTAACAGTATTTACAACTCAATTTTGACAACGTTCTCTCTGCATATTCATTTCTACACAGATGTCCAGTTCACCTTTGAATCTTACTATACAGTGATCCCAAGCAGCACCTGGACAATATATTGCAATATCTAGTTATGCACTATATTGAAATTTCCCCTACTACTTTAAGTGCAGATTAATTGAAAAACCTGTTCCCTGTATACTTCATTAGCTGACTTATGGAAAATAAAATTCCTGGTATGATCCACAATTTATTAATTTGTTTACCTTTACTGTGTCTATTATTACCTGTTTCTTTTAATGATCAATGCCAAATCTTCCAGTCCCTGCTCATGTACTTTTTTCCATGGCTCTGAAATTTCTCTCCCTTTCAATACTCCTTCTTGGATGAAGAATGACCACGTTAAAAGAAGTTTAGAGCTGCACAACTCTAATATACATTTGCCCCTTGTAAGTTTCTTTTTTTTGCTGCTTTCTAACTTGAATTCTTCCACTTCGTTATGAGACTGATTCCGGTGCAGACTCTTGAGAAGCTGGCTGTAAGCCTTTTGTGTTTCTGAACTTGTCTAACTAGGGCTGGAGTTTGTAAGAGCAAATTAAGAGAGAAACTTGCATGAAAGGAAAATACATTTCTTTCCAAATTCTAAGCAGCAGTGCTTGACACAACACTCTTAATTTTTCCCTTCCAGGCAAATGGAAAGCCCAAAGGGCCGTCAAGGAAAATCAAAGGGGCACAAGCACATATTGTTAGCCCTCACATGTAATTAGTGAGCCATTACCATAGCAAGAAGTGGGAGGGATTTTATCCCTTGGGAGGTCCAGAATGACAAATAATCCATTCCATCCATGGGCACCAAATTTGCCAGAGACAAGGGAAAATGGGAAAGCCAGATCTTCATTTGAGAAGCTAATAAACATACAGGGAATTTTTCTGGCTTGTGCTAAGAGTGAACTCCCTAAGTGTCAGGGGCTTGTAAAACTGTGATTTGTATCTGTGGTGGACATGGAGGTCACAAGGTTTTCAGCAGAAAAGCCATCAGAGCGGCTTTTGTCTGTTTACCATCTGAATCTGCAGCCAGATTCAGTCAAGCAGATTTCAAATATGAAGATTGACAATGTCCTCATTAGTCTTTTTGGGAATTCTCTTGTAAGGTTTGCTCCAATGCATCCGAGAAATCATCTGTCATTATTCTGCCTGGGCTTTGCATGTCCCTCCCTCTCCATAAACTTCTTCCCTCTGATCATGCTACAAGTTTGAAAAACCAACACAGGTTACTTTACTCAGTCAAGACTATTAAGAGAAGAATGGAAGAAAAAAAAATAGGATGCACTTAGCAGTTGTTTTTTCCCCTTGCTTTACTTTCAAGAGAGAAATTAAATATACAGGAATTGCTGTGGTAACAGAATGGCAATAATTAAATCCCTGGCATTTTCATCTCTTTTAAGTGACGTGCTCTAATCGAGAGACCTTTAACTTGTGAGATCCAGTCTTCAGAAAAGACAAAGACAACTGTGAATAAAACAGCCAGTTTGAAGGTTCCACTTGAAATGCTCCTATCTTTCAATAATGTCAAAGGCTTTTTTTGACATCTGCACTCTAAATGCTGAGATGAAATTTGAAGAACAATATGTTTGATTCTAATTAACACAAAGTACCTTTTTTGGTGCAATTTAAGCAGCAACAACAAAAGCATGTTTCATTTCCTGAGGCAGGCAAGAAGTTCTTGACTCTACCTGTGCCACCCTTTTGAGGTACAATCAACAGAAAACACAGGAGTTCAAGAAATTACAGAATTCTTAACGATAATATCTTTTCAGTCTAGTCTGGAGGAATCTACCATCAAAACATTCAGCTTGCTTACTAGTGCTTTGCTACAATCAACAAAGGTAACTTAAATTTTTAATCTTTCACTATAAAGCTTTCTCTCAAAGAAATGCAATTTTCTCAGTAAGAAAAATGTCACCTAATATAAACTCCACTCAGGAAACTGACATTCATTACATACCTAAAATGAGCCTGTATCTTATTATACAGACTATGCCAATATTATGCCCACAGATGATTAGGTATGCAATTAAATGGGAAAGCTAACTGAATAAACAGAGGAATTCATTTTTGGCACGCTAGATCACAGCTAAAAATGTCTTTTTTGTGATGTGTCAAATTATTCTCCTATGCATGTATAACAGACAGCAGTGTACATATCTCTTTCTACATTACCAGGCTAATGGCACGGGGCAATATAATATCACAACACTTTCTTTATTTCTTTTATGTATCCTCTTAACCAACATTTTCCAGCTATAGTCACACTGTCTGCAAATGAGAGTTAACTCACTTTACCATTGTATGTTTAATTTGATGATGCTTAGGGCTTCTTTTAAATTTTTTTTCACAATGAGCTAATTCATTCCATAAACTTAGATGTGCTCTAGGACACCACTGTATTGTACACTCTTTATTCCCTCAAAAAAGTCTATTAAAAAAACTGTGAATCTGCTCTCCATTGACATTTGGAGATAATGAGAGAAAATCTTCCATTGGTAAGTAACTGTGTGAGTGGGAGCTATGTGTGCAAATGCTTGACACATCTTGGGAGTCTGTACTTCAAAACCTTTATGAGAAAATTTGCTTTTAGAGTTTAGCGAACTTTCCTTACAATACTGAATTATTCATTCAGCCTACTTATCAATGCTTTTAGAATTTCTAGGAATGGAACAAAACTATCTACACACTCTCTCATATTCCTTTTAGAACAGGTGATTTACAAATCTAACATCATGGTGTGAAATGCATCAGAAAGCTCTGAAGGGAGTGTTTATACTTCAGCAAGACTAATTTAGACATTTATCAGTGCAACAGGTAAGTCACAAGTAATTCAGAAATTCTGGAAGGCCCATGATTTAATTGGTTGTATCTCAAAAGAATGGTAGAATTAGAGCCATGGTATTATTTTAATGCTTCCAGAGCAGGTATGTGTCAGTACAGAAGTAAACAAAATATTCTTCATTTGTTGTGAATATGTGGTTGGATTGTAGACCCATTCACTAATTTACCTTAGAATGGTGTGGATTGAAGCTGTGCTGATTGGATTGGACATGGACTTGCCACAGAGAGCAGCACAGATGAAGTTTTTCATCAGAGGCTTCTTCACAGTGCTAGCACATTTTTCTTTTATCTCTGAGTATTCCTAAATTTCCAGGGATTTTGTAGTTTTCTAAGGTGCCTGGCAGATACTTGAAAGCTAGAAAATCTGCAAAAAAGCTCTTACCAGTAAAGTCCAACTCATGTCTCCTCTGTTCAGTTTGTGTATACACTGTGTGATTGTTTGTGTGCCTGTGATGGATGAGTCATTAGGGAGATAAAGCTAAATGAACAGCAAAGAACTGTTCTGTTAAAAAATGTAATTTTGCCTGTTTCTGATAGTACCAAAATATATTTCTTTGACAAATTACTGTAACTGTGTTTGTTTATTAGCACATCTCAGTCTGTAATGCTCTAACTCAGTTCTCTGAATTCTACAGCTCCCTCAGCATTTGAGAACACTCACTGTATTTTGCTTTTTTGGCTACAATGCTTCCTTAATTGTCAGATAAATTCAATAAACTGTAATCATTTAGCTAGGCAATATTTGAGGAAATAACAGCAGGGAAACCACTCCAAAAAAGCAGCTGTAATGTTACAAGCAACCTCAGAAATTAGATAACTTTTGAAGTTTTCAGATTATCTTTTTGAATACCATGGTTATCTCCACTACTAGATCTCAGCATTACAGACCACAGAGAACCAAGTGTATTCAAAGGAAAAAAAGCAACTTAGGATGAACCAATGTTGAAAGGAATAAATCAGTATTCATGGAATACTAACTTGAGGATGATGTATAAATATGTAACTTTCAGTCCAATCACTGCAATGAACTGGGTGCAAATACATATTTAGGTAAGTTTTATGTGAACTACAGAAGACTGACCTTTCATACCCTAGCACCTTCCATTTCACAGACTTCACTGATGCAGAAACTGGGCTGAGAGCCACCTTCTTTCATCTTAGAATACTCCTCTCCTTTCTTTCTTCCCTCCTCCCTTCCAGCCTCCACTTCCAGAAAACTGTTACTGACATCAAGGTATGCTCATCCCTTTTTCCCATCATTTTGTAGTCTGTAAGCAGCCATTGTGCTTTCAAAACTAATCTTCTTTCTATTTATATACCAATAAAAAAAGCCTAGACTGCAGCATTTCACTAAACAACTTCAGGGATTTGAAAAAGAAAACAAGCCTATTTCACTTCAAAATGTCAAGATTCAATTCACCCTACCATGCTATTCAGCACACACAAAGAAGGGATAAAATATATCCCAAAGTCTAGTGACTGAGTACCCATCAAAAAATGGCATGTTTAGGTAGACAGCTATAGACAAACCTCTGAGAAGAACAGGAAGAAGCAGGTACTAATGACAACAATTATACACATAGACACCCCCAGAGGGGGAGGAAAAAAGTGATAATTAAGACTGTGATCTGTGTATCTAGAATAAATATTAAGTGACACTAAAGCAACAGAAATTACTTAGGAATCATCTCTGTTAGGCATCCACAACACAGTGATAGCATTTGTTTGTATTCTGATACAACAAAAATAGCGATGGCAGCTTAAATAAGTAGAGAGACTGAAGATTTTTGAAGGTTTCCCCCCCACACACTCTCCTTAAATCTTGGACGAGTGCCTCTATTCTAAAGAGATGATTGCAGAATAATCTGAGGAGAATACTTTCAACTTCAATACCAGCCACTAGAATTCCTCTGTGTCTTTTTTCTCCAATTTTCATGACAGCACGTTTACTAAGAAGAAATTCATAGACATAAGTCAAGGAAGAAGAAATCCCTCCTAGATACATAATGAAGGTTGGGCTTGAAAGCACAATTTTTAACAGTCTGGAAGGAACTAAACATGGAAGGCCTGTCTTTCAGCCATTAAAGATATGTTCTAAGTAATTTGGAATGTTTAATTAGCTGCTTGTCACATCAACAATGCTAGGTGTTTTTATGCAAAGATATTTTGACAGCACAATGCTTTTTTCAGTATATAAACCACAGCACTCCGAGATACATTCTATTCTTGCTTGCATTGCGTTGTAATGACTTCAAGCAGTTCAAAGGAGCAATCTAAATACTGCAAAGCACACAGAGGGATGTGTGATTATTTTCTGCTGTCAAAATACCTACCTTTAACTGAGCTTTAGATTAGTACAAGATTGCATGTACAATCAGGAGAAACACAAGAGACAATCCGGAGGAAGACCACATGTCAGTTAAATTAATAAAGATGGAATCAGTGCAACTTGCTTCAATGAACCAGTTGAGACTTATTCTCCTCATCACTGGGAAATCTTGTCTGAATACACACCCAGAGCTGCACGAGCAACGATTATAGCCTCTGAGAACACAGGAAGCAAAGGATAACATTGCCAACCAGCACAACATGCCACCTCCTGCTCTCCTAGTTACCAATTAATATACATACTATGTATTGCTAAAAGACATTGATTATAACATTGTGTACCTTCCATTATTAAACTACACCATCCCTTCACCAGTGCTTTTGTCCTCAAGGTCCCCAGCTCACCCTCATTTCCCAGTCCTTCAGTAACTTTGTAATGCTTGCTAACTCATCAGTAAACATCATTAGCACACTTTTTTTTTGGTGGCATGATGAATAATGGCAGGTCAGGATACACTAGTCCTTAGACAGACACTTGAGAAGATCCTAGGTCAACTAGCTTTGCTCCTGTCAGAAGTTTTGCTGCTAATAAAACCAACCATTGCTGTCTCTCCTTCGACCACTTTCTTATGTGCCCTATGATTTCTGTAATAATTGCTATCTTTCCCAGTTTAACGAATATCTACCGAAGCAGTTGTGCATTCGTTCTTACCAAATTCCTGACAGACCAATCAACTACACTAGTGCTATGCAGAAGACAAATTTTTTTTATTGCACAGAAAATATCGTATTAACTTTCGCTACCTTGGTGAATCTATTTTCCTATGATCCTCTTCATATTTAATCTCATTTCCTAAGTATTTTCTTCAAAAAGAGTTCTAAAGCCTCGAATAGAAGATTATCTGAGACAATGGTTGCTCATGTATTTTTTTTCTCTAAGACAAGCACTACATTCAATATTCTCCAGTCATACAGAACCACTCTGTCTCAATAGCTCTATTAAAGATTTTTGCTAGTGGACCTGTCACTTCATCTGACAGTTCTTTCAGAATCTGAGAAGGTGCATCATTTGTTTTCTCCAGCTTGGGTGCACTGTGAGTTTTCCTTCTACCTTACAGGGGTGATTTCCATTTCTATCCCTTTATTCATGTCAATCATTCTTCCTGACAGGCATTTATCCTGATGTTAACCACAATCATAAGAGATAAACATAGTTTTAGTTCATGAAACCCCTTTCCAGCATGGAGACCAGGAAGAAATTGCGTAAGAATGGTAAATCACAAATGAAAATGGATATTATGTCAAACAGCTCAAATGATTTTACTTATACCTTTGATGCTCTGCATGGCAGGTTATGGAGTAACTGAACCCTCTGGTACCAACCTTAACTCAGAGCTAAAGGAAATTATTTTTGAAGAATACTAATAGTGCTGATTTTGTGGTCCTGGAACATAAATAAAGATTCTCACAGAACCAGAAATTTTAGCATAGCCCTTGCACTCAATATGAAGACAATCCTTCCTTTCTATTCTAAGCCACATAATCTAGCAGAAATTTATACATTTACTCCTAATATCAAGAATTTCTGCTAAAAGCTGAGACTACGTTAAATGGAAATGACAGAGAAGGTGTAAGACCTGGATGTGCTATTTGAAGCAGTATTGTTATAAGCCATCAATATGGTGCAGCCTTAAGTAAGGAAATCCAATTCTAAACTGTTAACAAGACATATTTCCAGAGGCAGAGGGATATTAAAGCCAGGGATTGAGGCAAGGCTTCAAGTGCACTCCTCCAGACTGTCAAAAAAAATAAACTCAATTTGGATCAGATACAAAGAACAGCTTCCAGGTTATCTATCATGAAGACCCTATTTAACAGAAGAATTTTCAAAAAAGCCCAAATGAGGACAGGACAAGTACAGATATCTAGATGGACACATGAAGACCACCCACAGATAAGAAGAACTATATGTCTGCCTTTGACAATTAATAGATTGGACATAGAAAGAACTACATTAATTAGAGGCCAATACTGGCACAAGAAAAATTTTCTATAAGCTATATGTGCTGGAAGCAGTTAGATATGCATCAAAGTAGTCAATATGTGGACCAGCCTCTCAAACGGAGCCAGCTTTAAAGTAAGTATACATTTATGACAGTAATTTTATGACATTATTACTGAGAAAGTGATTCGCTTCAATGAGCCTTCTAGTCTGAGGATCCTACATCCTTAGAAATATATGTGCTGTGATAATCAAAACAGTGGTGGCAAAGTTTTCAAGCATGACATTGCACACATGGTTCTGGACTGATTTGTGCAGCTTGTTAAAGTTTTCAAGCATGACATTGCACACATGGTTCTGGACTGATTTGTGCAGCTTGTTAAAGTTTGTATTAGATGGAGGTGCAATTTTCAGTATCCAAAATTGGATAAATTGTATGTTGTAAATTGTATTCTACTGGAATGGGGAACAGCATTTGGCTATTAAGCAACCATGAAAATCTGGTGAATTTTAGCTAAGTTATCATACCTTCACAAGTTATTTTTATGATCTGGTATAGTATTAATTTTTTAAAAAAAATCTTTCCCCCTCATTAAGTGCATAAGGCTGAGAATTGCAGATTTACAGTCAACCCTGATTTTTAGTGACACTTTTATGCCCTCAGCTCTCTTGCAATGCTGCTGCCTGAGACAGTGAGTGAAGGGAGTCTGGTGATTTAGTAATACTGTAAAATGGAAACACAAAACTGAATCCAGCTGTAAAGGAACAGAGAGGAGCTAAAAAATGTGCCTACTAAAGCTGAATCTTTCGTGTTTGGTTCTACTTTCAGAGTGTTGTGTCTGTAGCCAAGGTCTAAAGTGGATTTGGGATGTATACAAGATGTGATTTAGGCCTTTCATGACTAAGCTGGATATTTTTTTTCCAGGAATCAAGGAGAAAGGTCTCTTCTTATTCTTCATGAGCAGACTGGGAGGATATTAGAAACAGAAAAGACCTGCATTTCCATAGCCTTTGCTATGGCCAAAGAGAATCACAGTTAATGCTGCATGTAAAGGCTTTACTGCTAAGATATCTCATTTAGAACAGCTAGATCAATACATCCAGGATGTACTTTTCTGCTTTAACAATGAGAAACAGACATAAAATTGACATTCACCAGGTAGTTAAGTCCAATTAATGGTTTATTTGGATTGCCAAATTATCCTAAAGCATCTGGATCACACAAGTGAATCTGGCCTTTACAGGTGTATTTTGTCTTTAACAGCAACATTCTGAGGAGGTTTTCCTATATTTAAAGTACAATAATTTTTAACCTCAAGTCTGCCTTAAAGTATTTTGGGAAAAATTTATGATTGGGAATCTGATTTTGAGATTTTAAAAACAAAAAAAACCCCAAATTAAATAAAATTCCTCCTATGAAGTTTTTTTCCCCCCGGTAAAGTTTTATAGTCCATGATTTAATTAGTTAATACACACACAAGGCACTTCTGTTTTTTTCAAGTTATTTTCATTTTTTCCTCTTCTTTGCAGCAACTGCAGTAGCAATTAGCTATTTTTTCTGGATTCTGGTATTTTATTTTGAACAAAATATCAAGTGTGGGATTATGAAGTCTGAGGGCTCAGATATAAAATGAAAAATAAGTTCTCATAATTAAAGACATGGTTTATTTAAGAAGTTCCTGCAAGTTGTGTGTTTTATTTTAAAAACTGCAATTTTTAAAGGTCAGTGCACACTGACCTTTAATAAGTTTATAGGAACTGAGGGCAAACTGCAGAGCCAGGTCAAGATGCAGCAAATGTGCAGGAGATTCTGGATGATGAACCCTGAAAACATCTTGTGAGACATCTGCTTACATAATGTACTGCTATGCAAGGGTCATCTGCAAATTAAAAGCATGAAAATGCTGATGCTACTCAAAACTGTATTAAGAGAATCACAAGACAGCATGTGGCCCAATTAATCTTATGAACTCAGCATTAACATATTACTAGATCACAATGTAGATTACACATTTATAAGCATATCAAAATCAAATGTAGAATAAATTGTACCCTGGAGCACCTTTGAATATAATTTTCTTCTACAAATAAAAACAAAAGTTTCAGACTAATGGTCAGTAGCATCTTCAGGCTCAATAAGAAATACTGTTGTCGTATTAATATCAGTTGTCATCAATGGCTGCTTCAAAATTCCATTTCCACTTTCAGATTATGATTATAGTTACAAACTTTGAAAAAGGCAATGTATATACAAGTATCTATTTTCTATACAATCCCCTCTCTTGACATATGAAATTCAACACTTACTAGTTACATGTGTTGCTATATTCACATGCAGTCAGGAGGGAAAAGTGGAACACCCTGGTTTTATTTCTCTGTGCTGATGGTATATAGTAAAACTGGTGGAAAGTATGCCTATATATATGTGCTACTGAAACAGTATTTATGCTCAGACATAAACCATAAAAACACCTTGCCTGCCATAGTTGAATTGTGTGATTTCTAACATTCCCTGTGGCATAGGTACTGCCTTATACTACCTTCTGACTTTACAATGAGTGTAACTGAAATACTCAGAAAATAGGTAGCAGTATCAAATCAAAGACTGATCAGGAACACAATTTATGACTCTGGTATTTTCTATCATGCTCTGTTATGTCTCAACACATAGAAACAGATCTTTTGTACTCCATTAATTCTGTAAAATTATTTTTAGTCTTATTTGATAGAAAGAGACAGCCTCTGTGCACAGTGTATCTGCTCTTGGAGAAGGAAACTGAAAAGTCAACATTCAGCCTGGCCTTGAGCACAGACACACTTGACCAGGCCCACAGCTACAAAAAGCCCCAGATCTAGCCAACAACATCCAGTATGCCTAACAATGAACTTGCCAAACACTTCTGTTTGTTCTGCGTGTACATATAAAAAGTGATGCACTGGACTTACTGCATTGGGAACAATCACGCTCAATGATTCCAGAACTCCAGTTCATAAAGCAGTTTGTGTACATTTTTCCCCTCATAATATGTAATTCATAGTAGAACAGATGATATAAATTCATCAGTGTCAAAGGGTCTGACACAATGTAGAGGTGATTCTGAACTTACTTCAGTTCAACATTAGATACCCATTCAGTATGTATCAGCTTCTTCCATCTAGACCTGATACCAACTACAGGGAAAACAGAGAACGTGGAAACAGGTATTGGGTCATGGCTCCTAGTATATAACTGGAAACTATACTGAATGGCTTCACTAGTTCTTTTCACCCTTCTATGGGTTTCCATTTAAAGCAAAGTAAACGAAGAATTATAAAAAGTCTTATTGGGAGTTTCCCTGCTCCAGTCTAGAGGACTGGATGCATGGTAAGACCTTGTACTTAGTTGGTAACTCAGTCCTAAAGGAGCAAAATACTCAGAAAAAATTCCATCTGCCAGTCTATTAACTACAAGAAACTGCTAAGAAAATCTCTCTTGACCGTGTCCAATCCAAGTATTTTTAATGTAGTCAAAAGAAGGCAAGAATTCTACTTTGGAATTTTTTTTTTTCCTTCAAAAATGGTATCTTTCAATACCAGTAAAATGGATCAAAATAGATAGATAATGCATTGATAATACATTTAAACACATGCAATGCAAAGACACAGTTCTGGCCAGAAAGAAACAAATTGAGTCTTTTAGCACCTATTGCAAAAGAAATAGTGGACTTGAAAAAAAATAACAGCACAAATAGACTGGGATCCTTTGTTGCTGAAGTATAATAAATGTGATAAAGCAATTTGGTTATGTTCACATTCTGCACAGTATCACTGTAAGTGCATGCCACCAACACAGTAGAGTGCAGGAAGAGCTGCATTTCCACAAAATAAACACTTTAAATAAAGAACACAAAGGTTCTGCCCATGGCCTGGAGTTCTACATTGGCTCTCATGAGATGGAAGAAGAGGGCAGGTATCAGCTGCAGCAGTCCTTCTTGCCTAAACTGTTTACAGATTGAGTAGGAAAGAAGTAGCAATCACAGCAAATAAACAAGGCCTAAAAATAATAATTATTCTTTTAGACAAGTCAAGGAATTCCTGTTCATAAAGCAGTTTGTGTATACTTTTTCCATCATAGTATGCCTTCATAGTTCATAATGGAACAGATGGAAAGCATCCTACTCTTTGCTGTGTTACTTGCTAATAGGGCAGGTGTTGACTGTGGTATTACACAAGTTTATGAAACATCGTAAATAGACTTACTTTGAAGTTCTCTTCTTTTTGTTACACATCTGTTGACATTCAACCCCACATTTAAATTCCATACTAAAAATTCAGTTTACACTTGGCTGACATAAAAATACAAACATATTTGACGTGAAAATAACATCTATGCAACAGGTCTTCAAACAATTAACTGTTTTCTAAGCAACAGAAAAAATAATGTCTGTGGAAACAGACACTGCAGCTTTACCATATCACCAAGTATTATGAACATCTGCAAAGGAAAGTAAGGTGTTTAGCAAACAAAAGGGACAAAGGGTGAAGACTAAGTAAAGCTGGAGGGATGAGATACAGCCACCTGACTTCAGAAATAGCCTTTTAACTGCCAGCTTCATAATGAGAGTAAATACCAGGTGAATGTGAATTCACTGACAGTTATAGAGAGAAAAATAGTTGGTGTCAAAACAAACCAGTTCTTCAAAATTGCCACAGTAGGCTGCTTTTCTTAATAACTCATTCTAGCTGGATTCACTTTTTCAGCAATTTAACATGTCTCTTCAGAAAGATGGTGTGTTTCTTTACTAAAAGTAACCTACTGAAGAGCTGGCTGAATGCAAGGTTCGTTTGCAGTTTTGAGTTGTTTATGTGAGATCTGTTTGGCATAATTGCATAGGTAAAAGTAATCATTAGATGCCTGAAATAGTGCTGCATCTATTTGAATGGAAAAAGGAAGAACCTTCATAAACAATAGTGAAGTACAGAACATTATTCATACACTAAAGAATTCTGTGTTCCTGGAGCCAATGCTTTTAGACTAGGATGAAGACTGAGCGTCAAATAGAACTGCAGCACATGCAAGCCAGTAATACACTAAAATTGAACAGTGGACAGACACATTTGGCCCAAAGACTTTCTTATGTGAATCCTAAACTGAGATACAAATGTTGCTTCTACTTTTTGCCTCTGACATTCTTGGTGAAGCATCATTCTTTTTAAAATCCCCAACTGCATTTTTTACAGAAATGCAGCCTTTTATACTGCTACATCCACTTAACTTTTGAAGCTGGTTCATCTACCACACTTTTAACCTTATTATCACATGCAACTAAATAACATGAAAAATGCATTTTCTGAAATTAACATATTCAGCTGCAGGATCTCTGAAATGACTAAAGTACAGTGGCTCTTTGCTTTTCTTATGGCTCTGCTGTTATTTGCTTTGGAACTATTCATCCTTCTCACTCTTCATTAGGTAATTTTCCACCTGAAAATGTCACAAGAATGTGATTTCTGTAATGTTATGGCTCCACATCAATATGAAAATGCCATTTCCTCTAACAATCAACATGCTGCCCAGAAATTAAAAAAAAATTAGAGGCCTGGTTCAGTATAGAGTATCAGTATTTGCATGCACATTTCTGGCAGAATTTGTTTCAAAATTATGGGTTGGTTTAATGCTATGGAATAGCAAAACGGCAGCTGCTGCTGCTACAATAAAGGGTAACAAAAATTCCAGCTGTGGATATGCAATCTCTTTCTCAGTGCAATACAAAAAAATATTTCCTGTGACTAAATGCAATGTGCAACTTTGGCTTGTTTCTCTTTAATTGTGTGTTTTCAGCTACTTAACTTTCCTCAGAACTGAAAAAAAATAGATGCCTAATGCACCACTCCCACCAACAAAAGTATCCATGGAATAATTAATGAAAGCTGTGTAATTTCTTTTTTTCTATTTGTGAATCAACTCGTTATTTCAATCTCTTCTGATTTCTGTATAAAAATTTATTTTTAGTTCCAGAGATGAAAAGCTGACAGGCTTGGCAAAGAGACATTCAAAAGAAATAAGGCACAGGAAAATTCTAATAGCTATTAGACATAAGCATAAAAATGCCATCTGTACATAAACTCCAAGACACATACAGGGAGAAAAAAAACGCAGCTGACATATTTAAATGTCTATATTTCACCAGCAAATTAGCTACTGTAGGAAATATTCCAGTATTAGTAATAAAAGATATGACACTCTCTTGTAGTAGAGCTGACTAGATGGTGAAGGAAACATAACACTGTCCCATTCCCTAGATTTGCAAAGGCAGAATGCAATAACACAATGTCTTGTTGCATCATGTTATGGACTAAAACACCAAGAGTTGAAACTTCAAATCTGGGCCTTCCTGAAGCATCTGCCACCTCTGCCCCTGTCTGTACCTTCTGGATCTCTGCCATGTATCTCTCCAAAGCTTTTAATGTCATTTGGAAAAAGAGGAACTCACAGCAAGCCACAGTGGGTGACAGGTCTCAAGTTACTCCCATATCCATCTCCAATAATACTAGGAGGGTGAGTGCCTGACACGATGTTGTGACAAGGTGTGTGGGTGTTGGGTCAAAGAAGAGATCCTAGTATCTTCTCCTCCCACAACATACCTTTGCTGCTGCATCACCAAGAATTGTAATCCATGTGGTATCAGCTAATTATTTTACATACTTGTACATGTTGTGCTGTGAGGGAAATATGTCAGCATCAGAAGCACTGTCAGGAAAATCCTCACTGATTATTTTCAATGTTCAATGTCCAATGGACAGTGGGATCGAGTGCACCCTCAGCAAGTTTGCAGATGACACCAAGCTGTGTGGTGCAGTTGATACACCTGAAGGTAGGGATGCCATCCAGAGGGACCTTGACAGGCTTGAGAGGTGGGCCCAAGCCAAACTCATGAAGTTCAACAAGGCCAAGTGCAAGGTCCTGCACCTGGGTCGAAGCAATCCCAAGCACAGATACAGGCTGGGTGGAGAGTGGCTTGAGTGCAGCTCCGTAGAGAAAGACTTGGGTGTGTCAGTTGATGACAAACTCAGCATGAGCCAACAGTGTGCACTCGCAGCCAAGAAGGCCAACCAAATCCTGGGTTGCATCAAGAGGAGTGTAACCAGCAGGTCAAGAGAGGTCATTTTACCCCTTTTCTCGGCACTGATGAGACCCCACCTGGAGTACTGCGTCCAGTTCTGGAGCCCTCAACACAGGAAGGACATTGAGCTATTGGAGAGGGTCCAGAGAAGGGCCACGAAGATGATCAAAGGGTTGGAGCAACTGCCCTATGAGGACAGGCTGAAGGAGTTGGGGTTGTTCAGCCTGGAGAAGAGAAGGCTCAGAGGGGACCTCATAGTAACTTATCAGTACCTGAGGGGGTCCTACAGAAAGGCAGGGGAAGGAATTTTTAACATAATATCGGATGGGAGGACTAGAAACAATGGATATAAATTGGAGTGGGATAGATTTAGACTAGACATAAGGAAGAAATTCTTTACAGTGAGGGTGGTGAAGCACTGGAACAGGTTGCCCAGAGAGGTTGTGGATGCCCCCTCTCTGGAGGTGTTCAAGACTAGGCTGGACAGGGCACTGGGCAGCCTGGTCTAGTGGGAGGTGTCCCTGCCTATGGCAGGGGGGTTGGAACTCGATGATCTTTAAGGTCCCTTCCAACCCAAACTATTCTATGATTCTATGATTCTATGTTTTGCTTTCTACTGAAAGTACTCTGTCTCACAGATATTCTTTTCCCTTTGTCTTGCCTCCCTGGGCTTTCACTTTTCTTATCTGCTCCCTTTTGGGTCACATATGTTCCTTGATAAAACATACAATTGCTTACCAGCTGATGGCTAAACCAGGGAATCCAGGAGGGCCCATTAGCCCCAGCAGCCCAGTGTACAGTCTAACTTCACCCTGACTTACAGGAAAAACTGAGAATGACCATCCCAAAGCCCAGGATTTCCTGCCCATATTAACCATCATATTCAAAAACCTAGTACATATGACAGTGTCCACCTCTCTTGCTACGGAGTTCTTGCAGGAGGACTCAGTTGCCAAGGACAGTGGACAGGATGTCAGTAAGGTGACATGGCCCATTTGCTGTTACCAGTTCACAGATTCATGTCATACTGTCTGGTGTCTAGCTGCTGCTTCAGTTGGATCCTGCAATAAAGCTGGTAAGCCATAAATGCCTCACATTTTGAGACTTGTAACTAACAGAATTAAGCCCCCTGAAACACCCTAGCAGGGGCCTCCAAATTTTCTTGTCAAAAAGTTGTGTTGAGTTACAAGACAACTCTGTGAAGAGCAGACTAGCTTTCTTTTTAAAGATCATTCATGCAGACACTGCTTGATCTAAAAGGAGTATGAAGAAAAGGAAGGGGAGGGGAAAAGCTTGTTGGAAGATGAGGTCATAGAAGATCATGTGTTCTTCTGCAGTTAAACTTCATAGCTAGTTACATAGCCTTAAAGCCACAAAAACCCATCCCAGAGTGGAAGAGTGAACAGAACTCACAATGCATTGCATCCAAAATAACTCAAATAATGGTATTTTTCAAGAAAGTCACAGGACTAAGTTTGAAAGCCAATATACACATAATCTCGTGAAAATGTTTACTTCACCTAAATAAGTCTCAAATTTCCATCTTCAAAGCTTGATAAAAAGCCACAGCTCAAAATTAACAAATGAAAAGACTCAAAGGAGGTACTTATTTACTAGTTCTTGGAACAAAACCCTATGGAGGTTTATTCTGCAATGCATATCTACACATGCACCTACAGAGCTTCAGATTACAGCCTACATAGAGGAGCAGAGGTACGAAATACCTGACATTAGTTCCCCGGCACTTAATTTCCTTCATTTCAGATACACCCTCAAATGATATAAAAATAGACTAGCATTACTTTCTGACATGACTAAGGATCTTTAGTTTTGATCTACATACAACTGCATTAATAATAGATTAAGGGTTGCTATCAAAGCATGATTGTATGCTCCAGGAGGAAGGAACTACAAAGTACAGCTGTCAAATCTTTCTCACTAGCTAAAGCAAGGGCAAACTATCCACTTATGAACTTCTAGGACACTTACTGGTCTGTTCAACCTCTCTTTAACATTTCATTGCTGAGCAATGACTTGCATACTCATGACATGAACCAGTATTCTCCTTCTTACTGACCTTGGACAGACAAGGAAAGAAAAGATTTTTTTCTTTTAAGGCAACAGTACCATGGTAGGACAGACTGCAATGTAACAGCCTGCAGAGAGTAGAAAGAACCACAGCATTAGCTTTGATAACGAAGAAGCAGCATGTGATGTAGGTTTATTCAGAATCTCAATCCAATTTCTCACAGATTACTCAATGTGGAGGGGATGATGACATATCAAAATCATAAATGCTGAGTAATCATTTAATTATTTCTTGTTTCCTTATAACTATACCGACCTATTAAATATGCAATTTAGTCTGTTTGGTCTGTAAATGTTTTAAAAATAAAAGCAAACCAACTGAGAACGAAACAAGCAACAAAAGCATGTTAATGGAGAGGGTCACAGAATCCCAGAAGGTTAAGAATTGGAAGGGACCTCTAAAGAGTATCTAGTCCAACCTCCCTGCTGGGACAGGAACACCCAGATCAGGTCACACAGGAAGGTGTCCAGATTGGGTTTGAATGTTTCTAGAGGAGACTGCATACCCTCTGTTTTCTCTCACCCTCACTATGAAAAAGTTTTTTCTTATACTTCTGTGGAACCTCTCGTGTTCCAGCTTGCACCCATTGCCCTGAGTCCTATCACTGGGTGTCACTGAGAAGAGCCTGGTTCAATCATCCTGACACTCACCCTTTCCATATTTATAACCATGACTGAGGTCACCCCTCATTCTCCTCTTCTACAAGCTGAAGAGACCCATCTCCCTCAGCCTTTTCTCAGAAGGATGATGCTCCAATCCCTTCATCATCTCTGTGTCCTGTGTTGGACTCTGTCCAGCACTTTCCTGTCCTTGAACCGAGGGTCCCACAATTGGACACAACATTCCAGATGTGATCTCACCAGGGCAGAACAGAGGGGGAAAAGATCACAGCAACCCCACAGACTGCACCCACCCTCTGATCCCATGACTGGCTTACTGCAGAAAGGCAAAGCCATTCTGCAACAAGATCTTTGTCTGCCAGCATCTGCAAAGGGAACATTTCTTGATACCAAATGGAAACCCAGCACACAGAAATTAATAAAATGACAAAAATTGGCTAATATGCATGGATATATCTTTGTCACAAACAGACAAGATCTGCATGAATATTTATAGAGACAATCCCAACAGGAAAATCCTTGATCACAGATACTGCAGAGATGCAGGGAAGATGAAGTCATGCCACTTTAGCCTTAAACTTCTGTTGACTAACCAGCAGTCATGAATCAGGACAGTGGCCTTTCCTGCCATGTTTTCATTACTGTTCACTGACTCCAATATATATGGATTTCTTGACTACCAGATAATGAAAGACAGAGTTTTTCATTCACAGCAATTTCACAAGTACCAAAATAACATCAAGTGACTTTTTATTGGGTTTTATGACTTTTTGGATCACTGCACTTCCTGAATCATATTAAAAGATTTTGAGAAAGAGATCAATTTGATTACGAATGTCTAGATTTTCCATGATTAGTCAAATGCAGGAGACACATTAAAAAAATCCTACACTATAAATTCTGCCTAGATTTTCATTAGATTTTGGCTCTGTCAGGATGCAGCGGGGAAAACTAGGCTCCCAAAATTGCCCAAAAAGGAAAATAAATCCACCATTAAAAAGGGAGAATTGTGTGACCAAAAATGTTAACATATTGTCAATATTTTTAACCCACCAGGCTATAATGTAGTGATCGGAAATACCTATAAGAGATTAAGTGATGTAGCAAATAGCACTGCTCTGATGAATCTATTTACAATGAAACAGTGACAAATTTAACTGGATATTAATGGGACAAGCACTAGGACCACAGCAGGCATTTCTTGCTTTACTAAAAACAGTGTGAGTTATAAAGGCAAAAGGAAGTAAGTTTTAATATTTGGATCCTGTATAAAGAATGTGTGTTCCTCTGTAAATAATCAGAATGGCAGTTACATACATAGTCCAGAGCTGAAAGTTGAAGTTGTGGTGCATATCATGGAGTACTCACAGTGGACAGTAACCTTTTATATATCAGTGTAAGGTTAATTTCCCTTTCTAAGGGTCACTGACTTGATCTTACTTGCTTGACTAACCATTGATCCTCCTGTAATCATAGCAAAAGAGAGCTTTGCAAGTAATGCGTCTCTGAATGCAGCTAATATAATCATATGACCTTTCCCATCCTATTTTCAAACTATGGCTGACTTATTCTAATCAGACAGCAAATTATTAGACTCTAAGTGTTAGAGTGTGCTCAATTGTTTTATTTATGCATTTCTGAAAATCAGGAGACGCTAAATTATCGTATCATTCTGTTTTACTGTTTCCATACCTTTATCCGAGGAACCTACTACTGCACTTCCTGGGCTTTAAATAATGAATCCCTTTTATGTGAAAAGAATAATCCACATGTGCAAGAGTTCAAGCAGTAAAGCTCAGATGCTGATTACTCCTGCTGTGGGAAAGAGGCAGCTTTGCAACCACTCAAGTGTCAAAGCAGCCAGTGTCAGAGAAAACACTTTACGCCTCCCCTGGTGCTTTTGCAATGGCTACTCATAAGAGAACACGTGTTTCTGCAAGCAGATGTGGCTAATCCTGTCCTAGCTGGTGATGTCACCGTCACTGATTTTCAGGTACTAGTATTCCAATAACACATATTTTCAGGCACTGCTGCCTTTCTATCCAGAAATACAAAGACTGAATTTTCTCAAACCAAAGTAAATATAAGTCACCAATGAAGCCCTCTGCTTCCTTGATTATCAGATCTCCAACAGCCCTGATACCACACTTTTGCAGCAGTTAATAGCAATCAAAATTTAATCGGTGTAGAGCATATGGCACCCAAAGGTTTAAGAACTTTCATCATCAAGGTGGTGGCAGAAACCAGACGTCTCAATTCCCACACAGTCTCCATAACCTATTTGGAAGCTTATTTTAAAAGGTATTGCTGTTAGATTTTTATGCCAGGAAGAAGCCAACTAGAGAGGAGTGAACACAAGGATTTACCAAAGGATAACTTCAAAGAACTGCAAAGTCATAGTCCATTCTAGTGTGAATGGTTTTGTAGAAGTATTAAAATTACAAAACCTCTGGAAATTGTGGGAAATTGTAGCCCTACAAATACAGACTTCCAGTTACTGGCCAGGCTTTTTATCTCCAATACTCACCACTTAATTTCTCTTATATTGCATGGCAGTATGTAGAAGTAATCAAAATCTGCTTAAATCAGTTATTGGGATCTGACAGAGGACAACAAAGTTTGAGGTTGACTTCATTGTCCTGACAGAACTATACTTTGTTTTTAATAATAAAATGTACTGCGGGGTCATAGAAAATTCCCAGAAGTCATCATGTAGGACAAAAAGAATGTCCCTTATGAAATTAAATCTAAATTCTACCCATGTATGCCATGCAGCATTACATATTTGTATGAAACACAGTAAAACAGCGAACTCATTACACATGACAGTGATTTATTAGGCCTCTGTTGTGCTGTGAGAAAATCTGGAGTCCCTGGAATTTTAGTCTCATGTAGTTAGGTATTGCAGCATCCTAGCAATTCTGTTCAATTGAAAGTTGCATCTGATCCCACAGAAAACAATTTCCTCTACTCATTGGGCAGAAAAAAGATGGATCCCTATTCTTTAACCTTTAATAAGTACTTAGCTACATTATGCATGCTGAGGGCAAGATTAGCCATAAATGCTTCCAGAGGCACTGTATACTTACTAGTAACCTCTGCACGTAGAAAGTATGTATTTCATCCAGAACCAGCAAGTGGAAAAATATGTAGCAGAAGGGGTTGGACAGCATATAATTAAACTCGCTTTGCATATTAGGTGAGCTACTAAAGTAGAAACCATTACTCTCTGTCTGCAAAGCAACTCCCAAGGTTGTCAAAGGTAGAACTGCAAAGTATGTCTTGCAATCCCAGGGAGAGCCTGAAAAATAGGCTTTTTCTTATGGCAGGGCTAAGACATCCAAATGTGGGACCAGGTCTGTAAAGTGCTTAAGTCAATGAGAACTGTGGGCATTCAGTACTTAAATCAATTCACACAGCTGGGTATTGAAATGGCCCTTGTTTTTAGATATTTTAAGCAATCAAATTTAAGTGGTTATGCTGAGTTTGTTTTACTCATTTCATGTTGGCTTCATCATGACAAGGTTATAAAGCAGTGAAGCTTTCCACTGTCTAGTCAAATTACCAGATGAAAATATGACATTTTCTTTTAAGGATATGATTCTACGGAGCATGCTGATTTCATTATGTTATACAGTAGAGGAAAAAGATAGTTATAATCTTATGAATTTCATCTAATACAAAGCAATCATACATGAAACAACTAAAGCACTATGTTCCACTGAATCTTTTTTCATAGAATCATAGAATAGCTTGGGTTGGAAGGGACCTCAAAGATCATGGAGTTCCAACCCCCCTGCCTTAGGCAGGGACACCTCCCACTAGACCAGGCTGCCCAGTGCCCTGTCCAGCCTAGTCTTGAACACCTCCAGAGAGGGGGCATCCACAACCTCCCTGGGCAACCTGTTCCAGTGCTTCACCACCCTCACTGTAAAGAATTTCTTCCTTATGTCTAATCTAAATCTATTCCCCTATGTCAGCACTTTGTAAATCTGAATACATCTTTATGGACTCACACTCACTAACTTAAGCTATGAATGTTTTTTGAGAACAATACTTTCTACTTCTAGATGCCATGTCACTGAAAAGCCAACTAATAACGATGCTTAGAAATTAATTTATTTCAGGTATATTAGAACATCCATAATCAGCTGTAAATCCTTTTGCCCTATTTGCACTTACAGAATTTGCTTTAATTATACTAGCTACCTAATTATCAAGCTCAGTCTAGAGGAGAACTTGCAAGAAGCAATGATGCAGAATGCAGAGGACAGTTTATTCCACTTCACGGATTTACAGCTTTCCACTACTGCAAACCACTTGGAACAGACTGTATTTGTGAGGTCATTAACATGTAAACAGTGTCACACTGAAGATGCATGGCAATGACCTACCATGCTAATGAAAAGTGATATTGAGTTTACTAATTCAGATAAGAGTACACAGATTGCCTCTTCTCTTAACGTGGAAAGGTCTGTCAGAGAAATAAATGCATGGTCCTTGTTGCAATTAATTTGATTCTTGTTCTTTTAAAGCTTTACTTGTAGATTTAATTAAAGCTTTCATGCAGCACACATATTCAGGAAGTATCTATGTTTAATGGCTTTTTCTCCTAAATTAAAGAAATGAGTGAAGGTTATGATTCAAAGAACAACAGGCAATCATGAAATGAAAAGCTACTCTTAATACAGTGAGCATTACCTTGTTTTGACACAAGTAAATACACAGTACTGTGGCTGTTTAAGTACACTTCTTAAAATTAATGATATATTACAACTTCTATGGTGACATTGTTCTCAATCACTTTAAAGAAAATTTTTGTTTTTTGAATGTAAAATATTGCATGCCAAGTTTCAACATGGAGTTTAATATTTTTCAAAGGAATTTTTGGATAGGAAAAAATGAGCAAGTAAAATCGGTTTCCTATTTTCCTATGAAACTATCCCCACTGCATAAAAAAGTTCATGTTGAAATGTTACTAAGTCTTTTCTTAATTTTACCATGTTAAATGTTCTCGTGGAATAACTCCATTTAAGCAAGATAAAGATCTATCAAGATTCTGAGAATAAAACACCAAGAATAAAAAGAATTAGAAAGCTGTATAATAACAGCAGGATATTCTGATGTTCTCCTTCCCTTCTGTAGGTTCTGAGGAGAGGGATGGTAGGATGTGAAGCAAGAACAAATGATCAGGCAGCTTGCATTAAGTTTCTGGAGACAAAACAGACCTGAGCTTATACAATGAAAATACTGCAGTTTTAAGGAAATATTTTTCAGGACAAGACAGTTAATACCGAAGTGGAGGAGAGGGGGTAAACAGAGAACAAAAGGAACATAAGAGGAGTAACAAAAGAAAAGGTAAGTAAAAGGAGGAGAGAGGGAAAGAGGAAGAGAAACAGATGAAAAAGGAAATGGTCAGTAGAACAAGCCATCAGGTTTAAGAGCTAAGCACACACATAAGCAATGAAAGAGCAGAAGAAGCTAGAAGACAGTAGGATATAAGGAATAAGATGAAATCCTTCACAGCCAGAGAATTGGCCAACTTTGTGTTGATGAACACAATGTACTCCTTCACCAAAACAGGTTTACAGTGCCTTGAATTCCAACAAAAGGTAGCTGAAATGGAAATAACCTATTCAGCAAAAAATTAAACCTATTCTGGCATTGGCACCCTGTTATTAGGACTCAACACACAACTGACTTATTTTGTTCCCCTTTCCATTTATTTTTCTTAAGCATACAGCAGGTAATCCTTCCCCTGTTTCTGTTCTTTACTTAGTTTAAAATATCTCCTATAACCTTAACATAGCGACTAAAATGCACACATGACTCTTGCCTTTTTTTGAAGCAGAAAAGTTCTACTGCCTGTATGCCCTGGATGTTGCAGCTGAGGATCAGGACCTTATTCTGTGATGTACTGGAAACACGACAATCTTACCTGAATAGTCTCAGGAAATATAAAGGATTTGGTATTTCATCTGCTTTTGAACATACATTGTAAGCCATTAATCTAGCCCCTCTGAAGTAACCCTTCCATGGACAATTGCCAAATAGGACCATAAACTGCAAAATGCATTCCATATATGTAAAGCATAATTCAATACACATTGTTAAGCAAACTAAAATGTGTCTAGCCTACCTAAACCTAATATTACTTACTGCAGCCAATATGCCAAATCCTTACTGGAAGACCTACTTTTGGCCACTGATGTTATCATGCAGGAAGAAAACACACCATCACTTTGCAGCTGGAGATGTGGAGTGGCACGATTGCTCTAAATCAGCTGACCCTTTCCTTCCTGCATAATTGTGAAAAGGTTAACTAATGTTTGGCTTTGCCTTTCCTTCAGACAAGCCAGACATACCTCTGATAGATCCAATCTGTGTCTTTATGATCAGAGGAATCAGGCAATGAGAAAGGAGAGAAGCTAAGTCCCTCTGTGGGTGAACTAAGTGTAAATTAGATAGCCCCACATGTTTAATTCAATGTCTTGTTGAGGGATAAAAGCAGATGTGGTCCTGAGCTTCACCTCCTAAAAAGAAAAATAAACATGCTTCTTTATGTTCACCAACTCAGTACTCCCAGGAGCAGGTAGCTCATGGCACAAGCACTACATAAATCCACTTTGCTCCAACTACTACCTCTTTTTATTTGGAATACTGCTGCAGTTTGGTTGGCAAGGGAATGAGCTAACAGAGTGACACATGACTTTCCTGACAGCCCCACTGATTTCTCTCTGTAGCACACATTAAAAGCTACAGTCTTACATTAATAACAGTAGTGATAATAAAACCCTTCTTGCACACTTGTAAATTAAATAAAGCTATCATTCTAATATATATGATACATCTTGTACAAGATCTTCTTTTGCAACAGGGTGTCTGGGACTGATTAACTGCCAGATTTTGCTGGATTTATAAGTACTCAGCATAGGCTATTCCTCTGTTTCTTTGCTTGTTAAGTGTTTCTGAGCCTCCATTTCACAGCTGATGTAATCTTCTGAGCTACATTTTGCATGTGGGATATTGCCCTGAAATTAGGAAGAGCCCTCATCAGACAGAATCCTTGTATGGACTCTCACAAATGAAGGCAGAAGGCTAGAGTGACCAGGACTGGCAGAAGAAGATAACTGAGGTATAGTTTCTTCCCTTCTAGGTAATTCATTCAGGAAAACAATGGCCACAAAAAATGACAAAAAGAAATTTCGAAATGAATGATCAATTTGGTCAACTAGACACTAAGAAAACCAAAATGGCCCTTATTCTCTCCAGGGATCTGGCAGTCTAGACTTTAAGGGAACTTTAAGTGAATACTGTAAATAAGAAAGGAAATGAAAAGGAGAAGGAAAAGAAGCCAAGATTGGAATGTTTTGACAGTGAAGTTAAGAGTGAATACTGACAGATGCTACCTTGAGGTGTATTATCATTAACCTGACCATAACTCCTGCAGTTAGGCCCTGCAGAGCTATTTCAGCTGAAGCATCTCCTTTGAGATTCAGCTGACAGAGAAAAGAATACCGATAAAAAGCTCAAGTGAAAACAAAACCAGTGAATAGAAGTTATTGTAGTACTAGAGATTGTAACATCTCAGTGCTGACATCATGCAACAGACAAGAACATATCTTTACAGCTGTTCTTATCAGTATCAGACAAGTGATTAAAGAAATTATAAGCTGGATTCACTACATGGTTTCTCCTACCCATTTTTCTGTTGCTTGTTGCTCTTGAGACCTTGCAATGCAGCATTCACCATATTCCTTGTAGTCTCACCTTTTGCAGGTATCTTCTGTCTATCAGTTCAATGTTTCATTAAGCCATTTTGAAAATCAACAATTCAGCCTCATGGGAAAAATACAGGCTCTTAGCAACATAAATTATGAAGTGAGTTTTGCTCTTAATACACAGTATAGCTTCTTTACTGACACATTTACAGAATGTGGAAAAGGCAAGTCTGGGGCTTAGAGAGAACGAGTTTTCAGTGCCATTAGCCCTCTTCTACAATAAATACTGCTAATAAAATAAGGAAAAGTCTCCTTTCTATTTGGATATTTAAGACTAAAAAATCTGAAGTCAGTTTAGAGATATCTATGTATACAGAAATACAGTTTCAAAGTAAAAAAAAAAAAAAGCATGAATTGCTTTCCTTAGGGAAAAGTCTTTTAAAAAGTGAATGAAAATGAATCACTCTTTGAAAGTCTAATTCAACAGTGCTGGAAGATAACAGCAAAATCTCACAGCCTAGAATGACTGCCATTAACAGCAAACATGACTGATTTGAGAATGAAATTTTTTAGGAAGCTACAAACAATGTCAATGGGCTAATGAAAGTAACTTCTTTAATACATATATCCTACCCTTTTTTCCTCTCCCAAATGTATGCATTACATCTCAAGGTTATATATAATAAAGACAAGCTTTCAGGCTTATCCTACAAAAGTATATGGAATCCACAATTTCTGAAAGCAATCTCAGTATTCAATACAAATCCCTGTTTATAAAAGCAAGACAAAGCTTTTATTAATGCAAAAAGAACCAAGACCTCTCTAGGCTGTGTTAACACTTATTTGTGTGTGTAGCTCAGTTGGGAGAGCATCAGGCTCCTAATCTGAGGGTCAAGGGTTCAAGTCCCTGTCCAGGTATGAAGCTTGCAAGAGTTGGG
>VZTY01012654.1:90088-123397 GCA_013400935.1 Turnix velox | reverse complement strand
ATGACTACATGTAGGTACCAGAAAACCAACGTGAAGTATCTAAACATGCACAGAAAAGATAAACTAGAGCAGAGTGATTCCATCACATGAATGATCTCTGATACACCTCAAGGAAGCTATTTCACATAGTCAGATTACTGCCCTAGGGGACTTACATACCTCAGAAAGAGCTAATAAAATAAAAATAAGAGGATGTACTTACTGGTGGTCTGACTTCACCATTTTTGAAGGAGAACATAAGCCTTGGGTATAATGCAATACAGTTAGATCCAAATGAATCAGAAGATAATAAGAATCAGGGTAATAAGTAATGACTTCAGACAGATATTTTAAAATGATACAGTATATTTTAATTAAAAATACAACTTTAATTCTGAGATCACTTAGTATCTCTGCATGAAAGCTAGGTACTGTACCTCTCTACTCAAAGCATATAGCACATAGTCCACAAATGTACTTTTCAGCACTCTTGCTATTTGGGGCACTGTATACCATCCAAATATTCCAACATTCTGACTTTGTCAGATGCAACAAGACTCCTGGGATATCCCCAAATCATTTAAATCTAGCTTAGAAAATAATTACAGATATCCATGTTTATTTTTGGTTACATGATTCTGAGCTACAAGTCCATGTATCAATGCAAATGTAAAGATTCAGAAGAGATCACAAGCATAGTCTAACAGGTCAAACACATCAAACAGTTCAAATCCAACAATGTTTTTCTGTTCAGTACTCTCCTCCACCTGCAAGACGCTAATGATGAACTTACTGCAGTTCCAGGGGCAGTTGCAATTGAGAATATAAGACTGTTTCTAATCTCTCTCTCTATTTTCAAATTACTATAGAAGTTTTACATGTGATGCCTGCGTATTTCCTGGAATTGTCCAGAAATCACTGTTAAGAGTTTTGACACCATTGATTTTCTGTAAATTTTATTACTTTGATGATTAGGGTCAATTTGTAAACCTGCTGCCCCTGTGCTTTCTGCTGTTAAAACTGGGTTCATTGCAATAGAATTGGAGACATGAGTCACAAATTAAATCTCAATACAGAGCTCCAGAAGACATCTCTCAAAATTTGCTAGTAAAGAAAAAGATGCAGTAGTAACTCATCAATAGAAACTGAGAACAGACTCTGAAGCTCCTGAGCTCATCAGATATACAAGAAAAGTGTACTTCATCTGATACCCAAACTATTGAGCTTTTTGTGAAAAGGAGGGTATGTTCATGTTTATATAAAAAAACTGAATGTTGATTCAGTTAATTTCCATAGAGGAGGAATTTTGTCCCCTTTGACTCATATACAATGCACCAAGAAATAGGGCCTCTACTCCTATATAGTTAATTTTAATTGTGTTTTAAAATTGTATTGGGCTTCTGAACTGAGGTTTCCATACAGAGGGCATATTTGCTAAGTACTTCTGTCATAAGCCAATGAACTAGATAATTAGTGCTGGGACAGACACTATCAGATTTCATACTAGTAAGATCTCAACTTGATTACTATTTTGTAAGAACACTCGGCAATAACTGTCTCCTATTTCCCTACTTCACATTTCACAAGTTGAAACAGCTTGAGAAAAGGCATAGAAATATAATATTATGCACCCAACTACTGTGCAGTCCTGTTGTTGCCTAAGTACTTAATGTCAGTAATAATCATAACATACCATTTTGATATCAAGTTCAAACCGAGGGACAACATCAAAAGCTACCTTCACAATGCCACATTTCAATTAGGCACATATCCTTCTCGTATCAATGCAGCCTTTTCTTGCAAGGCATTTAGAAAAGCCACAACCTGTAACTATCTGCCCCAGAATTAGGGGTAAACTGAATTATTTGGAGTCTCTAGCAGCTTTCAGTATCTTGAGCAAACTCAGATGCTCCAAATACTTTATCTGATGCTTGAATTTGCATGAATCTAGCTGGGCTAGTTCCTGACTAATGAATAACCATCACCAAGGGCAGAATCTTTATCAAAATGAAAATCTCAAATATGAAATTTAATGACCATTGATCAGTACAGTGGTGCTCACTGTCACTTGAACAACAGGCTTGTCTAACTCATTTAATCATAATTACAGAATAAACTACTTATGTACTTTTCCTTCTCTGGCCAAAGGCACAGGGGTTTGGCCCACCAGAAGTCATATCAGGAGAAAGCAGCCATGCCAGCGCTGACTGCCATGCTGACATCACCAGACATTACAAGCGTCACTAAGAATTAATGAGCACTACTAAATTTACTCTAATCTCAAGAACAAAAGAAGCCATACGTGACCAATAACAGCAAGATAAAAAAGTACCTGCTGCCTGAAGTGAAAAGCAAAAAGCACACCAGTTCTCAGGAAAGAAAGATGAGAGAAAAGACGCTGGCTGAGACACTTAAGCCCATTAAAACAAAATCGAATTCTCAATAGCAGTACTCAACTTCTTCTCTGTAATGTCTCTTGACTGGCTAACTAGTAAATACAAGACAAAATGGAAATAATTCTCTGCCAAATATGCACAGCTGTAGGAACACCTCTGATGATTCATCAGCAGCTCAAGGCACCTGCCAATTTATTCTTTTTAAATTTTAATTTAGGATGGATCTAGAAGTAGCAGAGATTGCAGCCTACTAGGGAAAAGGAGCCCAGAGCACATAAGGAAAGCAGCACACAAGACAATAGTAACTATTTCAGGACATAGACGCTTGCTTGGATGTTACAGCTTGCATTTACAATGACTAATCAGTAAATTTGAATGTGATATTCAGCATAGAAGTGGTAAATTAGCAATAGCAGAGTACTTCAAATTATGTTTCTCAAAATACAGATTTTATAATCCACACTGACTTCCTCATCTAAAAATAACACTAATGAATTCTGCATTCATCTAAAATGTCCTCCATTTTCAATGAAATTGTGTGGTGCATAAATAGGTGAAGAACTAGGTCCAAAATATTTCCTTCTACTGGGGACTAATCTTATTTGCTCTTTTCAGGGTTTGCTTTTCCCTTCTTTCTCCAGACAAGGAGCAAAACTTACAAGGTCAAAAGTACATAATTTCTTTTGCAAGATTTAATGATCCCAAACCACAAAGTTACCAAATTTGTATCACACTTAACAAGATTTTTTCTTGAGGTCATTGTAAGAATACTCCAAATAATCATGAGAAGCTCTGTGACATCCAATATTACAGTCTCTGTGATTCCAAAACGGGACCAAATCTGTCTGTATATCTTAAAGAAACCTTTCAATCCATTTGTTTTTCATTGTCAGTGCAAAAAGAGAAAACAAAATCCAATTTATTTGACTAATGAAACAAATGTTTCATTTAATGTTACATTTGTTTCAATTTTAGCTTTTTTTATTTAGCCTTGAGATATCAATAATATTAAGTATTAATTTCCACATATTTACTTACTATGGCAACGACATACTATATGAATTACTACATTATTCTACTTTGACATTTTAAAAACATTATTTAAATGTTCCCAAACTGTTTTTTTTTTCTTTTTTAAGGCCTACCTCATGGAAAATATGGCCTTGTCATCTCAAGAATAGAAACAAATCTTGAAATACTGTGTCTGTGGATGAGACTTTTCTGACTTCCACATAAATACAATGCTTTAAAAAACAGTTTTAAAAAATAGCACTGCATGTAAAGTGCCAAATAGTGTAATACAAAATATAAATTACTACATAAAGGAGCAGTCTCAATACATTCACAAGTCTTGGGGAATTTCAACTGAGAGGTTTAAATTTTAGTTGCTTCAATTAATTTGACACATGGACGTTTACCAAGTTTGAAAAGCAGAAAACATTTACTAATTTTTCCATAAGTTCTATAAATGAATGTTTGATGCTTTTTCAAAATATTAATGGGAAAATTATTTATTTTAAAAGTTTGAAGAGTAACTAAAAAGGAAAGTGATAAACTTAATATTGTTTTAAAGTAAAAACTTTACTGAAATACGTTCCTTTCAAGCACATGCTCCAATGTACCTGAAAACCATTACCACAATCTGTCTCATGCAAGTAACACCCTTCTGTAATTGTACAGAAGTATCTCCCAGTTTCCCATGAAACCACGAAATCTGAGGTTTAAACCTGAACTTTAAATAACACAAATATCTACTGTACAGCTGATTCTTGCTGCTGGACAACAAGCTTAAACAAATCTAAATGCATCTTATTTTGCTGCTAAGCCAGACCCTTAATATTTTGCTAATCCAAAACCTATGTACTTCTTGTACCTTGAAAAGCAAGAAAAGGTGAATAGTCTCAGAATGGGGTTTGCTAAATTCACAAAAGAAAGCTTCTCATTCATCACCTGCTGACAGCAGGGAACAAAACCAAGGCTTTGGGTAAATAAAAACTCATATAATGGTATTACTAAGGACTGTATCAAAATGAAAAGTTATTACTTACTGGAAGATATGCTTTATCTTGCCCTCACTTTTTAGCACTCTCTCCTTTCAAATTCACACCAGTAATAGTAACTCATGATGTTTATGTATGATCATTACTCACGAAAAAGTAGTAATATGCACACAGCAACATATGGAAATGCTTGTACATGTCTAACCAATGTTATATTTTCAACAGGAAAAAAAGGAGAAATAAATCCTATATAAATCCTAAAGATAGTTACTTAGGCATAAAAATTTCTCACAGACCATAGTAGCAATATTTTCACCTACTACTTTTCAATTAAGAAAATCCGTCACATAATGATTTTTCATGTACTCTAATGCATAGGAAACTGCTATAAAGCTAAGTATTTAATTACATTATTTGCCATGTTGTTTTTATCCTAAAAAACTTCTACAAAGCTTGTTTTTATGAAGGAACTTTCAATATTAGTGTTTACTACTTATTTCAATATTAGTGTTCACTACTTAAGCATGGAACAACATGGCAGAAAGAGTGTCTCTGATGACAAAGAAGTTACTTACAGGTAGTAAGTGTAGGAGTGATAGCTTCTTCTGCCATGATGGTGGAAGGATTAGGCAGTGGTGGAAAAGATGAAATGGAAGGAAAGAAAAGCCAAATATTAATGTATGAAAAATCAAGATGAAACTGAGACCAGAACTGGTGACACAAATGAAAGGTAGCAAGAATGCATATACGGACATATCATGCAATGTGTCTACAACAGACAGATGACATATCCAATCTCCATAAAAACTTAAGCAATGCAATATATAATGAACTTCTAAATCAAAATGCCTTAAATTAAACCTACTATTTAATGTATATTTATCTCTGAATATAATGTGCACACAAACACTCTCAATTAAAGTGATAGATCACCTCCAACTGCATGAGGAATAAGGACATGGAAATTCTAACATGGTGTTAAAAGGCAGAATTCCAGAACATCTATGAAATAGCTGCTCTTCCTGTCATAGAATGTAGAATCTTTGGATAACACTTTCTGTTCTTAAAAAAATCAGTTCTGCACTGACAGGACTAGAACTTGATCCTAGAGGGAAATACTCCAATGGCCTTAGCTTTTTTAACCATCTAATTTCAGAAGAAAAAACTACTTCAGGTCACATGAATAAAAAGGTTACCCTTGCTGGCAGAAATTATTTTGGAGGTATTTCCCCTCATGGTAGAGAAAAAAATCAGAACTGATTCTGTATCCCTGTTATTTCTGCTCTCGTCAATGACGCAAGGAACAAGCTGACATCCTAGCCACTACATTCTGGAAAAGTATGAATCCAAGTCAGTCTTCCCTGCCTCTTCCATGGCCAGATCCTCCAGCCAGACATGCTCTGCATGAGCACAAAGCATATAAGCCTTTCACCTATGTTATTCTAATTTACATCTCTCCCTCCCTCAGTTATGAGCCCACTACAAGCATGAATGCAACACTCCAAAAGGGGCAAGTTCCAACCTAAATGAATTCTGTATATTGACTGAAATTAAAGAGGTTGGAGACCTTAAAACTTCTTGGAACATAACATCAAGTAGCATTCACATGATGGAAGATAAAACACTGAAAAAAACCATGTAGGCACTTGTAATTTTCACAGCACATGCACACAGCCCTTTGACTACAGAGGAAACATGTAAACATGCCTTGCAAAGGCCTATAACTAACGATAACTTGCCTCCAGCTACATGCTTCAGGCATCCCTTTGAAAACTAGGCTTTCATCAAATTTTCTCTCTCATCTTCTTTGTGTGAAGATGCCTTTAGAAATATTTTCCAGTTTTCACTCCCATTTTTCTGATGCAAACAGTATTGTTCAAACACAAGAGGCTAGATACTGAATATTTAATCACGTGGCACGTCTGCAAAAATGCACACCTGTTCAAGTTGAGTTTTAAAAGTTATCTAAGAATAGATCAGGGGGAAAGCTGCAAACAGTTATGCACTCCTTCCACATATCCCATTGCCTACAGTAGGGAGGACAGGATCAGATCCCATCAAAGCAGATCAACTTACCTGCTCTATCAGCAGGGTTTTGTTTCCTGCTTCAGACTTAATTGTGTCTCCCCTGCCCCTCTTTTCAGAATTAGTCTTTCACTTCCATTTAGAAACTCATGACACTGCCACCCTGTTTGTTGCCATATGTTGCCACGAGAGAGATTTAATGTAATTATTACAAATGTTCACATAATTCTAAAAGATGTATAATAATTGGAGAAACAACAACACATACAATTAATCAGTGAAGCACTGTTGGCACTTATAGCAAGAATTCTGACAAATATGTTACAGAGATAAATTATTCCTTATGAAAAAAATATAAAAAACCCAGGAGCATTAATTTGTGTAAATATCCCATTAAAATTAGTATTACATGAGAAAAATTAAAAGTCTCAAGCTCCAGGGTTTTTTATGTTGTTACAGCTGTCATATTTTTTATATGAAAGTCCTTGAAAATCAGCACTGCATTTTGTGATTCAAGAATACTAGACACCATGAAAACAGTTTAAAAAAATTGAAAAACCTAAAGAAACAGAAAAATTTAGACTTGCAATTCATAGAATCAGAGAATAGTTCGTATTGGAAGTGACCTTAATTCCTCCTAACTTAAATCAGTTAGCTTTTTAAAGAAATAAAGACAAGTTCTATTATGCTTCCTATATATAAACTTACTCTCCCTCTCTGTATGGAAAGTTTTTTTTTCTGTTAAAGATTTTGGTCACACCTATGCATGGCTCTTCAGTCATGTCCCACCTGACAGGTTATTTTACGTCAGTAAATAATTTCTATGTATAGCAGTAATACAAAGCACTTTTATATCCTTCAGGACTGAAGCTGTGAATAAATTTCATAAATAGCACTTGTAGAATAAGGCCCTACTACAAAATTAATCAAAATCAACACAGAGGGCCAAAGGAGTATTGTCCTACTAGAAGGGAAAACTGAAACTGTGTAACTACCTCAGAGATTTCTTTCATAATCTGTCTTTTGTAGCTGCCCTAGAGAGAAAAACAAGGTTCAGCAGTAGCACTGGGAGAAGACTGGAGTTTTCCTTCAGCCCTATTATCTCCATTTTCTATCCTAACACTTTCAAATTATTAAAGTGTGTAACTGAGCATCCTGATTTACCATCAGGGAACATGTTCAAGGTATTCCCAGCCCATCTCCACAACTACATACATCAGAAACAACTGGAAGGCTCAGATATAGAAACAGCTGAAAATAAAAACTAAAGATAGATGTAAGAAAATAACCTTTTTATGAAGAAAAGCTATGGTCAGAAAAACTCCATTTTACAACTAAAGCAGAAGCTATTGTAATCAATTTTTAATAACTGGTTCCTTGCTGTGCTTCCACTGCAGCTGCAAGATGGTAGCCCTGAAAGAAACAGTCACACCAAAAAAATATGTACTTTAAGCAAACCTAGGACCAATAAATCTAATTTATTAATTTCTACATATTTTTAATATGAATGAAAAACAAACAACAAAAAGATAAAAGAATAAAGCAGTAAAGTTCTTATATCTCCACAGTTGTGGGAAAACTTCTCTCATTTCCAAGCTCTCTTTTAAGTTGACCAAAAGGTGAGCTTACTTGCTGTATTTTTTATTCTTTATTTTTTTTATTTTTCACACAGTCCATTACAGATATATCAAAGACTGGCAGGTATCAAGAGACTTGCCTGAGATTTAATATTTAAGATCAGATTCAAAATCCACTTTATTGTGGAGCAATATTGTGGAAGCACATGCATTGTTTTCCACTGACTTTGTATTAACTCTTATATGAGAGATTCAGAGCATAGCTGAGAGGAAAAACCTATTGACATTATTCTGCTGCACAGAGAAGAATCCTCTCATTAACATGTCTATACTGGTATTAGGAATTGCTTGTAGGTTGCTCATCTGCTTTACAGCAGGAATGTGGTTGAATGGATAAAGAAAAGATAGAACAGATAAAGAACTCTGAGAACTCAAATGGGGAGAAAGCCAGGAAAGGACTGTCTTCCCATGACTCAAGTGACAGGCATACAAATCTGATTTACTTTAGTCAAGAGTAAGTTTTAGTGTCCATGATATTCCTACCTTCACTAGTGTTTACAATGTCACTACTTCAGAAGTCTGTTATATGGTGAAATTAACAACAATGTCTAATGACTGCTGACATTTGCAGAACTTCTCTACCAACTGCTTTAACAGTGACTATATTCAAAGCCTGTGTGTGTGGCACTGAAATCTTTGTCTGAATGTTGGTCTTATCTACTTGGTTATTGAATCAAAGAGGTTCATCTGTGAAAATCTGTGGAGCCTGGCACCAAACAAAGCAAAGAATGGTTGCTGGGTGAACTGAGGAATATGTTGAGTAAAGACATGATTAGCACTTACAATGAAGCCGCTTTCCAAATCTCTTGTCAATAGAAAGGAATTGTTTGAAATAATGTTAATCAAGCACTGTGAAGCCCCAGAGACAGAGTAATCTATCTCATCTAAACTACTTGTGAGACCTGGACATCAAGTCTTCATGGACCCATTCTTACCATGAAAGAATGAGTATGTGCCTTGGGATAGCGGAGCATGAATGGAATATTGTAGTAGCTAACTCCAAGGAGGACAAGTTTTGGAGCAGGTAGTCTCAGGTGGTCTCAGCACATTGGAACTTAGCATTATAGCCCTGTAAGTCTGCATGGAATAGTGCAGAGAGCAAAGTGGTTCTCTGGGGAAAGGTGCCACTGCATTACAAGCTGCTATTTTATTTTTCACTCAGATCTTTACTCCAGTAAAGACTCCCAATAAAGTAAATGAAGTAAAATTATCAAGTGCAATACTCAAATGACACACTAGCTAGGTAAGATTGTTCCACAAAGTAGTGTCTAAAGTATTATAAAACTGCAAAAGTGCTAGAGTTGCACCAAGCTCACAGAATGATTTATACATTTTCTTTAAATGCATAATGTATAGATTGCAACTGAACCAAGGTGAAACCATAGGGGCGCTCAGCAGCATAGTGAATTAATGCACCAATAACAACCTATTGAATAATCGGTTCATCTTTTGCTTAAGTCATGAGTGTAATTGTATTCAAGACCTTGTACGCCACAGCATCTGCTTAGAGGTCTGGGACACAATACACCTATCTGCTGAAACTCTCATTAAAGCCTAGTCACATCCTGTTACACAGATGAACCATTCTTTTTAATATTCACTTCAACTCATTTCACTTGTTTTCTTCAAGGCTGCGGCATCATTCTGGGACATGTTTAAATTATTGGTATCATTCTTTCTCTACTTAACAATGAAATTATATGTATTTGGTAACAGTGTTCTTGGACTTGTATTTTCAATAGTTTCATCTCTGTCATAAGCAGATTATTCCAAACCCCAAAGAAGCTCACACAATGCACTTTTCTTCCAACAATAGAACTACCATGAATAATAATTACTGTGCTTTGGTTGACAGAAGATATCAAGCATCCTTCTGTATTAACATGCAACCACTTAGAATTTGAGCCTTCTTGCCTCTAACAATTAGATTATCAAAGAACGTCTCCCTAGAGAATGAAGCAAGAGCTGGTGTAGCATCCACTGAGCCAGAGATCCTAACACCTTATTTACTTGGAAACTATTTGGATCTTTTTGCAATGCTCTCTCTTCAAGATTCAGAACAACTCATCTCCCTGGGGTGAATACATTCTACCTTTGGAAGAAATGCTTAAGGAGAGACTCAGAACTAGAGGAGTAAGAGTGATGAATGCCAGTCAGGAACCATGTGAAAACTGACTGGGCAGACAATGCGAGAAGCCTTCCTCTCTGCATGCCAAGTACCATGTCTGGCCCAAGGGAGGAGTTCAGGAGTTCAACTGTTAAAAATGAAGCTATGCATGATGTAAAAAAATCAGACGTGGGAAGAAAAAAGTACTGCAAAGTCAGAACAGATTTTAACTTTGCTACACTGTACTTTATTGAGAAGATGTGGATCCCGGGTCAATTTTGTTGCCCCAGCCAAACTTACCCCGTTGAAGTCTCAATCTTCTCTGTAAAGCAGTTTTTGGCTGCTTTACTTACCTCTTATGGTGCCCTAGCCCTCCGTAAGTGGCCACAACTCCTCGTTCTCTGCATTGAGCCCTTCTAACTCATTTCCTTGCTTCTGTCTTCAAGGAGAGTGAAAAACAGCTACTTCTGTTGCCTGCCCTGAGGCGCTGTCAGGCAGCTGCCTCCTTAGCTGTGCACCTCCACTTTACACATTCTGGAAGAATTTCAGGCAGCTTTGGGGTTTGGACTACCTCAGACCTGACAAACTAGTTAACATACAATTAAATCACATAGTATTGAGGTGAGCAAAATCAGGCCAAGCTTGCTCACAAAGGAAGAAAAGGGGATAATAAAGGATGAATGGTGAGGAGGTGAGGGGTTATGCAACAAGGTGACTATAGAGGAGCGGGCAGGAGAACTCATGACTCAACCCCTCTATACAACTCTCACACATTTCCAGCCCCAACTCTATGTATCACTCAGGATACAACCTAAAATCTTGATTCTATTTTCTAAAGAATTTGTTTCAATGTAGACCTAGTTTTTGTCATCATAGAGATTATTTTCTCCCCAGCTATATTTTTCCCTTTACAGCATTGAGAAAGGCAACCAGGTATTAAACTCTTACAATTCTCACGTTGTACCAGTTTTGAAATGATGTGTGTGTGTGTGTGAGTTAAACCAGCATTTGAAAACATTCAGCACCACTGTAACATTTTCACTTGTTTTCAGAGAATGAATTTGATGCAGAACAATAAAGACCCCATTCTTAGCACAAATTACCTTAGCTCTAGCTCCTGTTTGACTGAGGATTTCTTTTACATTCAAGAAAGAATCTACATCTAACTTTCAGCTGATCTGCTGAATAGAGATATTGTTCTATTATTAGAGTCTGTCATGCAGTACTAATGCATAAAGTGCTAGAATCATTAACCTCTAGTTGTTTTTCCTCTAGAACAAAGTCACAAACACTAATTCATAGAAGATGCTGTGGGATGAAACAGATGTTGTGGTTCCATATAAAATAGCAGAGCTTTGGGGGTGAAAGGCAGCAGTTCCTAAACTCTGTGGCAAAAGACATGAAGGTGGCTGGATACTTTTGCCAATATCAAACTGGGAACTGCTGTAGGAGATGCTGCGATATGAATACATACATAGAAAACAGCTACTGATTACTCACCTCTTCTTCATTACCAGCACAACCCCAAGAAATATAATGACAAACAGCAAGATGCCTGCAATGACTCCAGCAATTTTAACAGTGTGATCGGTCTGCTTCTCAGGTTCTGGGTCCGGTTTTCGAGTGGCAGCCCCTATGGAATCAGCAAAAGTGGAGAGGGAAAAAGAGTAAGGATGTTATTCTTCTCATGTCTATACATCCAATCTACTAATGCCAATTGTCCTATCCAGGGCCAACAGATATCAATGCTCAGTATTTTAAGAAAAAAATCCTGCTTTCATATAGGTTGACAGGAATATGATTCCTCATATTGTTCCATGACATTTTGCTAGACCACAACACAGGTGGCATACCACAGTCAGCCCTGACCCTTTTATAAAAGCCTCTTCACAGATTCACATATTTCTCTACTTTTATTATCTGTGCTGGCTCCCTTTTTTTTTTTTCTGCCATTTAGAAACTTGCTAACAACACAATAACTACCCTAAGCCTTTATCCAAATTTGATTTGCTGGAACATTTTGCTCAATTATTTTTCATAAATGAAGCTGTAATTCCGTAACATATTAGCTTAAACACCTGGAAAAGTGAGATAAGCTCATTTACCATGCATTTTACCCGCAATTGTTTTTTACACAATAGATTTCTCTTTTTTTTCGCCTTTGGAAATCTAAATCTAGGTCACATCTGGTAGGCAAAAAGACTCCTTCTAAGCAATTTATTCACAAAGTGGGAAGCAGCTGATGATCACACCACTGGCACCCACATTTAATATCTGTTTAAATGAGATAACCAGTGCCTTACAGCAGCTACTGTCTTAGCTCTTCCAGCTTCTCCATTTAAAAAAAATAACATCGTTTGTACTGTTTACTGTATAATGTGATGGAACGTCAAATCCATGTCTGATGAAATATCCATTTCCCCTGCTAAATGAGTTCAGGATGAAAAATCTTAAGGGAGCAACATTAAATTCACTAAACTGATTTTATTTTTTTTTATGGACCTCCATTTTTTTTTAATGAAAAAGTGACAGTGTTTATCATTTAAGGCACCATGTCATAAAGAAGACACGGGGATTTATGGATCACTTTCCTAGTATGGCTTTTTTTTGGAACTGTATTTATCCTACTATATTGTACACATTTCTTTACTTTTTTTTTTTGTGGAAAGAAAGCCAACTGGTGATCAATTTACATGCACAGATATTTTCTGAAATCTGCACTGAATACATTTCCAATGTTTCTTATCAGTTGCAACCAGGACATTCTAAGATGGTGAGTGCTTCTGAGCACCCACAGTTAGACTTTTGGCCTGCATCTTCAAAGCTCCTTACCACCCAGAATGCCTGGCAAACCAGACAATTCATGATGCTTCCAAAAAGGTGTTAAAATTAAGTCAAAATACAGAACTCAGGGTAGGAGCCAGCATCCTCGGAAAATTCTGGTCTTTGTGTGAATGATAAGACAAAGAAGATGATCTACTGCCTATCTTTGTGCCCAGTCCTACCAGAAGAATAGCTCTATAGCCACACACTGCAGTTCTATAGTAGTATAATTCTTAATCTATATGATTAAAGGTAAGAGAATCTGCTGCAGATATACAGAATATTTTCTTCAATGCAGATATATAAAATACAATTTTTATTTTCCTTATATTATACACAAATAATTTTGTTAAATTCCACACTACTGTAAGCTGTCTGGCACTCAAAAGCATTGCAGATATTTAGAAGACATCCAGAGTGTCTTTGTGCAAAGTTTAGTTGAAATTGGCAAACAGGAAGCAGTGAAACAAGATGTAAATGGTAAGACATGATAAAAACTTCAGAGCCTTTTTCAAAATCTAAAATCCAAGCAAGCAAGAATGTGAAGTCAACAAGAAGCAACATCTTTTTAGATATGATTTCTAAGACAGGTTCCTTCCAAAGTCTGTTCTTCAATATTTCCTTCAGACCTTTTCACATATAACTCTTAACTACCCTAAGAGTCTTATCTCTGAGTCATGTCTCTTTTTAAAAGCACAGGGTCCACACTTCAGTGAAGCCGGACGTCCACTATGCAGAGAAGATAATATTAAAATTGTATTCAGAGCACACATACTTCCTGCATATCATGAAGCTCAACTTCCATGAAATGCCTTCAATGATACAAAGCATTGCCCTCTTGGAAGTCACAGACTAGCTGGGGAATCCACAACTATTACAGATTTTCCAAAGAAAGTTCACATAAGGAGAGATACAGAGCCTAACATCAGGACATTGAAACCAGTACATTAGATTTATTATTTATTCTATGAAAGGATCATCTTGAATGGCCTTAGAAAAGTGCATGATTGAAACCCTAAGTTAGAACAGCATAAAGCTTTCTACCTTTATGGACACTGCTTAATTCATTATAGATATCATCTTAGACTGGAAACATGATGTTTGACAAGCCTTTAAAAATGCCTATCATTATGATAAAACCCAAAAAATTTGCATTCTCTCATTTCTTCTTTACTTCCATTTTCAGCACCTTATTCACTCTCTGACAGAACATTGGTTCTTTCTAAGTGTCAGTGGATTCCAGAATCTTTCTTTAGCAACCCTTTAGTCTTTCAGTATTATGAATTTTGTTTGAATTTTTTTTTTGTTTTACATAATACATAATGTTTACATAATGTTTTTCCTTTAACATTTCTCATTTTTTCTATAACAGCATTTTTAAAAATTAGTGTGTTCTATTGCATTCATTATTCCCTTTAGCATTGTGTTTGGTTTCACTTCAACATCAAATGGACCTTGAACAGGTCCTTAGTGCATCCCTTTCAGGTGCAGTGTTCAAATTTGAACTGGCCAACCGAATCTTGGGCTGCATCAAGAGAAGTGTGGCCACCAGGTCAAGAGAGGTGATTTTGCCCCTCTACTTGGCTCTGGTGAGGACCCATCTGGAGTTTTGTGTCCAGTTCTGGAGCCCTCAACATAAGAAGGACAACTGATCCGTTGAAGCGAGTCCAGAGGCATTTGCTTGTGTGTTTTCAAGAGAGATCTGGAAAATTACAATTCCAAGATTGAAAAAATTATGACATGAGTTCTCTTTTACTCATTATAAGGTCATATATTAACAAATTTGAGTGAACAGTAATCCTTCTTTATAGAAATAGTGTTAACTGTGCACTATTGTATTGTGATATAATAGTCCTGGTGTTCTATTTATTATTATTACTTCAACTAGTTTTTGTGACAGTAATTTCTAATTTCCCTGACTACCTTACAGACTTAAAAAATATACTGCTACAAGACTAGTGGAGTTTCACATTTCCAGTAAAAAAGCTGTTTTACTGAGAGACTGCATACTGTTGCCAGCAGCTGAGCTAAGCCTGCTGCATTTCCTTCACACCACCTAATGATTGTAAGACCTAATGACTTATAGGGGTTTTTTCATTAATTTTACTTTTAAGCTTTTGGTTCTACCCTTGCACACAGATGCCTGACTTGAAACTTTCCCCAACAGCCTCACTTCTGTTTTCCCACTGACATGTCTGGGCTACAAGAGTTAGAAAAAAAAAAGGCCAGAGTGACACATATACTGCTGTCCACCTCCAGAAACGCAAAAGGTAAATAAAGAACAGTGAGTGCAGGAGAGTTCAAGGGAGCTGCTTAGAAAATTAAAGGACAAGGAAATGTTTCCTGACAGTTTAACCAGGATTAAGGTGCTGACTTTGGAAAGTCTTTACTTGATGAGAATAAACTATAGTGCTTCCTGCCAGCAGTGAAAAACCAGAGATGCACTTACAGATAAACCCCAAGGTATCACAAAACCCAGCAAAGTATTTCAACAGGCCTCCTGCACTGAATGTAGTGAAAGACAGCAACACTGTTTCTTTAATTAACTAGACTGGTCTCATTTAATTTCTCCCACTCAAGGCTGACCAAAGTTGTTGCTTTTTATTTCCTTTCTGCAGCAGTTAAGCTCTCAAAGGATACTGGCTTGATAAGCCACTTGCAATGCTTTCCCACTGCATTTCAGTTACAGGTGTTCCAATGGCAGATGTAATGGCTAACTTTACAAAGCTTTAAAGTAATACAACAATTAGTCCAGATCATATTAATCTCCAGTTAAATTCATGCATTGGTAATCAGAGCATGTTTTTTTTAATGCAGGCAGTGCAAATCATCTAGCACGTCTCAGAGTCTACTTTTAACTTATTTCACTGGGTGAGTCAGGAAAACAAAACATTATACCCCTACATGACAGCTACTCTGTGATTAGATAGCAGAAGTCATACAAAATGGTCCAAGGCAGAAGGGAGGAGAGAGATGTGATGCCTCCTTGGAACATCTGTCATGACAGTCCCTTGTCCCTCCCACAAAGTAGGAAGACTGAAAACACCAGAGAACTGGGCGTTAAAGACTCTGCCCATGTTCTCCAAGGACAACAGAAATTACAAAGGCTGCTATCATTATTACTCTCTATCATTTGTACAAGAATAGGATCTAGAAGCTCTAATTCAGATCAGGAGCCCCACTGTGCTAAGAACAGTGCAAGCACACAGCTAAACAATCTCTGCACTAAAAGCCTGCTGTCTGCTCTATCAGCTCAGCTGTAATATACAGGTGTACCCATTGGAGGTGGGAGAGGGAGACAAACACCCCAAAGAAAATGCATTTACAACACTCAACTGGGCTACAACTTCCATCATCCTGCTCTTTTTGCCAGCTGGTATCATTCAGCATTTCCAGCTAGTAACACAGCAGAGAGATTTTCAGGATTTGAGGGACAGACTAATGCTTCTGTGAATGATGCTGGTTAGGGTGATTGAAGGAAGGAAGTAACAAAAAGCAGAGGTGCCAAAAGTAAAAGGCTGGTATAAAATGCAATGTGACAGAGTAAGAAAGCATACAAAATAAGTCCATGCTACTGGTATGAAAAGAGATGATCCACAGAGGTCAACCCTTCTCACAGATGTCAAATGATCAGCAGGAATTCCAATCTTATCTCACAGTTGCAAAATACACCTGAAAAGAGCACTAGTGAAAAATGACCAGTCTTCCCTTGAAGTTTGCTTTGCATTTCTACCCCCAGCTCACCATGACTGCAGAAAACTGTACCTTCACTGTACTTGTCTGTAGCAGCATTACTGATTTTATGAGAAGAAGAGACATTCCAATGTGTATTTTATTGGAGTTTTAAGTTCACTCCAGATGCCAGGATTTGTGACTGTCTTGGAGAAGACCCAAAAACCATAGGGATTTTTTGATGAAATGAATTACCACCCTGGCTAGTCTGTTTATACTGTAAGTGACTGGCACTCAGTCCTCATCAGCTAGCCAGCGTGGATTCTGCTAACAAAGTCTTTGTTTTATTACTCCTGGTAGAACTCCAGCTAAGGGAGAAAGTTCTCCCTCCCATTCCTCATTGTTAGCTTTCAAATCAGTGTTCCTAGTTCTCCTTTAAAACTGCTTTTTCCTTCATATGATAGAAGTTATGAGGTGTTGTTGGGCAGGGTATAATTTGTGACAGAGTGTGGTTTTGATTAGTGTTTTTTTCAGTTTTCTCTTCTGCTCCACGCTTTGAATATATTAGATTTGTAAATGCCTCAGAGTAATGCCTGCTATGCTTCTCTTTTTGCAGTATTTTCCTGAATTCTTTTGGAGATGTTCAAGTACAGACTGCTTTTTCCACACAGCAAGGATTATGCTTTCTTTTTGTTTTGTTGAGCACAGGAGCCATTTAAGTGTCAAAATCGATGCATCCTGGTTTTGTCTCCTATGTCTCCTCACTAAATCTATTTTTTGAATGTCTGGGAAAGAGGGCAAATAGCATTTATAGTTTCACAGGAGAGTATCTTCTCTGTAATTTATGATCATCAGCACAATACTTATTGCAGTGTACCAATCTTCCTTTCCTAAAAAAGATTTCTGTACTTCTACAAGACAACGGTGCTGATTTGGTACATTGTTTATTTGGTGTTTTTTAAATGCAGGAAAAGAACATACTTGTTAAAAGATCCGTGCTAAGCAGGGAATATCAAAATAAGGCTGCACTGTGTAACAATAACTATGAATTATTAATTTTGTTTGTGATATTCTTTATGAAAATGTAAATATGAGCGACAAAGAACTTAATGAAAAGAAATGCAAAGAACTACTTCACTGATGAATATGACTCATTTAACTGACTATCAAAATGAACTGTATCACCACTAGTGGATGATTCACGTTGGTGCAGTCAAGCAAAAGGGCTTTTTTTTGTTAAACATCTGTGTTTCTGGTTGTCAGGAATAATAATATTCTTTACAAAACATGACTGAAACAAAGTTTCCAGTTTGAGATGTATCTTTAGGTCTCATAACTATTTATTATTAAGGGAATTTCAATCCAAGGTTGTTAGACTGGATTTTTCTGTGACTGCATTTATTTTAAAAAAGAATTTATATTGAAACAAACAAGCAAGTCTTGATAAACAGCTCCTTTCCAGCAAAATCACCAACACTTCTACTAGCTCTTTGTTTCCTTTTCTCTTAATTATGGAAGTTTAAATAATTAAAATATGTAAAAATTCTCCTCTCCAGTGGATAATCAAGAACTTGGAAGGTCTCATACTGGAAGAAAGTTCTCGTGCATCTGTAACACTAGGATTGTTAGAAAATGTTTAAGGCATACTCAACAGCTACATCACAACCAGAAATTATTAACCAATCTATAATATACAGGCATGGTGTATCTCCTCCTTGGAAATCAGTAAACACCTAAGGAATCTTAAGCTTTCGTACAGTCCTGAAGGGTACACACACACTCCAATCTATTTTATGATGAAAAATGCCTGGTTACATATATATGAGTACTCTGTATGGCCAAACAAGCAGCCAAACAGTGATGTATATTACAGACCTCTGTGTAAACAAAGGGAAAGGCCATGGAAGCAGCATAAAATCCTCCTGACTATGATGGAAAGAAGAAATATAACTTTTTTAATAAAACTGGCTACTCAAATAGAGCAGAGGTCAATATGGCTCCATGAGATGCAAATTTCTGATCAAGAAGGTTGCCTAAGGAGCAATGAGAACATACTTGCACCAAGTTGGCTCTTTGCTTGTAGATCTCATACTGAATAAGGTTGTGGATGTCTGAGAAGGAGGCATCAGATCATGGCCTGAAATCGCAAATGTTCCAGTACTTTGAAAAGAAGGGCTGAAAGGTCTCGCTGCATCTTATAAATCCAAAGCCCTAAATGTGTAACATATATTTTAGTCTTGAAATACTAGTTTTTATGGTTCTCTACATAACCTCAAGCCAACCGTACTCAAGTTAGAAGAACAGCTTTGCTCTCTTTAGAGGAGGTAACGTACAGTAATACTCTGTTGCACCTCAACAGACAAGGAATATGTGAAGTGAGATCAGAGTGAAAACGTGAAGCTGGCCTTCTCAGGTACAGAACTAGGTGTTCTTGGCATGGACAAATACAACTGTTTTGTTTTCCATCTGTGAATGCAAGGGGTCACATCCAGCATACCAAGTAACCTGACGATATAAGTAAGACATAGTGGAATGAGGTACCATCTTCTCATCGTGTTGTCACTAAGGACTTAACTACAGGAACACTAACCAACACTTCCAAATGGAAGGCCAGTGTAGACCAGGTTACTTCTCCTTTAGGGGGAATAGGGAGGAGAAGACCAGAGCAGGAGGACGATATAGTATAGGAATCTCAGTGGTAGGTCTGTACACCCACGCATTTTTGGCCTATGCTGCCACTGGCTCATGATGTTCCTGGGGATTTCCACTACCAAGTTCCTCAGCATCCTTTCCCCAATGCATCCATCAGGAAGGGCTCTTCATATATCCTTCAAAAACAATCACACTCTCAGAAATCACTTAGCATGGCTTACTCTCTATCTATTCTCCTGGAGGAAAGTACAATACAACCCATTCTACTCAAAGATAAATGGAATTATATGTGCAATGATGCACATAAACAACAAAAAATATATTTGTGATAAATTTATAAAGAGCAGGACATAAACCTTGATTTTAAAAGCACTTCCAGAGTCAACACTGTTTCGAGGCAGGATGGTAGGCTAGACGAACCAGGAAGGAGTATCAGCACAAGAGAATGAAAATAATACTACAGAATTCGAAATCTGGTTTTGTGGCAATACAGCATAGCAATTCCTTTGTTTACATTTCATAAGTGTCTATAGTATTGCAAATAAAACCCCCAAAACTGTTTAAACTGAAGCTATGTTAGATGAACCAAAATTCCAGTAGAGGGACAAGAATAGACTCAGCTTCCTCTGAATGGTTATCACTGATTGACATTAATTTTTCATTTTTTTCCTGTTGGTACTAGCGGTTACATAAAAATCTCCATATGTCAAATTTGATTAAGAAAGCCTTAGTAGCCATTTTTATCAGTTCTTTTCATATAATTTTTAATTATCAACACATTAACAACCTGATATAGTGCAGGATGTCTGTACTCACTGCAGGGAGGCTGGACTAGATGACTCTTGAAAGTCCCTTTCAACTCTGATTCTATGAAAACCACATCAACTACAGCCTTGACTTGCATAGAGTTGAGTTACTACCCCAAGCACACAAATGCTCAGATAGTTATTAAGATTTCAGCTATTCCAAGGAATTTAAATAGTGAATTACCCAAAGCATTATTCTGCCCAAGGTAGTGTGATCTGTGTCATTTGATTAAAGTCCACAGTATTACCCTCCTCTTTGCTGCACTACTCTATTCAACAGCAATACATTTTAAAATTCATCTATACATCAACAAAGAGGTAATCCATGTAATATTGTTTGTTAAACTCTCCAGAGATGCAAACACCAGATCTGCAGTTCCTAAGAACTGCAGGTTAATTTACCCACAACTGGTCCCACATTTTCTTTCAAATTAAAATTCTAATTGCTTAGCATTATATGAATACAGTCAATAACTACAGATGGGAAACACTGAAATTCACTGGGCTTTTTAGTTACTAATTATATATCTGAATTTCTCTCTCTTCCCTTGCTTCTCCTCAATTTTTCATTGTGATACACGCAAAACATGTTCTGCTTTGAATGCAAAAATCAGAGGTATATTTTTTCAATACAGAAATTAAATATTATATGACATGCAACCATGCTCTCATAATTACCTACTGGTATTTTTGCTTTGTTTTAAATTTGCTGCTCCTCTGTAGGTTGCTGATGTTGAAACCTTCTGCATTAGATGTGATTCTGGACCAGTACCACACAGAGGGCACAGACTCCTTAAGTTTGTTAAGAATTTATCCTGGTCAGTTCATTTGTGTTTGCATTTTCATGACTGCGTTTCATGTTTCCATCCTCTGTAATGAGACTCCAAGAAAGTGTGCTCCTCCCAGCCCAACCTCAAAGAGCCTCAGAGATGTCCTCATCTAAAGATTACACATTACTAAGGAAAAAGATTCTTTTTCAAACTAGGATGAACCAAACAGACTCATCTTGAATATATCTTAAGTAAAAATTAGTTTCACCCTCTTCACAAAATGGACATTTGACACTGACACATGCAATCATTTTCTTCTCAGATATAGACTGGAACATTGAAATTTCCAAATCAGTTCTGTATTCAGTGATAGAACACAGCTCCTGCAATGACTGACTACGAACTCTGTGGTAATCAACCTTTTAACTCTTTTGGATATAAGACATTGTCTACAGTGCAAAATGTACCTAATTAGGCTACTTATGCTCTCTAAAGGGTATGGAAGCATTAGTACCTTCTTCTAGGCCACAGGATCTTCTCCAGCTGTTCCTATTCTAGGTCTGTAACACCACTGGCTCTGGTAACACAGTGCCATGGTAGCTGATGAACCTATTATATTCTTGACCAAGCATAAACATTGATCAGCAGCTCATTCTGGAGCAAAGCAACTATCTTGACCCTCTAAGACTTCATCCTCCCTAGTCTCCAGTTTAAGCAAAAAAGTTGCAAAGGTCCCACTATCCTCAGCTTAAGAGAAGCTGAATGGGAGAAGGTCCTGAGCCCCTGATCAGAGCCTCTGTCTTTACTGATAATGACTCAAACACATTAAAAAATAATGCCGCTAATTAATTTTCAGAAAACCTTGTAGGAGTGACTATTATTGTAAAACATGAACTGCAGTATTTAATATTGCTAACAGAATCACATTGGTGACTGACTTGTAATCAGCTCAGGTTCTCTGCTGTCAACAGCTAGGAAGGGCTTGTTTTCATATTAGGGTTATTTCATTTTCTGTGAACAGCTATCAGCATTATCTTTACGCCTTCTTTGTCCAATTGCTTAACTTCAGCTCTTCATCAGATCCTTCATGGAAAATGTACTTCAATTTAAAATCCTAGATGCATTGGCTTCAGTGTTTTAAAATCTGGAAACCTGACATTTGACTTTGCGAAGTACTAAGAAAAAAAAATAGAGAAAAGGGAAACAGCAGCTCCCATGGCACTCCTGTATCCTCTTAACATTTTCTTGTAACTATACTGTTTTATAGACGAAACTGTCACTGCAAAAATGACAAATATAACACATAAAAGAACAAAAATGGGTAATAAATCACAAGTGACATTCCAACCCATTGAAATGCATTCAGCCGGTGCTGCAGAAAGTAGAAAGATTTCCCCTTGCTTTGCATTCTGCCTAGCTGAGCAAAGGGAACAGAATCCTTGAAAAATCTTAACAACAAATGCTGGGGACCTTCCCGTAAAAGCAGGCTTAGAGTTTCACTTTGGAAAGTCAAATCCTTTCTCACTCTACTTTCCTTTTCACTTGGCCTTGCAACAGCATCTTAATATGGCTTTATGCCACATATGAGCTTGCTCTCCACTGGATAACTGTACATAACTCCCACCAATGTAAATGCTGTTCAGAGGTATCAAGAGAAGAATATTCTCCTAAAATGGTGTGTTCAGCCTGCAGACAAACATATCCACACATAGCTTTGGCATTACAGACAGAACTGTAGTTTCACCCAGGAAATCATTGGTTCTCCAATACCCAAAATAGCACTTCAAGTTTCAACATGTCAGATAATGCTACATGGTTCAGGATGGAGAAGAACTCATGTGCATGTCTGTCCAACCTATTCTGCTATACCTCAAACCCATTACAATATAAAGGAGAAACCACATCCACTAATAAAGAAATTATCCCACTTCTTTCCAACAAAATAAATAGGAAAATAAACTTCCACAAATTTGTGCTGTTAGAGTTAATAAATATTGTTTTCAGTAGCACTATATAAATATGGAGCATTTATGGCCAAAAAGCCATTCAATGAAGTTGTGAACTTATCAATCAATAATTTCAGCTGATTTTTATTTTACTTTCACAATGAGAATATATTATGACCCAGCCTAAAGCAATAAACTAGCTATGTATTGAACACACAACAGAAGAAATTTTATTATGCTGCTACCTTTGTAAGGAAGGAGAAACCAATTGGGATTATTTTATCATTACTTTTAACATGGTTATAAAATATGTTTTCATCTGGACCTTGAAGGTACGCACCATGAAAATCATTTAAGCTTTTAAGATAGTGACTATCTTTTATAAGAAGTTCCCCTCAATTCTTTAGTATCAGTTATTCTACATAGCTTCCAACAACTTTTGTATCTGATGAAGAGTGAATAATAGAGAATTCTCATTCCAGCTGCATGTGTAATTAACAATGGGTAGTAAGGAGGGCGTTCTATAGAAATCAGTCTTAACAATATCCAGGAAAGCAGTGGCTGCCCCACTAAATCACAAATGGAAATATTTTAATTTAAATATAAGTACTGCAGACATATTTTAATAATTAAGAAAATGCCTGAAAGAATGAATAACCTGATCACAATTCCGCACATGCTATTTTATCAGAAGGCAGACAGAAACAAAATAGATGAGGCGCAAGTGAGGTGATTTTAGAGGCTCTTTCATGCGCTTCATGGCCACAAATGCTGTTTGCAGGTATCATCTGATACTTTATTTTTCAGTAGGACAGGGTTTTTAAACTTTTTTAAAAGGAAATAATGTCACATATCTGAGAGACAACAACAGTTAACTCAACAAAGCAACCAACTAAATACTTTGCTGTCTGTGCTAATGCAGTCATATCTTTGTCCCTTTACTGTTAAATACTACAGCCATACCTCTCATGTGAAACAGGTCTATCTCCAGCTTTATGCATATGTTTATTTTCTGAAAAAATGAATAATTTTCCCATAAACATAAAGACTTTCTAGTATATTCTGAACTAGCCTTCAAGCCACACACAGCCTAATTGTCTTGCACGCTGAATTTACTTTGACAATTAGATTTAAAAACCTCACAGTTTTATTCATTCTCCTATTTCACATGACTTGTCATCTCTTCTTAATCCTATAACTCATGTATGATATAACTGAAAAGGAATCAATTTTATGTCTTTAATTTTTGTATGATATAACTGAAAAGGAATCAATTTTATGTCTTTAATTTTTTTCATATTGAAATGTTGCCAGAAAATATGATCTCCCCAACACTCTGCAGTAAACAAATAAACAAATCCATTAACACAAGAGCTTTGTCCTGACTTATACATGCAACTCTTGAGCCTCTATTATTTAGAAATTCTACTGTCTTGATCTAATGTCAAAAAAAAAACATCCAACAGGTAGACATATATAGCTATATTCAACCTGTAATTTCATTTGTCAGTAAAGCAAGACTAGGTTTCTTTACAACATCAGGCTTGAAGGAACTTTCCACAGATCACACACACAATGGGCACATGCAGCGGAATTGTACGTACAGGGATGTGTGTGTAAGTTTTGGTGCCAAGCACACAATTCAATTTGATGGAGCCAAAGAAAAAACTTATAAACAAAAACATATAAAACTATGAGCGGAGAATGAAGAAACTGTCAGGGGAAAGGAGCCAAAGAAAAAAGAGACAAAATGGGCATGATGACTTGTCTATACTTGAACATCTGACCTGTTAGTTGGTCGTCGCCTGCAGCAGGGGCGATGCGAATGTATGGTGTTGTAAGCTGAGTCACGATTATCGCAGCTAAGGCAAAGGAAGATTTCCAGGTCAGCATGCATGAGGGAAAAAAAAGCCAGACTGAAGCTAGGCCAACAAGAGGAACTTTGATCAATAGTTTATAGTCTGAACGTCTTACAAATGAAAACCAAAAAACTCCCCCAAGTTCCTTTTCTTCAGTTGTTAGTTTGGTTATTCTGCAAATTAATAAGCTTTCATGTGTGACGTTCATTCTGGAAGAGGACTCAAAGTACATTATTTACAGATAATGCATTTGAAGAAACATGAGAATCTCTGGCTCTGCTATTCACAGCACTAGACTTTATAAGAGAAAGTTAATTGTATATGCAGATCACTCTAGTATTCATCTCTCCAGGTAATTTTGACTAGTTTCAATTTTTTCTTTCCTATTTTGTAACAGTACATTTTTCCTATAATTCTTTCTCTTGATAATTTTCACATAAAAACTTTGAGCTAGTTGAGAAGCATTCATTGTGTTATCACTAGATTCTTTGTTCTGGAAATGCACACGATACACACGCATTTAAGTACTAGAATATAGGGAATGACCATTGAGTATAAGCATGTTTTTAGCTATATGCATGTAACTGTTTGAGGCCTGAGTTTCGAGTTCATGTTTTGTCACTCAGACAAGAAAATAGATGAAAAACCTTCATTATTTGTGTGCCTAAAGAATTCAGACTTTCTGTTGGAGCTGGAACAATCACTGGTACCATGGCTCACATTAAGGAAATTTTATTATTTCTTTGTCAGCAGTTCTATGATTGCATCTAAATGGTTAAGCACACTATGATACATATATATTAAGGAATATAAAAAAAATTAAAAGGTCAGGTCCAACATGATGCAGCTGGAGAATGATGCAAAGAAAAAATATTGGAAAATTAAGGACAAAATTACATGAAAGATCACTCATTTACATAGAACAGCCTGGGTGCTATTAGAAATGTGGCAACGAGTGAGGGAAAATAGATCATCTACCATCTGCAGACAATTAAACTCAAAACTGCTGCTGCATAATATTTTGAAATATCCCTCTGCAACACTGAAACACAGTGCTGATAGTAGCTGCTACAGTACTGTTGCTATTGGATCTAAAATATTATAACATCCTTTTCTGCCTTATAATTAATGGAAGCTTCCAATATTGCAAAATTAGTACAACAATGTCTCCCTCTTGAGAACTGGAATCCTGGGAGAAAACAATGATGTTTCTACCCAGACAGTGTTGTATGTCATATGAGGAAATATAGTCTTAATATAAATCACTAAACACCACAAAGTTGATAGCAATAAACTTGGAGGAGTTTTGGAATGTGTTCAACTTTGTCTGCTGAGATTTTAGTCATTTAGCTTGAAGAAAGAGTTGGTATATGAAAGTCATATTTCAAGTAAAATATGAGAAACTTTATTACCACTGGTACAAAAGTCTCCTGATTTTTGTTTGTTTGTTTAATTATCCTGTCAAAAATAATGGGAGAACCTGCAGTCTCCACATACACCAAACAGTCACAGAGGTTCTAGAAGCCTTTCTGTACAGAACAGTAGGATCAGAAGACTCCATATCACAAGAATATGCTGCCTGACTCTACTTATAGCAAAGGTTTCCTTTGAATTCAACAGAAGCAAGGGGAGAACTTTCAGCTCCATAAAACTCGATATTGTGATCCTTATTTAACTTCTGGCCATTGTAATCAGGATTTTTATATGATCTCTAGAACAATGTATTTCACAGAATTTAATTTGTAAAAATGTAATGGTCAAGAAACAAGCACAATTTTTACAATGTTATAAATTGCGACCACTTAAAAGGTAATTTGATGGAATGAAAAAGTATTATCTGGCTACTGACCCCATACCTTCATTTGGCCCACAAGAGCTAGGCTGTACTTTTATAGTTAGGCTGTACTTCTCTAACAAGATGCTAGTTATGATTATAGGTTATCCAGTTCACTTGGTTCCAATCCAGTGTCCTGGTTTCAGATGGGATAGAGCCCATTTTCTTTCTAGTGCCTTCTGTGTTTTAGATTTTGTATGAAAGGAATGTCAGTAACACATATTGTTTTAGTTGCCAGGTGATGTTTATAATGGTCAAGGGCTTTTTTCTGCTTCCTATAGAAGCTGAGAAGTATCATAGACAAAAAAAAATTGTCCAACACAATAGTCTGCAACATAGATGTTCAGGACATAAATGTTCATGTTCAGTGTATAAACGAGGATTGGATAGGGCGTGGTAATGAATGATCACAGCTCAAGATATTCTGGGCAACCAACTCATTAGGTGGTGAGTGCAACTTGTGTTTTATTACTTTATCTTATAACAATAATGGTGGTAAAAGAGTATACATTCTTTTCCCATTATTTCCATTTCCTTCTTTTACTAAACTGCTTTTATATCAACCCACAGTGATGTGTCATTTCTTTTTCCTTTTTCCTCCTTCTCCCTAGTCTTGCAGAAAATGAAGAATTGAGGGAGCAGCTGCCTGATCTTAGCCGCCAGATAGGGTTAAGCCACAACATCCAGCTACAGAGTTCAGAGTGTGCAAATTGAACTCATGCTTAACAGTAAGCACAAGTATTACTCCTGCTGACATCAACTGGAGTGAAATACCTGTTCAAAGGTTCTACTGGATTTGGAGCAAGAACACTAACTGTATTATTAAAGATGCAGAATAATTAACTTTGATCATAATAAAAACTAAGGTACTTGGTGGGCCATAGAATGAACACTGCAAACCTCAGTGATCTTAAGAAGGCATCAAGAGCACCAGTGGTTTTTAGATTATGTTGCGTGGGGATAGTTAAAGGAAATACAACCAGCAAATTATAAAGATATATTCATTTAAAGTAATGAGCTCTCACATTGGTCCTAAGGTAGACTTCAAACAGCCCAATCATACAGCCTTAATACAGGCAATGGGGTCTGGCCAAGCACAGCTGAATCAGTGGAGCAGCTTGGAGGTTGCTTTGGTTAACCTGGATCATTGAAGGGTTGTCAATGCACTTGATGTGATAGTCAAATTCCACATAAATGGAATTGCAGAAAGTTTCTACAGCCAGGGAATCAAGAAACAAGCCAAAGTTCTCTGCACAGTCATGCTTGTTTTCCAGGATTCAGTTTCTGGCACAGGTCTTTACTCAATAAAATACTTACACTCTACTTTAAGACAGATTAGTTCTGATGCAGCCAGTGAAATTATTCTTTGTGCTTATAGTTGGTCCATTAACTGACTTGATTAGGACTTCAAAGCACATGGTTTCCCACAAGCATATTAAATTCTAGAGCATGACTACTAACTCCAATGGCTTACACAAGACTGTACATATTTTCAGGATTAGATCTCAATTCAAAAGACTGTACCCATTTTATACATAAATGGCCTAAAGTACTTCCTTTTAGCTTTAAAAACCACCAAACCTGATTTTTTAAAGATAGAAGAAGCCCAGAATACAGATGTTCATATATGCAAAATATATGTTGTATGAGAGGGTGTAAGAAGCATTGTTAACAAGTAGATGGGCAAAATGAGCACATGATAGACCTTCAGCACCTCACTGTCTAGTATTTATACTGCAGTCACAAAAGTGGAATATGGTGCAATGGTGACAGAAGCCTTTATTCCCTGTGCTATGAATGTTGTACTAAGCATTTTGATGGGGTATGGACAGAAGGAGAGGGGAGGTGGGAGAGGAGAAGTCTCTGTCTTGTGCCACTGCTGGTGTGGTGTCCTCTGATCCACAAATAATACATTTTTTTGCTACTTTTTCTAGTCCATATATGGAAAGCCCAAAGAGAGCACAGAAGTTTGCTTTTCTCTCAAGTATCTCTGCTAGATCTAAGGGGAAAAAATCCCAACAGACAAGTATGATTAATACGGTCCCAATTTTATTTTTAAAAATTAATACAGCTTAAACATACAATGCAAACATCCTGTTTATAAGCCTGGAAATCAGTGCTTTGCTTTACAGAAGCCCCTCAAGAAGCACCAGGGACTATAAATGCCATCAAGGACATTTCTAGCTTCAAAGCCCTCACAGCAACCCCTGACATTACTTTACAGGCTCCACAGGAGTATTAAAAATTCTGAAACAGGTTTTCAAAACAGAAATGTATGGGTATTTTTTAAAAAATAAGAGCTGCATTTCTCACATGTCCATTGCCAAAAGAGTTAGCTTGTTGCTATGGGAGCTATTCCAATCCATAAAGTTACCCTTGCTTCTGAAATGAGTACGAAAGATTTTTCATAAAAGTAACTGAAATACTTGAACATCCATTAGTGAAAATACAAAACTTCAAGTAATTTAAAATTGATTCTTCTAATCACCTATTATGATTTCTGAGTTTATATAGTCCACTTCTGGTAGCACTGAAGCTACTGGAAAACACAGGATTCCATTTGCATCTGGAATTAATCTCCCATGTATATTTTATTTGGATTTAGTTTAGGAATTTGAACATTTTCTATGTTTTAGCAGACAGCCAGTAAAGTAGAATTGTAACCATTTCATTGCATTTGGAAAAAAAACCCCCAAAACTAAACAGAAACCAGTTTAACCAACCATAAAAAACTGTTTTTGTCACATTAGAGAGGATCCAGCCTTTCAACAAAAGCAATGTTATGCTGCCATTTCTATTACTTAAAAGTAATGAGATTCTCATCCATCACATTTAAATATAGTGGTGGTACCTGAATTGCAAAGTCTATCCACAAAGAAAATCATGGTAGAATTAGTTACATTAGGGATAGTCACTATGGGACATGTATGATCTCCTGAAAGGAACAGGGGAACAGAATCAACGCAGTTTTTGTACCATACTCTTAACCAGGTATCCAAATTGCAAGGTGGTATTGCCTGCTCCTACTCATACCACTTGTCTTTCCTCTCATTACAGTCTCCAAGTAATCATACTATCCCATCCCTACTTCTTCAGACCTTGAAGCTGCCATAAGCTAAAGATACCTTCATAGTCTCACCTTTTTTGTAAATACTGATAGATCCATCCTACCCTCCCCAAAGTCAAATACATCAGCACCATGTTTATGGGGGTCAAACATATAACTAGTACTTTCAATGCTAATAACTTGTCTCAAAGGGTATTATGTGCTGGTAAGTCTAGCTGAACTGCTCCATGAAAATTAAGAACTTTACTTTTATAAAGATATTAAAATAATTCAATATCTTTTAAGTCTTAACGTTTTGCTATGGATTTATAAGCAGCTACCTTGCACTTGGCAATTGGCAAATTCACAATTCTAATATGCATAGGAAAGCAAAAAAAATTTATTAAGAGATCATATAAAAACCCATAGGATACCTCTGAAAAAATAGACAACTAAAAATGAGTAAGCCTGTTATTATTAAAAACAAACTTCCTAAATCTCAGCTAGAGATGCAAAAGAATTATTTAAAACTCTGAAATGGGTTTACTGATGCCTTTTAGTAATATAAACACTTCTGGAAGTTCACAAAGATGAAAGGTCAGGAGGCAAAAACATAAAATACATGACATAATATGAACATACCTTTTGTGGCTACCCTGACGCAGTCGATTTTGGTTTCCTGTGTCAAATAAAGAGGAAAAAGGTCACATCTTGTGTTTCTAAGCAATGAAAATAATCCATGATTCTGCTCTTAAAAGGACTAGTAAAATGACAAATAGTCATTTAATTTGTCTCATTACATATTTAATTGAGCAACAAGCAACTCCAATGTTTATTTATAACATGGACCAACAGTGCTTCAGTATGGTACATCAACAATGGGACAATGGCTGCAAGCTGGAACACAAGAGGTTCCACAGGAATCTGAGAAAGAACTTTTTCATGGTAAGGGTGACAGAACACTGGAATGGGCTGCTCAGAGAGGTTGTGGAGTCTCCTTCTCTGGAGACATTCAAAACCCATCTGGATGTGTTCCTGTGTGACCTAGTCTAGGTGTTCCTGCTCTGGCAGGAACTACATGATGTCTTGGAAGTCCCTTCCAATCCCTGATATTCTGCGATTCTGTGAACATTTTGCTGAAGATTTCTCTTAAAAGTCCAAAATACATGAGAGATATTTACAAGAGCACAGGGAAGAGTTCTGCATTTGTACTACAGTAGCATAATGACCTTGGGAGACTTTTCTTTTTCTTACAGATAGTATAGTTGGAGGCATCATGATAAACAATTTCAGAAAGAAAAAATAATCAATGGTGTTTTATATTTCTGCACTGTCAGTGCACTGTGAAAGAGGTACCATCATGGTTTCTGGCAGAAAACATTTTCAGGCTGTCAGCACGGACAGCCAAAGCTTATCAAGAGCTGAAGGGCTTTTGGCAGGTCTGTCCTGAAAATGAAAAACAATTCCAGGAAGAATTAGCTGAACAAAACATGATCTGTGAAGACCTTCTTACACACTTTTCAGCTGCATCTACTTATTGTTCTTACACTGTTTGCAGAAAGAAAAAAAAAAGTTTTGTATTCAGTCAGGGTAACCAAATGAGAAAATGGGAGTTCAAGACATTACAAACCAAGGTAATGGAACTGGACAAGCCAAGACAGATGTGCTAAAATCTACAATCAAGTTTGGCTTAAAGTTAATGGAAGAAATCACAATAGCCTCCTCTTCAAAGCCAGAAATCAAAAACAAAAGAGAAAGAGACAGAAAAAAAGCCAAATATGCATTGGATAGCTTTCATATAATAAGACAGAATGGTAACATGTTACTGTGCCTATTCAGTGTTGACAAAATTTGCTGGTTTCACCTCCTGCTTCCTGTAGCCATTAATCATTAAGCAATATTGTGTAAGGAAAACTGTTGGTTTTAAACACCATGAATTTTATGGCTACTTCTTTTCATTACCAACTGAACTGAGCATCTTGCTAGTTGGTGCCAATAATCTATTTACATACACATATAGTGCATAAAACCACTCTTGTCCTAAGACTTACCCCATTGGCTCTGCTAGCTGCTTGAAAATAGATGCTGTAGCTCTTGTGAGGAAGAAGAGGAGTATTCCAGAAACCACTGTAGGTTTTGTTATCACCAATAGTAAAAGGCTGAGCAGCTTGTAAACCATTGGCTGGAAACTCTGCAGCAAAGTAGTACCGGGAATTCAAAAGTGAGGCATTCTGAAAATGAATGGGCACTGGATAGCACTTCAGGATTTCAGTTGTCTTCTTGGTCCTCCGTGGGCGTTCTTCTTCCACAACTATTTGATAGACACTAAGAGCGTAAAAGGAAAGAACAAAAGAAACACATGTTATTTTAAGGCTCAGGCAGTCAACTAATACTAAGAAACCATAAAAGCATACTCGTATTTATGGAAAAAAAACCCTCTGAAAAGTAAAGGGCACAGGAAGAAAATGTCATTATGAAATGAAAGTGCAAGGTTTTGCAGAATAGATTTATGCTTTCAAACAAATCTATTTTGTTTTGGAAAAACAAAATTAGCCATGCAGACCACAGTAAATGCACAGAACACTTTCTTGTTTGAACCCCTGAACAATAAAACGCTTGCTTGATCAGTGCTAAAAGGTAATGTTGAGTGCTATTTTGTTCACAGAAGTGAGTATAAAAGGTATAGATTCCATCCTTTAACCTGTGTAAATGAAATTAAATGAACAGTAAAATAAAACTGAAGAAATGAACTACAAAAAGAAGGGGAATAATATTTTCATAACTATTGACACAATAGCCATTTATAAAAGCACACATAGGTAAATTAAGTGTTTGAAAATTTTTGTGGAATATTGATTATTACAGCGCAAGAGTAAAACACCTGTTAATGAAAATTACTCTCACTCAGCAAAGCGCTTTTACACATCTTTGAGTTAATCATGTTTGAAGTATTTCTGCATTCTGCAAAGCAATTCAGTTTGCACTTGCATTCCTTGCTGTGCAAATCTTCTACAGGGAACATACCACCCCATTCCACTGTAAAGGTGCTATGGACATTCAAAGGAGAACAAAGAAATTGTGATTTCTGCTGTATATGCAAATAGTGTAATCATTATACCCTTGCAGCTGCTGTAAAAGCCTGAGTCAGTGCCTTCAAATTTGTGAAGTGGGAAGTCTATGTCTCTAAAGAGGACTGGCTTGCAAGCTTATTGCTTCACTGGGGGACAGTGATTCTTAATCATTATTTGCCTCCTGGAATCTTGAATGCTGCTAAGCAAGTCAGCATAGGGCAGTGTGTCCACATTTTTGCACATCATCTAAATCAAAGAACAATTTATGATCTTTCAGGTTGGTAAGTCATAAAAAGAAGCAACCTCTGGGCAGTGTATGCTCCTTAAAGATTAAGTGTCCACACGCTATTCCAGCATGTTGTGCCCACTCTGCCATCCTCACATCCTCAGGGCTGAACTCACACAAACTGCACCAATAGCACCTTGAGCTAAAACACAAAGCTGAAACACAGCGCTCCTGCTTTCCCGCTAAATGTTTGTCTGACCTCAGGTGAACCCCACAAAGCATTAAGGCAAGAAAAGGAAACACAAAGCGATCATCCTCCCTCCCACCCATCCCTCCCCCTGCCTAACCAGGTGGGGGGCCAGCAGGCCCCCCGGCCTTTCTCCTCCCCCTGTGACCCCTTGGCAAATGCAACTCACCAATAACATCCTACAGCAGAGGCACCAGGAGGAGCATCCCTCAG
>VZTY01012654.1:0-89782 GCA_013400935.1 Turnix velox | reverse complement strand
ATCCCTGGAGACATCCAAGGCCAGGCTTGATGAGGCTCTGAGCTACCTGATTTAGTGCAGGATGTCCCTGCCTGTGGCAGGGGGGTTGGAACTAGATGATCTTTAAGGTCCCTTCCAACCCAAACCATTCTATCATTCTATGATCTGCAGGTAGATAATTATATTTACAGAAAACTCTGCCTAAATTACAGGGACACTTTGGCTGGGCTCTGCAGGTCTCTGTCTGGACCCAAAAGGGGTTGTTTTCTCAGTCATATTACTGCACTGTAATATTACTGTAATGGCTATTTCCCTTCTGAAGGCACATAAAAGAGATAACTTTAGAAATAAAGGAGATGACTTTGTGCAGTCACCTAGCCAACTCATAGCCATTGAACTCCTGCACCTGCTGGGTGCTGCTAGACTCAAGCTGCTTTGAGGGCAGGCATGGAGCTGTATGGCTCATGCATTCTCTGGAGCCTTACTGACCCAAGGCACAAGCAGCTCAACTTAGTGCTTCTACACTCAAGCTGCTTTTGGATGGTTAGATAATTCTATATGTTTGAATGATGGTCCATAAGTAAAACCATTTGCATTCAGGTTGAAAGGGGCTTTCAGCTATCTTATCTATTGAAAGATGTCACTGCCCAATACAGGGGGAGTGGACTACATGACCTTTAAAGATCCCTTCCAACCCAAACCACTCTATGACTTCGTAATTCTCACAGTGGTAGGTCTCCAGAGCCTGCATAGATATCATCAACATGCAGAGGAATGCCAATTATTTTGGTCATCTCATGGGTTTTTTACCAAACTTACTCATCATGTGCAGCAGACCCTGTTCACTATGTTTTCAAGACCTAGAATCTCCAGTAGGAGATGCTGCACTTTCTAAACTTACAAAAATGCTCAGAAAGTTAACTGAGATGCTTAATATGTATCTTTCACTACCGTGGAGATTTGGCTGAATGTTAAGACATGTTAAGCACCTTCAGGAAGTTGTCAATACATTTGTAAGCTCCCATTACAGTCACTGGAGAGCTCATCTGTACATGTGATGATCAGCAAGGAAGTGAATACTTAATTGCTATCTAGCATCCACTGACTTTAATAACTAAACACTTGGGTGACATACAGACACATTATTTAGTTATTTTAATCTGATCCTGAAACCCATGCAGAAACTGAACCCCATATAAGTAAAATTCAGTGGAGACAGAAGACATACAAACATCTTGAGGGTCCACTTGAAGGCCACTGTCTGTACGTTTTGCAGTTCTGAACAATGAAGTCTATACATCTAGTAGAAAAATTTTCATTAGTTGATTAATTCCATGCTGGGTTTAAAATAAAGGTCAGAACATGGTAACCTTCCTTTGGTCCTATGAAAACTGATCTGTAAAACCTAGTCATGAAATACTTAAGCTTAAAAATTTATCACTGTCATTACAATCTTGAGGTTATTTTCTTAAAAAACAATGGCTGACATGATTTTAGCAGTTAATTTTTTAAACCAAGACACATTGATTAGAACTAGGATTCCAAGCTTCTTTAGAGAGTACGTCCTCCCCTGTAACTACCAATTTACAGTGAATCTAAAATATACCATCTGCAATTTTAAAAGGAGTACTAGAAAAAATGTAGAAGGTGACATAAACTCCCTTCTTGCACAGTAGTGAAGCTGGATACACTTGCCCAATACGTTAGCAAAGATAAGAACCCCACAGCTCAATGGATAGTGAACTAAGTTATTTGGCTGTCGCTTCCAGGAAATTATTGTAACCTTTTCATTGCAGCAGGGCTGAATATAAAAGGAACCTCAGAGCAGACAAGGTAATGTGACCTGTCTTGCTACAGTTTGAAATGAAGATCCCTTTCATTTTTCACTAGCTGATTAAAGCTAAAGATTGTGCATTTTTTGGAAACAAATCTGTCATTAAAATGCTCCCTTTTCTCTTTATGCTATATGCAGTGTTCCTTGTATATTATATTTTAAATGCCTGCCATCTATTCATCTTTAGATACATTAAAGAAAGAACTAAGTTGACTAGAGCAATTTCAAACTCAAAATGTCTTTTCATCTTTCCTCCACGAGACAGATTAGATTTGCAAGCATCTAAACCTCAAATCTATTTGCTCTTTAATAATTTAAGCACTGAAAGGTCAAGCAGCTCTTTTCTGTTCCCCTTTATCAAAGTCCAAGTGCTAATGAAAAATAACTAAATCCTATCTGCTGCCCAATTTCCACACATGGCTGTTCCTCTGATGAAATTAACACATTATAAGCACCTGGGTCAATGGAAACATGACAGAATTTCATGAGTGATATGTTTTACATTTGTACAAATTAGATCATTTTGCTAATGAATTTTACAAAATTACCCTAATTACCATTATAATCCAAAAGCTTCCTCTAATTCTTACTGTTAAAATTGCTTTCTTTAATATAGAACAGATGAATTGCCTACACCAAAAAGGGCTCAAGCTTAGTGAATTAGAGCTAGTGCTGGCACTCTATTATTCCCCTTCAGCATAAGTCAAATTTCCTGCGTGTCTAAAGTTGTATTATTCTTTTTCCACACCTCGACATTTCATAGAATAAAAGTCTTCCACCTGTAATCCAAAAAATAAAATCTACACTACAGTGAAAGGTGCCCAAAGTATATTGGCTATTGGTAGAACTTAAATTGGTCATGCTGAATGGAAGAAACATAATTTAAATTTAGTTCATGCTAAGCAGTTTCCCTTTTAAATTTCAAGGCTTTGGAAACTGAACACAAAATCTGCTTTGATACAGACGGAAACTTACTGTTGCACTAAGAAAGGAACATTAAGAATGTTTTTAACTTCTGATTCCAACACTTCAAATTCGGGGATTAAAAGAGATGCCTGGGAAATGAAAAACCGGATGTAATTTTAATGTATTTTTTAATTTTTACAGTCCCTAACTTAAATGGTTATGCAGAGATACTGATCTGAACAAAATAAGGACTGTAATTTTGGTTAGAAATGAGACATACTAAACTTTTCAGATATTTACTGAAACTGGGTTGCTGAAATTAAAATGGCCTGTCAGTATCTGCTAAATATACTAATTTCATTCAGAACTGAAAAAAAATGAGGAAGAAGAAAGAAAATATGTTAACAAGGTAATCAAGATGCCAAGAATATTTAGACAAATGAACTGAACAATTCAAACAATGACTTTAGTGTGTATCTATTCTTGAGTCCATGAAATGAAGGGATTTAATAACTTGCTGAATCAGAACATTTTCCCACGTTACTGGAAAGCAATAAATCAAAATTCATCAATGCCTCATTCAAAGAGAGAAAATAATTTTCCAAGGAGGACCTATTAGAAATAACCACAGATTTCAGGATTCTTAATACAGTAGTACATGTACAGTCTAGGTATTTATCAAAGGAATTTATAACTGCATTTCCAACAAAATTAATTCTAAACAAAAAACAAAGGGAAAAGAAGTTTGATTACTTCATTATTGAAATTTCATCTCTATTTTGTCTTTCTTAAATAGACGTCATGCTTCACCTTTCTGAAAAGCAGTTCACTGACATCAAAGAATTTTTAAAAACTTTTATGACAAAATAAGGATGGCTTATGGACCTGAATCTAGACTTATATTATCATATTATCTGTATTTATTTGTCAATTTTAATACAACTGTTGTGTGTGATCCTAGGGCAAGTCAATTAAATATTTTGTGCCTCAGTTGTCCATCTGTAAAATGGGAACAGAGAGGTTTTGTATTCCCACTACCTGCTTCAGCAATCCAAAACTAAAATGTCTTAAAGATCATCTTTTCCTTTATCCTTGAAAAAAACAGTTTTGGGGTGTTTTTTCCTGGGAAATGTACAAGCTTCACAAAGCTATTTAGCTTCACTAACAATACCCTGATCAGCTCTGTAAACTGTTGGTCTATTTTTGCAGACTGTTTATGCTGATGCTGTAAAGCCTAATTAGAAGATTTCTACTCATTGTAATAAGTCTCAGTCTTGTGCTTTACTATCAACATAAATGACTGGTACTTTTTATAGATCTGTTTCTGTACTTGACTTGGATGATTGCTTTGTTTCAATGCCAAACATTTAAACAATAGAATAACCTTTAATGTACATATTGACCATTATTTCAGTTACTTATTCCCGTATGGCCTTATTTTATCTGGATGCTAGAATAATTTCCCTGCATTCTTCCACTACAATCCCAAAATTCCAATAGATGGCAAACCTAAGAAACAAAACCTCCACCTTGATATCTCATTTCTATGTCCATGAAGAACTCCATTCCTAAAATCACAACAGTTGAAAGGGTTCCTAAAATTTCACCAATACTTCTATAGACAATGAACATTCTCCTATTGTACAGCCATTCAAATCATAAGCACTTTCAAAAAACATCAGTAGCTGAGTTCATGTTTTGCACCCAAACCTTCACTTATCTTTGGTCGTAACATGATAAGTAACAAGAGTATTATTTAAGACTGTTTCTTCAAGACAGGTTTGGGACAAATTCATAAGCCAATCTGCAACATAATTTCCTCTTCACCTCTATCATCAGCTGTTTCTGACATCTTCATAACATATCCATGTAGATTAACATTGGAGATTTTGATCTATTTCTTCCTGCCCTCATATTGCACAAGGTTCTTGTAATCTATCTTTAATGTAAATTTTACAGTACTAGAAATTATATGTAAACTGTATCTTGAAATTGAAGAGGTAAATTACTCTTTAAAGGACAGGAATGAATAATTTACAGTTAGCATGCAAGCAGAAGAGGGCCAAAATAGACTGCAACTAACTATGTATTTATTATAGGCAGCACTAAACCAAGGTGATAATGCCAAAACCCAATTCATTAGGTGTCTTACCAATACAGCTAAACAGGCTTTGCTGGCAGATCAGGGATTTGATGAACACATTGTATCTACTGAACAAAAGATACTCCATGTGCATTAATTTTCTGTACAGATGTGAGGCCAGAGAACCTGCTGAACAATAAGTCCTCTTCCTGTCACCGCTGTAAAATCTTGCACTTTTTGGGAAAGGGGGAAGCAGAAACTGGGTACTCAATAGTGTATTTTCTGTGTGTCACACAGACACCACTGCTGCATTTAAGATCAGCATTTAGAGGCTGATCGAACTGGAAGCAGTAATACTTGTTCCTAGGGTATAGTATTTGGAGAAGGACAGCCTGAAAGAACATAAAATGTGTAGCTAATTTGGGAGGAGTGGCTTTTATTGTCCAAGCATGAGAAACAAAGTAAACTTTGTAAGTCTGGATATTATCTTCTAATTTTTTTTTTTCTGACAGTGAATTGGCGATGTTACAGGTGGGACACACTAGGTCAACAACTCCATAAACTAAAGTTTATGAAGCAGAAGTAAGACTAGGGAATGTTTGATTAGCAAAAGAACACATGATTATACCTACTAATGATGGAGAAGCTCATTCAAGTTAGACCCCTCTAATTCAAGTTTATATTTGGGAGATCAGAGATTTTCTGGGCTTTAAGCAAAATACAGCCTTGCCAGATATGGCTTCCAATGTGAGAAAAAACCCAGCCTTGCATGAATTTAAGGTTCAGATATGGAAATACAGAACTGACTGAAAAAAAATGGACCAAACACAACTGAAAATCAAGGTTGCTGTTCCAACGTCAGCAACAATAAGGGGAAAACAGGTGAACTAGGTAATGTTGCAAATAATGAAGGCAACATAGAAGCAATCAAAATTCTTCAACTTTTCACAACTTTTTAAGTGCTTGGTAAAGGTGTATTGCCTCTTCTTTTTGCAAGCAAAGGGAGTCTTAAATCCTCACAAATTTTTGTATGCTTCTGTGTATGAAGTCCAGAGGTATTTTAGAAATCACTTTTTTTCAGTTTCCAAGTTTGTGGGATAGTTAGTGTTTATGAAGCGTAGGAAAGGGATGAAGAAAATACTTTGTGCTAGCAGCTTGCTGAAGCTTGAATGGAATGATTTTGCATCCACACCCGGCTGTATTTACTGGCTTTACAAGTTAAGAGATAAGCCTAGTTTGATTCTCCAAGGCAGGGTCTGTCTTCTTTCTCAGGGAAACACTATTACTAGTACCTGAAATTTCCAGCCCGTGGGAAAAGTCGAATTGGAGAAAGCCACAAATCTTTTAGAATCAGACCTGGACTAATATTATACAGCACCTCCATTTTCATGCACGGAGGCCTAGTTCTGAGATCAATCAAAGCAGAAATACTTAAACAGCTGTAAAGGAGGAGATAAGACAGCTTAGGTCAGCACCCAGAGATACAGCCAAATGTAAACTCTCAGGTGTCATAATAAGCTTTATCTTCACAGACCCAAGACCCCTGGGGAACGGTATCTGGTTTTTAATGTAAAACTCCTAAGCTGCTTTGTGACTGCCCAACTCTTTCGTATGACTAGTCTCAAAGACTTAAAAGTCAGCATTTACAAAGGGGATTTTCTGGGAAAAACACATCCAAACAAACCTCTCCTTAGCATTCCTATGGATTTATACAGGAAATCCGGCAATTCTCACATGGGGAGCATTATGACAAAGCAGGTCAAATATATTTTGCTTGTTCTTTCCTCTAGGGACAGTCACCAGGGGAGGATATGACCAGGCATTCAATGCCTTCTAGAAGGAAAGCAGTTGCTAAATAATACTTTAATTTCAAAAGAGTCAGACAGGCTCTGAAGTTGGTAAAGCAATCAACACTATAAATCCACTATAGATTTAAAAGTTTATTCCAAATACAGAACTACTGATACAATTATCTTCTGTGAGTTAGACTCTAGGATTTAAGGGAGTCTGGCCTGCCAAAACTCTTAGAAAATCTGCAAGAAAGGAAAAGGAGCTAACAACACATGCTCTTTCCAATTTGCTAATGGATGCCACTGAATCCTGATGACATAGTGCATTTAATTTTTTGTCTTACTTCCTAATATGTGGATTCACTATTCTAGCTAATATAAGCACACTATGTCAGAAGCAGAGAATGTCCAGCAAATGGATCTCCAGACTTGTAATGGGAGGCATCTGTGTACCTTTCATGAAACGTTTGTGAAATGTTTCTGCTTTTAGATTCAATTATCATAACTGATGACTCAAAAATCTAACTTTTAATCTTGCCAGTAACTACATCAAAGAGAGAAGGAGAGAGAGAGAGAGAAAAATTTTTGAAAGATTTCAGTTTGTAATACTTTTGTTTTAGAATAATAATAAGAGTGTCAACATGTCAGCTGTAGTAGATAACCTGGATTCCATTTTACAGGACCCAGTGTGCTTATGGACCACAGATTAAATTCTGGGCAGTCCATCCTTAAAGACTTTCCTATAAATACATATGGCAACCTACCCTCATTCAAAATTAGTTTACGACTGAAACAGCATATTAAAATTGGTAATAGGTTATAACCATTTAATGAACACAAATTCAAGTGGTGTTTAGACAGAATGCCAACAGTCATTTTGGCACAAAAGACTGCTCTGCTGTTAACTGAGATTCGCTGACTGGCAAGGGAACCAAAACTGTTCTCTTAACCCTCTCAATCCCACAAATCCTTGGTAAATATTGAATTAATGGGTTTTTTCCTCCCTGGGTACACAGCCCCACAGTTAATTATTTCTAATTATTTAAAGACTGCTGTCCAACTCGGACATGATGCTACCATACAGGAGCAAAAGGCTGTCAGAATTATGACTAACAGGATGACAAGAGCTCAACTACATCACCACAACTGTCAAGCATGTTCATACATTTGAAATTCCTTAATCCTGAAATAAAGTCTCCCTATGCTCACTCTCCAAGGGACTGACTGCTACTTTGTGTTGATACAATCAAGTTGATGAGGGACAAGGTATTATCAACACTCCATAATAAGGAGTAACTACATAATTCTACCTTTTTTTTTTTGTTTTTGTAAATATAAGCACATATGTTCCTTTGTAATTTTTAAAGTTTTTCATTATTGTTTCCATTACTGAAAAAAAAAATTGTTCTAAAACACTGCAGGCCACAAAAAGCCCTATGATGAGAAACTTACACTTTCAGAACCACTTACGGATTCATGTATTCGGCTTCCTTTATTTCAGTCTCAAAAATGCCAAGAAATTATACAGTTTGTCCATATTTTGTACTCCTGCACAGAATAAAATGACTGCAAAATGAAAATAAAATTAAACCTACTTATAATGGTACTGTTTCACACTGACTTCGAAGTAATATTTTAAAGGTGTAAGTAATACAAGCCAAGAGAGCATTTGGCTCTGTATTAGAAAATTGGTTCAGGTTTTAACTGTGTATTTGCTGGCCAAACAAAAGACATCTTTAATTACAGGTCTCTCCTAATGTGACTTGCACCACATCAATGAAATCTACTTACTGGATGGATAGAGACTTCATGTGACAAGCTAGGGAGGGCATCAGAGATTTGGTGGTGTATTTAGTTTTTTGTAGGAAAAGAAATGTTTAGAGTGAAGAGACTGCAAAGACATATTTAAATAGTTCCAGTTTGCAGAGAAGTAATTATGCATATGAAAAGAGGAAGAAAACCTCAACTAATACAACTAGAAAAAGACTGAAAAATTCAAGTATACAGAAGATTACACAGGGTAAGAATGTGGAGAAGGAAAGAAGAAAATAAAAAGATACTGTACTGATCCTGTTTGAGATATACCGTTGTCCTTGATAAACAAGAAATAATATAGAAAGTTGCAAGAGGAAAGATAAAATTAAAATTAAGTTATATGATACAAATACACCTCAGACAAAGCATTTTGTAACAACTTAGCTAGTTGAAAAACTACATGCAATGTTTATAAAAGGTTTTTTATTTCATATAATTCACAGTTTTTAGAAATATACTGCACTTCGTTTGAAAAATAATTATATTTCATTATTCACAACATAGAACCACAGAGTCATAGAATAGTTTGGGATGGAAGGGACCTTAAAGATCATCTAGTTCCAACCCCTCTGCCATGGGCAAGGACTAGATCAGGTTGCTCAATGCCTCATCCAGCCTGTCCTTAAACATTTCCAGGGAGGGGCCATCCACAACCTCTCTGGGCAACCTGTTCCAGTGTCTCACCACCCTCACAGTAAAGAACTTCTTTCTTACATCCAGCCTAAATCTATAAGATGAAGAGGATGGGAAGTGGGAGAAAATTGTTTTATCCAAAAATGATCCCAAGGATCCCACTATATTTTTAATGGTTCTATCGATTGATATATTCTTCCATAAACAACTCTGGTATAAATAACTGAAAGTTAAGTCACTACTGTATTTTTGGCAAACACAGAACTTCTGAGCAGTTATTTCTCTCATGTATATGGGAAAAAAAGATGCCATTTACATTGATCCATTATTGGCTGCTTTAAAAGCTATTTGAAACAGAAGATGCTTCAAAGTTTTACAAATAGACTAACATGCTACAAGTTTACAGCAAGAATCCCATCTATATTCTGCATTTCTGTGATACTCAGCTCTCATCCTGAATACACTCAGGTTCTTTCAGCATCTTCCAAATATTGTCCAGAAGAGAGGCAACACATGCTGTAGCTGCTTCTGGGCTACATACAGGCTTTATAGTATGTTAACTGTAGATCTCTCCTATTGGATTAAACAAATTTAACTCATGAGTCGATACAGATCTTATCTTCAGTTTAGATTCAGAAATGTGGGAGAAATATACTATTTGTGAAATATCCAAACTTTGTCATACTGCTTGAAAATCTCCAGGAGGTTCAATATTAATGAGGGAAGGAAAAGACATACAGACAGGTGAACTGTTGCATAAATCCTATTTTCTTAGGAAACAAAGATAAAATCAGGTGTAAACTTTGTTACATTCTATAAAGTTTAATTCTTATCTTGGATATGTTGTATTGCACGCAAAAGCCAAAGATTCCTTCCTTTCTTCATTTTACCAGAAAAAAGTTTTAATCCTACTGGGTATAAGGGCTCAGACCCTCTAGACACAAGATACTATTGATCCCACTCCATGAAGCTTTATGCCCTTAATTTAAAGCCCGAGTAGCAGCATCACTAACCTAAATGATGCTGGTCTAAACAGAACTAATCTAAGGCTTCAGATTCTCCAGGGCTTTGAGACTGACTCCGCTATGAAGAAAAGTTGGAATATCTCCTACATCCTTTGGAAACTTTAAAATGAATGAAAATCAGGGATGGATTGCAAGGATAACTATCCCCACAAAACGTCCCACAATTTTGAGATCTTCTGACTGGCATCATGGAAGAACAAATAAATCTCTCCAAACAGTAATTCGTTCATACACTGCTGCTTGTCATAACCAACTTGTTCACAACAACAGATAGTATCTTTTCCTCTTTTTCTTTAGGAAAAGTTTTTTTCTATTTATTTTGATTTCAGATATAGGAAGGGAGACAGCATGAAACCTACACAGATATTCCCAACCCAAACTAGAAATCAAACCATACTCTCATCTGCATTGAGCCTCAGTGCTAAATCTTCCAGCCCATTTTTCCTACAAGAGTAAGACAGTGTTTTTTCATTAAACACAAAGACACTGTAATTCCTCTCCTGGCCACCTGAAGCAGCTCAGCCCCTCTTTGTCTCTACATCAGAGCTCTTCCTCGAGGAAGACAGGCCTAACATATTACCTAGGTATCCCTGTTGTGTACAAAAAAATATTTTTTTAAATGTTGCAGAGATGTGTTTCAGGAGGCTATTTCTTCTGCTGACGAAGAGTTAACAAGCCATCTTAAGTACTTAAGTACCATCTTGAGAGCTTCTCTACACTATTCTGGTGGTGATATCTATTTTAAGTATTCTTTTCTGTCAATTCCCTATTCAAAACAAGGTGGAAAAGTGGAAGAAGGTGAGAGGGAGGTGAGGAGAGAGAGAGATGCAGAGGAAAAGTGGGAGAGACAGAGTGGGAGAGGCAGATAGCAAGGGAAGAGAGATTTCCATCAGAATGATTTAGGGTAAGAAAAAAACTCTCAGTAAAGGAAGGCATTTTGTTTTATTCCAGCTTAAAGAACAAACAGTTTATCAACTTTAACACTCAGATTTTTACATCTGTCATGTTGTGCAGGTGTTCATGCTTAGCAAAGGTCAAAGAACAGTATGTAATTCTTAGTGAAAAAAGCTCATGACCCAAACAGCTCTTGCTCATAAAATACAATAACAAAAAAGATAATAGCTGGTCTTGCACAGACGATTTTGTTAGATGCCACATGTGTGTTATAATAACACAACACCGAATCTTTTGGTCTTGTAAGTTTAATTTCTCTTTGTCCTGGTTTGATCAAGATAAGATCAGTCCTAAATTGCTTTCGAATATTAGCTGGGTATCATGAATGTATTTTGTATTCCCCCAGCTATAACTCATTACATGGAACTTGCTTGGCATCAGTAAGTCACCATCGCTTTTGTGTGTGTACGGGTGTGGGAGTGTGTGTGTGGCTCAATACCCTGCTGCTAGGCTATTTAGTGATAAAATCTGATATAATAAAATATTAATTACAGCTGAAAGGTTGGGTGAGAAATATGAACTCAATTACAGTGCCATATTGTGAACAAAGGGCAGGGTGAAAAAAATCCTTTAGTTATAGAGGTTTGGGATAATAAAAGAACAACTAGAACATTAAGACTCAAGCTGAATGCTCCCTAAAAGGCCACCTGTTATTAATCTTCACATTGGGCATAGAATTTCAACTAAATTAGGTCAAGATGAAAGATTTTTGCTGCTGATTTTTTTGACTTAACTAATTTAAAGATTTCTTTATTCTGAGCATTTTTTTCTTTGATGTCAATTGCAATTTTGTAATTAGAAATTTGCAATGAGCACAAGGACACAGCAATTACTATAAAGGTTAGATATTGTACATGGTATGCAAAATGATCACCTTATATAATGTAAAAGTAGATATGAACTAGCAGCTGATTCTGAAAGTCTTTGTTTCAGTTGGATTGGGAATTTCTCAGTGCCTTACACATTGTAAACTGAAGATTTTTTTCAAAAATTACCAGAAGTACAATAAAGAATATTTTATGACTTGATAATAAATAAATTTCTATTTATTCATTCAATTTATTGAATTCAGGTGGATTCAGGTGAATTACCAAAGGTTAAATAGAATGTGACCAAATTGCAAACAAGCACAACTAGGAGCCAAATTTGGTCCAGTGCAAATAATACGATGATGAAACCCTATGCATAGTAGTGAATCGTAAGAACTGAGCTATCTTATCTTTATTGCTAGCTAAAATGTGCCATTATATCATAAAACAAGATTTTCCTTGTCTGAAGAACTGTGATTTCTACTAATAGTGTTTTCTATTTCAACTAATTTTGCAGCAACTATGGCAATATATGTTGGTACCAAGCCAAAAAACATACTTTCAAGGAATTTACATTTATGGTACTTGGAGCAATCCAAAGACCATTTCAAAGCTTCTTAATCAGCTTTATGTTCTTCGCCTAATTTCTTTTTAAAAAGAAGACAGAAAAAGGGCAAGTTCATAAATACAAGATAAAAGTATCTTGGTACAGCAAGCGAGGTGCTTTTATAAGCCAATATTACACCATTTAACTCACCAGTTTTCATGCTGCCAAGGCCCATTTACAAAACAACTCAAAAGCATGGAAAATAGAATAGAGTTCTGTCACAGATTAAAAGAAATCAAAGAACACAAAACTGTCTAAAATAATTTAGTCTAAAGAAGAACTAAGTTAAAGGGGATCTGAAGGAAATATTCAAACTGAAAGCTGTATCAGAGATGACTGATCCTTCCTTTTCAATCTATTGCAGAGAAAGAAAATACTGATACACAATACACACTGAAATACAGATCAACGAGAAAAAAGCAAAAGGAAATTCCAGGAGTGTGAATGCATGCAAACCAATATCCAACAACCTGTGAGATGATACAGCTCATCTTAGCAGAATCAGTAGTAGCATTTCTCAAAGGGTATTCCCTACTCACTGATATTCAAAGTAAGCTCACTACTGCTTGCAAATTGTAGGTCTGTCTGCTTCTCATTGGAATGGAAAGATTCTTTACAACAGACTTCCAGCTCCAGCAGAACCATCAGATTCCACTTGGTTCAAAGAAGAAACAAAGTTGTTATTTTTCTTATTGCAGAATATGACATGATGCTATTACAGTCTTCAAAAACAAGGTACAGAACAGATCTGCCAAGGTCTAAATGACCTTGGATTCCCAAGAAAATAGGAAGGCAGACTCCCATCTAAGAGACCTTTACTAGTTCTTAATGTGTTGTACAATTTCCACTAAATAATTTTGAGATTCAAGTATTTTTTCAAGTAATACTATATTATATTCCACCATGTTTAGAAATGTAGGATATAATAGGATAAAATACTGTGCTGGAATTAAAAGGAACAGAGTGACAGGAAAACAGCCAGTCCTTGTGCATAAGCCTGTCAGAATAATTTCTGCTTTCAAAGAAATCCAGGGCCATTTACAATCCATAGCCACCAACAGCCCTGAAGAAGCCACACAAAGTATAGGAATAATAATTTTAAAATACTTTGAGAAATAATGTGCTCTTAAAGAATGGGAAGATTTCTTCATATCTAAATCCATATCTGAATAAGATACACTACTGCAAATTCTCCTGTATTCAGCTCACAATTTATGTTTATTATATAAGATGCTGCATCCTAGAGTAGTGGTTTCCATTCTGTTCTCTTCAAATTCCTAGGGATGCACGAGTTTGCAAAAGGGGAAAAAATCAAATAGATAGCTTATGGATTGAAAATCACAACACAGAGGACTGCACAGACACTCCAGTATCTTCTCCAAAATTGCTTTTACTAAAAAAAAAACCTGATTACATTTAAATGATATTTTACTTCAATATTTTCTAGTAAATTGTATACTCCTGCAATGCTGTCACTATGCTCTGGAGAGCATCCATGAGGTATGGACACTACAAATGTAATAATGTTCACGCGTGTAACTGTGGCAACTTGCATGGCTCTTACTTCTGAATGCAAAATAATCAGCATGTGCAAACTGATCAAGGAGCCTGGATATTACAGAGAAACAAAAAAGAAGAATTTAGAGCAAGAGATCATCTAATGGATGAAAATGACACAATGCTAACATTAAAAGAATGAGATCCTCCTATATTCTAAAAAACCAGACTGGAAACTCTCTACTGAATTGTGAGGGGGAATTAAGCAAACAGATGTATTGAAATGAGTGGTTTATTAGTAGAGGGAGAATGCTTATTTTCTCCCTTTTTCAAGGATGCTCTGCAACCTGCTGGTTTGTGTGCAGCACAGAAAGAAAAATATTTGCTGAGGCAGCTGAATGAATACACAAGCCAATTTCAACAAGTCTTTTGGTTCAAAGCTTGAAATTTTTTTACTGCTCATTAAAGTACTCACAGAGGATATGAAGATTTTATTCTATTCAACCAGGGGATACACCATGGAGCACGAAGAGACTAGCTCAAACAAATCTGCTGTGGTTTAAGATGTTGTCTCATTTGTCCATTTTCTCCTTCTGTCAGATGTTGGGCCTTCAAAGGAGACTTGGTGAAAAGCAGATGTGCCTGTGCTTCAGCAGCCACAGAAAAGCTGAGCGTTATCACTTAAGAAACCCAAGGCAGACACATTTTCTCCTGCCGAGTCTGCTTTTGGAGAGCAGGACCACAGCAAAAACAACCCCAACAAAATTCTCATCTTTCAATGCTATTATCTGCTTCCATAACTTAAATACAGTGGGTCCTGGTCCAGCAATTTGGAAATGGGGATTATCGCCTGTGTTTCATTTTCATCCTGCCTCCTCTTCAAAAAGGTTCTGTGGTGCACTCTAATCAGCAGTGCAGAATGATACACAAAGATACAGAAAAATACTGGTTTTTGTGGCATTTTCCCCAGTTTTACAGGGTTCTTGTGGATAAATTCAAGGCTAAACCTTCTACTCTGTCAGTGAAAATATAAAGGACAATAAAGGTATAAAGGTTCCTCCTCCCCACACTGGGAATGACTCTGGTAGGACTAGATGGCATAGAAACTTTGGCAGTATGGCAATGTACAGCTCTTCCCACAGGAAATCTGGCCGCAGATAAAAGATTTTACACAGCTCAGGATTAGCAAGACTGTTAAATACAGAAGAGATTTTGGCCTCATGCTTCTACTACCCTATGAGACTAATCCTGGAAACAGTTTCAGCTCTAGATGTGAGAACACGGTTAATTCATTTGCCCTTGTCCCTTCTCCCCATGGTAATTTCTCCCTAAAATCAACATTTTTATAATGCCTTGTACGTCTATACTACCACTCTCTGCGACTGTTTTTAGGCTGAGGCATTTATACTGTTCCTGACTGAAGAGCTGCAGCTTTCAGTTGTAGAGCCCAATAAATGACTTTAATGTTTCTTTATGACATTTAATGTAATCCAGTTTAGCAGATTAGCTTTTACTTAGCAATGCTTTGGAGTCATGATGCTTGTTGTAAATGCCAATGATTTCCTTTCCTACTAAAATGAACAGTGTCACAGAAAGAAGAATTTCAATATTAATGTTCAGGAAAATGAATATTCTTTCAGCATCCAGTATGGGGAATGACAGTGTTTCACACAGAGGACATGTATAGTTTTCTATCCTCTTTCCATGTAGCATTCTCTTTTATTTTTTTGTGCCCTTATATACTACTTAACATGAAATAAAAGCATTCATTTGTTTACTGTCCTCAATCAAAATGCCTTAGCACCCACTGAATGGGTCAACCAGATAGTATTTATACTGAGAGGACTATTTGCCCAAATTACACTGTCATGGGAACTACAGCCTCCTGCCATACATTTATGTATTATTATCAGAATCTTTTTAAATGAACCCATTTAGTGTTTGCTAATGAATAAAGAGCTTGTATAAACTGGCTCCAAAAACACAGAACTGTAAGGAAATATCCTAAGGTCAATGACAGTGCTGAAATACATCATTGTCAAAGTTAATGAAGATGGTTAATGTTGGTTTTGCATTGTAATCTAAATTACGAAAAAAAACCATGCTCCCTGATGAACACAACTCTAGTCTGTTTGACCATCATGATGGAGGCTTATGATTTTGGGTGTTGTCATGTACAGAAAACTGAAAGGGGACCCTTGGCAGGACAGTGCTAACTCTCATGTAACAGTGCATCATATGATTCTATATATTTATCTAGCACTACCTTTCTGACATTTATATCTGTACCTGTTTCAGAGCTTCTGCTTACCACTCAATAGAGACTTCATATTTGAGCTGTTTATTTACAGGTTTTCTGAACTGAAATTGTTTGTTTTGTTCTCTGAAGTTCATTCTTCTGAGGTATTTTTAGGAAACAATCATGTCTTCCCTTTTGGCTGAAACCAGAGTCTAGTTCTCTGGGTTCCTCGACATTTTGCACAGGTTTTCCAATTCCCTTATTTTTTATGCCATAACTTTCTGCTGCTGTGCAGGGCTGGTAAATGAGCATTTCTTGATAGATCAGAACTACCAGGCAGAGGAGTTCATACGAGTCCTGCCAGTGTCTTTTACAAGAGCATTTATAGATCATGATCTTTGCTGGAAACTCCACCTGCTGTGTACAGTCTATTTGCCTGCCTCACAGTTATGCCATGTTTTTATGTTTAACAGCCATATCATCATCCCATCGATACACACTTTTGTCTCCCCTGTTTCTTTCAAAAAATAAGCCTATCTTACAACATGCTATTAGCTCATAAAATGCAATGTGAGGAAGAGGTTAGTAAGAGGTTGATCCTGAAGATTATTCAGTATTTTCTGTGCAGTATTCCAATCTAGTGCTGCAGGCAGTATCTACTTTTACTGCTAAATTGATTATAATGTGTGTTATATTTATATTTCACATCCATAAACAAAACATGGCAAATGTTATTGAATTGATCATAAAATCACAGTATCATAGAATGATCTGGATTGGAAGGAAACTTAAAGATTACCCTGTTCCAACCCACTGCCATGGGCAGGGACACCTCCCACTAGACCAGGTTGTTCAATGATAATTCAGTACTTCACAACACATGTGCTTACATCATGGACACTGACAGCTTAAAAATCCACAGACAATTTAAATACTTAAGAAAGAAAAGCAACCATATCCCAAGAACCACAAAAAATATAAAGCATATGACACGGCTAAAGCATAGAAAGGCTGACGTGCAATATAATCAAGGCTTCAGGTACAATGGGGACCAAGCAGATACAGCTTCCAATATGACCTTCAAGATTGATTTGAAAGATTATCTAGTGAAATGGGGGAATAATCACTAATAGTGACTCCATAATTTTTACTTGGGACAACACATTTCAGGATCCTCCACTCAAAAGCAAAAATATCAACAAGATTCAAGCCTTCGTGGAAAAAAACCCCCGGTGGTGAGATGATAAGCCACGAGGAAAATCTAATTTCATACTGACATTAAGGATATGGGAAACTTACATGCATAATATACACTAAGATCAATAGTGAAAGTACCCAAAGACTGCAGTGAGTTACACGTGCCTGGCAATTCCTAACCACTGTTTTGCAGGGATTTAGAATGGGTCACTTGGCACTGTGGCCACAACCTAACATACAGTTACTGTGACACACATTTCCAGAAATTGACTTTAAAATGTCTCCAGAAAGTACATCCCTACATAATCCCATTCAACCACAAGGGGAAATGTAGGTGACTCACATACTTCCCCTTCAATCCTTCCACAGCACACAGTAAAACGAAAGCAAATCCCCATCACACCTCAGTAAACACAAGGCAACAGCATCTCTCTCTTACATTTTCAAGGAGTGTTCTGGTTGTTCTTCATCTGAACTCAGGCGTGTATAAATTGAGTACATTTCCAAAAATCATGCAATGTAGTGATTTCCCAGGATGCTCATAAGTATTTCATTATGCTTTTAAATTAAATATCTCTCTTTTTCTCTCTCAAGGTAAATGCCTAGAAATAAATGTAATCCCCAAACACACTCAGTGGGAGAGAGAAACACATCCCTCTACAACTCCAGAGGGCTACTCTAAGATTAAGGTGGGATTGTTTCTCTCATACTATCTCTGTGGGGTGATAAATGAGCCCTGTAACTGAGCAATTACCTAAACTCAGCCAGAAGTGGATTCTTACACTTAAAGACCTGAAAGGCAACTTATTTGGGGCCTTACTGCATAGGTCTATATCTTGTCTATTTCTGAGCTGTCTCTCTAGAGACAGACATGCCAGATCTCTCCACAATAACCTTTGAACTTGGGCATGCTCTCAGAAACTAAATGCTAGGACTCAATACTGTTTTCAGATTTCACTATACTGCTCCCACTTTCCACCCTCCTGAACAGCATTACTGTGGTCTCTCACTGAGGCTGGCCTAGCATGCAGACAGAAATATTGTAAGAATCAGAGAACAAGGAGAGCATTCATGAAGGAATATGTCTAATCAAGTGGATGGTCTCCTTATTCTGTCCATTATTTGTTTTTATTCAAGGACCATCTAAAACATAACACATTAAAAATATGGTGACAGAAGAAAAGTACTTCAGGTATTTTGTTTGCCTAGGAGAAAATGTAGGGACTTGGGACTCCTAGTAAGAGGTTTCTACTGGTTTATCAAGAATACAGTGATACTTGAGAGGCTGGTGGCTCAAACTTGCTAGCATTGTGTTGCCAAAAATCCATCTAAGGTACAAACATAACAGGAGATTGAATAGAAAAATGCAACACCAGCCAGCAATCACCCTCCTCAAAATTTCTAGACATGAATCAGGGCCCATTCCCAGTTGGCAACCAGTAGGTAGTCATTGTGCCTGGGTGCTCTGCTGTCTGAACATGAACTGGTTTTAGCCAGTTTGCCTCAGCATCAGAGAATGGTACAGGGCATGTAGAAATTACTAGTAAATACGCATGTTTGAATGTGAACTCAAGTAGCCTAAGCTGAGTAGCTATTGCTTGGAATGGGAACATGGAAAAATGACACTGTTCTTCTCCTTGTATACTCAGAGAACAAGCTGCTCATTTTAGTAAGCAGATTTACAAAAAGAAAAATGTTTTATCAATTCTGACTGAAGTTGGTGGTCCAGAGCAAGCAAAACAGGGTATTAGTTCCAAGAGTTTATGATTCACCAGCTGACTTGCTGTTGGATTTTAACCCTCATTAGGGAGACAGCCCAAAAGATGTCAGCAGAGAACTAGCTGAACTGGGCTATCATGCTGCCAGTATCAAAGGTAAGCAATGCAAAGAGGACTGTCCTAAGGAATGATGCAGACTTTCAGAACAGTCCAGCAAGATTTTCTGTTGCTAATTACAACCAAAAACTCAGCTTCATTGCTGAAAAATACTTATCTTCAGAGTCTCTTTTATTCTGGAATTGCTCTAGCTTGCTTTTTTAATCATAGATTAAGTTTTATTAATAACACAGCTAAATGACAGATAACCTTACGTGCTGGGTTCTCAGTGACAAAAATTATTACTTAGAGAAACCAAAAATCAATGCTCCTTTTACTCACGGACTACGTGAGAGGTCACAATAAAAGGACTGTTTAAATTTCTGAGCAAGCCAGCAGGACATCTGAACTTGTACCACGCATGCCCAGACAACACAAACCATAAATTCTAACTCAAGTCGCAGTAAAAATCCAAGGACAAGTTCTACTGCATAAGAAAAAAGAATTACAGCATTTTTACAGCATAAGCAATTATTGTACTGTTCCCTCAATGAAACTGAAATTGACCCTTCTGCTGTAAATAATTATACCTGTTGCCATAAAGAAGTGACAATTATGGGTATTAATAAAACCCCATCCCTTCTGAATCACAGACATCCTTAAACAAGTTTACTGGCTGCCTTACAGGTTGTAAAGCTATGATTTGGAAATACAGTTTGAAGGCAAGAGCTGACCCTACAGCATACAGTTCAAGTCGTTATATTTACTGGCCCTTAAAAAATAGAAAGAATTCTTATGGCAAGCAAAGTAAAGAATGGACGCTAAGTTACCTCTGTGCTCTTTAGACCTTGTGGTCTCACAGTATTTCAAAAGGCTGTATTTTGAACACGACATTTCAGAAAACTAGTGAGTTGGTAATTCTACTTGAATGTGTATTGCAATGTTATTTCATCATAACCTTTCTTCACTATAAATCTACCAAATATCTAGACTGTTTTATCAGTGAGCTCTTGAAAGGCCAAAGTTCACTTTTCATTTTATTGGGAAGCTTTCCAAATCCCTCCTGGTTAATACGGAGTTTTGATATTTCTCTCTTTGGCTGCGTCTACATAAGATTCCCTTTTTCCTCATTACTGTATTACCATGAAATAGGAAGAAATACAATAGAAGAAAATTATAATAACATGCTAGCATTATATAACATGCTAGGAGGAACTGTGAGACAACAGAGCTAAAAATACAGATATCACAATGCTTTTATTTGCATGCACTGTCTCCATGTTTTTGTCCACATACGCATCCCCTATTGTGCAAATCATCACTTTCCTGTTTCAAAATTCATTTGTTTATTTATCCAGAAATAACTCCTGTATGGGAATTAATGCTGTGCTTTTACCACATAACACAGAAACTCAGACTGTGATATCAGCACATCTTCTTCTCCGAGAAGTGGATTGCAGCTGAGGAAGCCATGGATTCACAACAGCAATGCAAGTGCCCCATGGTGTTTTCAAGGCTAGAAAATAACCTGAAACTTTAGTCTTCAGAGTGCTTAAAGACAAAGCACTGATGCTTTTTTAGTTCCAATGATACCTACGATGGGTTTCCACACAGCCCAGTTAGGTTGATTGCTTTTGCTTGGATTTCTTGATTGCAAGGGAACTACTTAAGCTGCTCCAAACTAGGTGAGTGCTTTTGAGCAGTACGTATCAAACATAAGGGTGAGTAATGGCTTCTCTTGATGCATTTCAGGCCCATTGTAGAGCCCAGCAAAAGCTCTCTCAGGCTTCAGATGAAAGTGTCTACACAGTACTGCATGCTCTAACTGACATGGCATAAGGAGTGGAAACTCCTACTGCCAGCTGATGAGAAAGTGAGTAGGCATGGTTGACAAAGCAGAGGGGCTGGCCAGACACTTATAAGGCTCACCCTTATGGCACCAGTTATACTGAAGGAAAGAGATGAGTCCCTAAGACATGTCCTAGCTTGAAATACGTGAGGCAGAAAAAGGAAGGCAACAGTGAGCTTTGCTTCATGTCCTGTGCACTGGTTTCAGAGGGGAACCACTGCATCACATATAACTCTCTGCATTTCCAAGGCGACCTCAGTTTAGTTTAATTTATTCTTCCCTACTGTTAGTGAGTAGGAATTAGGTCTCCTCTGACAATCATTTAGGAATTGTTATACTTATGATGTTATTGAAATGGCTAAACCACATACAGAACGAAGTACTCCCTGAGCAACATGCATCTTCCTTTGAATCACTGTGCTCTTATCCCAGGGACCATGTCCCAATTGCATTTATTCCACTTGTGACAATGAAGCCAGTATTTACAGGGTGCCTTTAGAAGTCTGGATTAGGCCAATAAGAAATGTAAATCTCTGTGGAATTCAGACAATCTAAACACATCACGTAGTGTTTATATAATGAAGTAGTAGAAAGGAGTCTTTTCCCTCTGGATAACACATAGTTTGAAATTTCTATGGTAGTTTTCAGCTATGCTTCAAAACACTTAAGAAGTTAATATGGCCTTTTGGGCTGAAATATAATATCCATTACTTCTCAGGGAAAAGGAATGAAAACTCAGTTTCAAAATTAAACACTCCAAGTAAAGATATGTTTTCTCTATTTTCCCAGTAGAGTTGTTATTTAGGGCACCTAATCCACATGTTGAAGAAGTTGGGCACACTGATGATAAAGGGGATGCATTTAGAGAAGCACACTTTAAGCTTTCAACTTGCATACTTCAGATTTTGCTTCCTTCTGCATGTTTTCTTTAAGGTACTTTTAAATTATACTGCTTGGCAACTGCTGTAATTCTCTCCCTCCTTTCTGGGTTTCACAGCCCAAAGTGCTGCAGCACTGGTCCTAAACACTCAGTATGGGCATATGAAATGCCAAGTATTGCATCCACTGTCAGCACTGTCAGCTGTCACCTTGGCCATCCAGTTCTCTGATTTTAGCCTGCAAGATGAAAGTACCAACTGCCTGTGATGTCTACAACAGCAGAAAGGACAGCCTAATGCGTTAAAAGGGTTCAATGCTTAAAATCCACCTGCCAAACTCAAGTAATATGAGAAAGAAACAAGGCAGAATAGAGACTGGATGGCTTTATCTTCTTCCCTTATCCTTCTTGCTCCTTCCCATAATAGAAAAAGTAGAAACACCCAAACTCTATAATGGCAAGAATGAACAGACATCTTTGCAATAAAGAAAACTTGCTTCTCCCAGCTGAAACTAAAAGCTTGTGGGAATACTTTCCCAGAGAAGGTTGTAAGAATCTTTTATAATGGAATGCAGCAAACAATCTAAAGCTCTTTCTAACATAGATGAATATATAAATAACACTAAATGCATGCAGTCACCAAGAATTACATTTTTCACTTGTGCCTGAGTCAGGCCTTTCCAACAAAGTAGCATTCCTTAGCTGAGGAAAATGGAACCAACCAACCCAAATGCCTGCAGACAATTTACCCCAGGGTCTTTTAAAATTCAGGTTAACTTGCTCTGGAGAAGAGGCACAAATGTACTGCCTTGGAGGTGTGACTCCCTCAATACATGTTGAGGAGCCCTCACAGAAAAAAAAAATTGTATTTTTATGCTTTTTAAGCAAATTCTTTAAAACTTCACTGACTTCTACATACAGTTATCTTTGAAAAAAGAGAGAGTATCCACAATAAGATAGCATGATTTCCATATAGCTATCACCTCATATAAAAAAAAGCTTTGCAAATTACAGTCATCCTAAAAATCCAAATAGCTTAGCCAGCTGTTAAAGAAGTGCATACACACATCATTACTAAACGTATTACTGCTTTAAACATATATAATTCCAAAATAATCTCCTTGAAATAAACACAACCACAGCCAAAAATCTGATGGACCTGAAATTGAAGACAAAGCAAGCAGTTTTTGTTGTATTAAAACTCTGAAAAAATGCATTTTAGTCATGTCCAGTCTTAATGAATTCTAAAACAATCTGGAATGCCTTTTGGCCCTCGTGATTAATGTGTACTTTACCATTGTAAACAGAGCTTCCTGAACATTTCTATAAAGTCTGCTTTTTGAACCAACATTTTAACAATTAGAATTGCCCTTTCTCTCCTCTTATGTCACAGTGGTTGTGTGTGGATTCTAAATAAGGTATAAAATATCAGGATTTTTCATATTTAAGCAGAGAAAAAGAACCCAATCACTGAAAAAAAAAAAAAGCTGGAATTCTGAATGACCTCAGGTATTGTAATTTGTTGATTCGAAAGAGAGACTTTGTGCTCCCCTTATCCATCTCAGGAATTAAAGAATTTTATGTGACACGGCTGATGTATAGATCAATAAAACAACAACAATCATTTACAATCTAAGTTTAGTGCAGTTTCAAAAACCTGCATTAACCAAGCTGGTAGTTGTAGCTGAATCAATAGACAAGGCATCTTGCTTAGTAGTGTGAATAAATGAAGTATGACTAAACTTTTAGCACCCAATGAATACAGATTCAGATGATAAAATCCATGTGCAGAATGTGTTCTGCAAGCTAAACAATGACAGTGTGCTTCAGATTTTAATGCACAATAAAATGTTACAAGTATTAAGAACTCCTTACTTCAATTTTCACTCCGCTTCATTCACTGTTGGTCCTGTTGGACCTTTGAGATCTGTTACAAAGGACTTCAGAAAAATTGCTCCTGTGTGTTTATGCCAGTTCTATAGCTTCATGTTACTTTAAATCTCTCCCCCTATTTTCCGAAACACTCATCCCGTTATTTGGCACACTTTAATCTCCTAACTAGCACCTTTCTATTGTCAGTGAAGTTTCTGATGTGTCACTATTGCTATAAAAGTCAATCATCTTTAGTTCAAGATACAGATAAAAGGTATGAAACTGATTTTTTATTAATGGTCTAATATGTTTGTGTTTAAACAACAATACCTCCAACTGTTACTGTCTTAATCCAGATGCTTGAATTCAGAAAGACTACATGATAGCTTTGTGAGATAAATTAAGAGAAACATCAAATCATTCAGTTTCTAATCTGCTAAATCAAATGGCTTAATTGAATCTGCTCTGATTGGTTTCTGCTTTTTTCTCAGCTGGTTCTAACTTACCAAGAAAGTTATATTTTCTTTTTAAAAAATCATCTGAATGACCAACTGGGTGGCATTTATCTAAATGCAGACCTACACACATTATAACTTGATGTAATGATGGATAGATTTCAGGTAAAAAATCCACATTATATAAAAAATTGAAAATTTCATTCAGAGACCTATGAATATACCAGATATTTCCCAGACAAACAGAAACCAAAAGCCTCAGCAGCACAATGAAAACAAGTGCAAACTCTTCTTACAGAAACAAAAGAAGTTGCCATTTTTGATGATATATGATTAGCCTTAAGGGAAAACATCCTAAACCTTTGAAAAAAATCAGTATTTCTCTCATCTCATTTTCATTTATTCACAGTTTGAGCTCATTACTGGTTCTCATTCAAAAAATCTAACCATTCCTCTGTTCCTCCCCTGAAAAGCAGACATCTTTCATTCTAATCAATGAAAGACTTACACAGTACCATGTACCTGGCAATGAAAGAAAACCCTCCAAATAAGAAATTCATTAAGAGATACTATATAAACTTAAAGAATATGAGCTACTTATTTTCCAGGTTTATTTTTATTCTATTTTTGCTATTGTGGTAAATTAAATGTAAATACTTTATGAATGTTGCCATACATATTGTTTACACTGTCCAACTTACTAAGAGCTTATTATCTCAAATCTGTGAAGTAAACAAAGAGTGAATATTAAAGACAGTAGCTCAGCATAAAAATGTGATATGCCCTTGAACTTATAACATTGCAGTAAGCAATTACCTTAAAGAAACCACCCACACAACAGAACTATGGCTTTGTTCCTTATCTTCAAAGAACAAGCCACTTGCATCTGGATCAAATCCTTTAAACAATACACGAACACTCAACATCAAAGCACTTTCATTCTCTTCAGTTATTTAATTTAATTAGAGCTAATACAGACATGAATTTAGACACTGATTGCTGTGTAGAAAACCCCCAGAAAACATGTTCAAGAAATTAATCAACTTGGTTTTAATTTTATAATGATTCTTCCCCCAGTACCTGACAGGAGCGCCTCTGCTCTGTGCAGGCTTCAGCAAGACTGTCACAGTGCTGTCAGTTTGATTCAAAGGTGTTTCAAGTTCATACGGTGGCATAGAGGGTGCTAGAATGAGGGAAGAAAAGAGGCAAAAAAATCATTATTCTTGTAATTCTTCTTTCAAAAGCTGTGTGTTTATTTGAATAAGTAACTTTAAAAAATTCTTTTAATATAAGGACTGTATTATAGTTCTAAGATGCTTTCTGTTACAAAACAAGTGTGAGACAACTGTTAAATAACTTCAGCAAGAAAAAAAAAAAGAATTTCAAGACAGGAAACAGATACTAATAGGAGTAAGTTTACAGGAAGTACTGAGAACTCATGACTTGGAACTTGAAGGTTATCTCAGTAAAGGTAAATGTGTGTATTGAAGTGACTGCTGTTTTTGAAACTGAGCCCAGCTTTCTCAGCATTTCAGTGGTGTTTGGATGCTCACTCAGAATTTGTTTTTCCTGGAATTTTAACTAGTGCTGTAGCTGTGCTAGTCCTCTTGTCCACCAGATACATAATTTACAATAATGAAGCAGGATTATTATCATAAGAGTTTATCTTAGGTTTAAAGACATATTCAATAGCACTTTTGCTAACTTGGTCTTCACTGAGGAATTAGCACTTACGATTAAAACAAATGATGCCTCAGTTCTTGTTTTTTATTCTTGATAACTTTTTTTCAGAGCTATCATCTAGTCCCATTATTATCATTAGATTAAATGGAAGGCCACTTGGTTGTTTATCAGTCTGCTCTATCCTTATTGTCTGGTAGATCATTATACACAACTAACAGATATAAAGGTTAGAGAAAAATAAAGTAGTCATTGCAATCTCTTCTGACCACTAAACTAACACCTGCTTGAAAAACAAAATACATCTGGTGGGGGAAAAGATATTTTCTTTTGTAGGTTCTTCTAATGGCTAATTATACTTCACCTTGAACATGGAGACCTAGTTGGCATCTCAATTTGTTCATTTTCATCTTCCAGCTACTGTAATATATTACATACTGTATTGATGAAATTACAATACATTATAGAATCACATAATCATAGAACAGTTTGGGTTGGAAGGGACCTTAAAGATCATCTAGTTCCAATCCCCCTGCCATTGGCAGGGACACCTCCCACTAGAACAGGTTGCTCAGTGCCTTGTCCAGTCTGGCCTTAAAAACTTCCAGAGAGGGGGCATCCACAGCCTCCCTGGGTAACCTGTTCCAGTGTCTCACCACCCTAACCATAAAGAATTTCTTTCTTATATCTATCCTGAATCTACCCTCTTCCAATTCACATCCATTATTCCTAGTATTTCCATCACATATCCTATTAAACAGTCCTACCCTTGCCTTTCTGTAGGCCCCCTTCAGATAGACTCCACTAGCAAGCTAAATAGCTCCAACAATATGCATCTTTCTTTAAAGTGTATTTTCCAAACCTTTTCACTTTCCCAATAGCAGCTGCATCTACTTGAAAGGTACATGAACATCTCTCTCATTTATGCACATTGCCTGATATATCCAAGATAGAATTGTATTAACACTTTTTTATCACACCTCTTCTGTCTGCTATGAAAACAACATCAACTTCACTGCCTTTCACTGATATTCACCAGTTTTGAAATCCCTCACTTGCCTTAATTTAAAAAATCTTCAATATCTTTGCAAGCTGAGAGAGTTGTATTCTGTTCACAATTCTGGATAAAAGACACAAACATTCAGACTAAGAATTTTAACCAGTTTGGGTTTCCTCTTTGAGAAGCCTAAAGGCTTAACATTCAACAGGTAGAAATTTCACATATTTCAATTTTGAGTATTCTAATCTTGTTCACAGAATGCCCCATTCTTAAGCTGACCATCCTAAAAATAAAGGAAGCACAGCATAACTGCACTTCTAAAAAGCTCTATTACCTCTGAATGGCTTTGGAACACTGTAATTTCTTGCCCTTGGTCTCTTTGGACTCTAATCTTCATGATTTATGGCTCCTAGGTCTCTGCTTGCAGTTTTTACTAATCTTAGTCTCACTCTACCAAAATTGCCTTCCTGTCTAGGATATGAGTTGTGGTTTTCCTTGTCCCCTCTTTCAGTTCTGCCTACTTTTTCTCTTCTGTGGATACCTGGAGATTACCTATTCTTACACTTTTCTCTAGTATAGATTAGGAGTCCTTCTCCTACACACTACTCACACAAAAAGGAGCTTAAAAATAGACAGAGAAAACAGGAGATATTCTTCCTGTTCACACATTTTCCAACTGCACACCTTGGTCTTCAGCAGCAGAAGGCTCAAAGCTATCTACTTTGGGCCTCATTGAGTTGATAAACATGCAGGCATGGCTCTACAGGCTTGAAGAATTCAAATCTATGAAGGACGTCACTTGTGGTGACATTTGTTGCTCAATTCTGTCAGGTTTCCACCATTTGGTGCAAACTGCAAGACTTGCAATTTGCCCAGCTTGTAAATTTTGTAGATTTTCTGAATGCTGGCTCAGAGCAACATCTCTCTTCTCACTAAATATTTAAACCCCTATTTCAAAGCACTTCAGCAATGTATCAGACATGAGAATTTTTCATGATGTCAGTCATGCTCCTGAAATGGATGAAATTCTTCTTAGTATGAAAGGCAGCATACAAGATTTTAGCCCATATGGCTGACTTTTCAGCTGATAGCAGGTCCTATTACAAGCTCTGCTTTTAGAATATGTACTTAAACACAGATCACTTCATCCATGAGTGTCAATCACACAACTGCAGAATAAAAGATGGCAACTATTTACAGTACAGAATAGTACTACTCAAACACTTAGTGCAGGAAATTAAGAGTATTTTAATCAAATGAAAAAAAAATATCAATAAATAAACAAATCAAATATAAATAATAGAATAAAATTAATTTTAATTTATCTAGAGTCAGATAAATTAAAAGGCAATGACTCAGTTCAGAATTTGGTCTGGATGCACTGTTGTCACCTCATGTGTTCTAAAAAATAGTGAAAAATTTAATCCATAAATGCTCAGCATTTTTGTTTCACATTTTGCCAAAAAGGAGAACAATGGCCACATCAAAAGCCTCAAAGCTTTATAGTAACACAATGATGTCACAAGCATTTGGTTTGAGGTAGAATAGGGTAAATTTTCTAGTTTGTAACTTCACTTTTCAGCTCGGTCTCTTCTGACTAAACTCTGAAATTAACTACACATTGTTCAGACACTGCTCACTCCCAGACTGGTAAGACCAGGGAATGGTATGCAAGAAGCTCTTATTTTCATTATTCACTATGGTGATCAAGGTCAGAAAGTTTGTCATCCACCCTACCGGGGGGCTGGAAACGGAAAGACGTAGAGAAGTCCCACCAGCAAGGAGGAGCGGACAGGACAGGTGACCCAAAATTGACCAACAGGAGTATTCCATGCCATCTGCCCTATGCTCAGTATAAAAGCTGAGGGATCGAAGGGTCAGGCCTCTTTGCTCTTGGCCACTTGGCCTCTTGCCCTTCCCTTCGTCTTTCTTCGATGGCCGACATCTAGGAAAGACTCTGCCTTTGACCCCGATCCGAGTACTCCTGAATCCAGATCCGGCATCCAGCTCCTGAATGAACTGGCCCCAGCCTGGGACTCTCCCTGCGTCTGCTGGGGACGTGATCATCATCCCGGGAGCTTGATACGGTTTTGTAAACATTGTATACCTTTTTCTCTTTTCCTTTTAATTTTATCTATTATTTCATTATCTATTAAAGTAGTTTGGAATTCTTCTAAACTCACAAATCTCCTCATTCCTTCCTCTCCCCTCTTCTGAGAGAGGAGGGGGGGCCATCTGTCATTTGGGGGGGTCCTTTTGGGCCTAAACCAGGACACACTGCAAACGGCTACCATATTCAAAAGCGAAAATTTCAATTGTGATTCTTCAATGACATGAAGAAATTTATGCATTTTAAATTCATCCAGCTTTAGCTCCCTGAAGACAAGTTACAGACATTTCCTGTTAGTACAGCAACTATCATGAAGTAATGAGAGTGAGGTGCAGACAAGATGGCTAGCAGACCTCACTGTGTGGTAGCTTGGAGGTAAATCTCATCCCCAACTACACTTGAAACATTTGTTCAATGAGTTTTAGTTAGTGACACCCCAACTTTAGAAAAGAACAACAATTTAAGACACAGTCTTATTCCCAAATGCCTAGATTATCCTGCACCATCAACAGTCTCCTTTCTTTCTCATTCTAGTAAAGGGTTACTCTGCCATTCCAACTTGTATCAAGTTCTGCTAAGTCAAATGTTGGTCCTTTTCAAAGTTTCTGCTCAGTAAGGAGATGGAAAAAGGACTTCATCATTACTTATCAGTGTTAATTATCTTTAGACTTACTATAAAGAATAATTTTCTAACTTGAAAATAAACAATTTTTTTGTGTCTACCAAGGCCTGTATTACAATAATTTACACCTTGCATTAATAGACTTTTGCAATTAAAAACAAAAAAATCTCTATTTCTGATTAAAACCTGTTATTTGTATTTTTTATTCCTGTGAGGATAGAAAATGAGTAATAGGAAAAAGTACAGAGAATTTGAGCCCAAATTCCTCCCATTATTGTTTCTGAAAACAAAACTGACCACAAACAGATAATTTTCTGTAAATACAATTAAGGGTCATAGCTAAACTGTGTGAGAAATTAAGAAGAATGTAGTGGAGTGAAGAGTAAAGGGATCTCAATTGTAACTTTACAGAACATTTTGTCATCAATTACATACGCATTTTAGAATATGTCATAGTATTGCACCTCATCAACTAGAGAAATTAAATGTTCCTCTGCCTCTGGAGGAGGGCTTTAAAACACTGTTCATAAATTTGCAGAAGTGACAAAGTCATGCTGCTGTTATCTGAAAACCCACTAGTCCTGATGTTCTTGTCTAATACAGCTTCATATCCACTTCAGTCCACATGCCTGCTAGGAACACACACAGGCTGGCAGTTAGTTACATTTTCTAAGCAAGTGGTAGACATATAGGATTTTTGCTCTACTCTCAATTGTTCATGGCTCATTAAAGAGATTTTCCAGCACCGTTACTGTACTAATTTAGAATCATGTCAAGGCTGACTAAGCTCTGAATGAAACCCTCATCCCCACATCCAAAAAAACCCTATGCTAAATGCTGCAGTAGCAGCTGGTAGTTACTGCAAGCTCATAATTCATAGGGTTTCATGGGTGATAAGCTACAATTGTGAGTAAGAATTTCCAAGTACAAGCTGATATTTAAGCACTTCGAAGTTTTTCAGATATATTAGTGTGTGTCACTTTGACATCTTCAGGGATAAATATGGAATGGAATGGAATCTAGGTTGGAAGGGACCTTTAAGATCATCAAGTTCAACCTTTAACTAAACACTACCAAACCCACAACTAAACAGTGTCCCTCAACACCATGTCTACCCATCTTCTAAATGCCTCCAGAGATGGTGATTCCACAGCTTCCCTGGATAGCCTGTTCCAATGCTTGATAACCTCTTCAGTGAAGAAATTTTTCCTAATATCAAGTCTAACCCTCCCTTGGCACAGCTTGAGACCATGCAATGCAAAAATGGAAAAGGTGCCCAAAAACACACAAGTAAGCATGTATTTTATTTTTCCAATTTACTGCAAAAAAGAAAGGAATTACCCATGTGATTATCATAAGCAAATAATCCTTTAAACAAGTACCTGATATTTTAGTGGTGAACTGATTCGTGATTGGAGGTCCAAAGCCTTTAGCTGTGCTGGCCCTTATGGTAAAAGAGTAGGTAGTACCAGGATAAAGTCCAAAGAAGAGATAATGCGTTTCATTTCCTAGCTTTGAGACTCGTCCACTTTGATTGGATAAATCTATTTCTGGGTCAAAGGAACTGACTGCTTTGTAGGTGATCTGCAAAAGAAGAAGAAAGTTACAAACTGCTTTGAGCAGATGGACAGAGATTGCATCTTTATCCAGTAAACCCTTCTGATGTATGCTCTGTCAGACATTTTACGATAAGCTATCTTACACTCATATACTCTTCAAATCCCAAATCCCATGAAGGGACATAGAAACTCAGCCATAACTGTTATGAGTTATTACTTTTATAGATACAGAGACTTAGATGCAGCTAGATTAGAGCTCTAAAGGATGGGTTCAGGCTTACATTAATTCTTTCAAGATGCTGGTTTTACCAGTGTCATTTTTTAAAATTCATCCTACAGTTGGTATTGATCAGCAATAATAACAAACTCAAAACACCCAGGTAAAAACAGATAAGTGAACAACAGAAAATGTAACCCCGCAGTCCCAGCTGACTTGACTAAAATTACACTTGGCTCTGAATAAGATTATCTGTAGAAGATGATAAGGGCAGCTTAAGACAAATTTTTCAAAAAGTATTTTTGAGCTCGTATTTTAGCCTGAGCTTAGTTATTGTAATTGCTAATTTGGAAATTTTCAGGTTATTAAATTGTACCTAGGTCAGATTCTCATTTGGAGGAAAGGAGAGATAAAATGTTAAGTAATATATGCAGACTGTATATTGTATCCTCAGTTCATTCTTTTATTTAAACAGTATTTTTAGTTTTCATTAGAAATGTTAATATAAGTTCACAGAATAACTTGATCCAGATTCTTTCTTTTAATTAGTAATTTCCATGCACTGTAATGTGAATTTAAAAATAAGAAATCCATTAAAAAGTAAAAATGATTCATCCCTCCTTTTCACTTATAAAGTTTCATTTGTATGTGAATGATTCCAGCACTCCTATTACGTAAATTGATAACTGCCAGTCTTTTTGCTATATTTATTCCATATCGTTATAATTAGGAAGGTACATAAAACAATACATGGAAATATTTATGTTGGCATTACACATTACCTTAAACATTTGCAATTTTCTAAAACCTCTGACTTAATGAAATTTGTTTTTATGTGACCCATCAAATATGACATCAATAAAGTGTTGAAAATTAGTAATAAAAACACTGATACCTCTAGATAAACCCCTACACTACTGCAGTAGATCCTCTGCAACTCCTTGTCCAAAAAATGAACTAAAAGTGCCTTAAAAAGCACCCAACTAACTTTCCTAACTATAGAAAAGACAGCAGGTTGCACTAGCAAACACCTGAACTTGTATCAGTAAAGAAATTATGTTTACATATTGCACAAAAGAGTCTGCCTTTCTGAATGGTAAGTGTTGTCACGTCTGTTTGGGGGGAAAGCAGATCATAATTTTTTGCAAATTTTATGATACACACAATTACACCATAACTATGTTACATACACAGCTGTTTTGCTGTTTTGCTGCAGATGTGTGAATTAGGTAATGGCCTGCACTCCCCTATAACTCTGTTTTCTATATTTCTATTACTTGTAACTGGATTTTCCAAATCTGAGTTAAATTGTTTTCAAAATAATATCACACACTGGTTGTTGTGAAGCAGTCAAGGCCCCCCACACCCTCCACACTCCCCAAACAGTGAGTAGGTTGTAAGGGAATAAAATGTTGGGAGAAGACACAGCTGACCTCAGCTGACCAAAGGGGTGTTCCATACAATATAAAGTCATGCCAAGGATAAAAAACTGAAAGAAGGAAGGAGGGACATTTGGACTGAAGGCATTTTACCTTCCTAAGTAACCATTATGTGTGATGGAGCCCTGCTTTCCTGGAGATAGCTGAACACTTGTCTGCTCATATGAAGCAGTGAATGAATTCCTGGTTTGGCTGTGCTTGCAAGCATAGCTTTTACTTTCCTCATTAAATTCTCTTTATTTCATCTCAGCTGGGAAGAGAGAGCAAGTGACTGTTTGGGGTTAAACCATGCCAACAGTGCATATACTCCTCAGGAAAGTAGTAAGACATGTTTGCATATCTAACAAGTATTAACTATATTAACTATAACATTCTGATCCTTGAAGAGAGGTAACTGTTGAAGTAGTTGAAAAGTAGTGAGCTTTATAAAAAAACAATTTTCATAACATTTTATGCTCTTACAATAAAACAGTTTTCAAAACAGTATCAATAGGTTACCATTCAATTTAACTTTTCTTTTACATTGTCTCTCATTTAGGTGGTTTTTTAAACAAAGCAATTCAATACCAATTTTGTACCAAGGTCAGGTAAGAAGCTTAACAGTGATTACTGTCTGACAACTTAATCTGTGCAGTCTTTTGTCAATTTTTCTAAAAGGTATTCAGGCAGAGGTTCCACATGATGAAAAGCAGTGATTTTTAGACATCTAACAACATACAATTTTGTTGAATTTGCATTTTAAAAATGCTAGTTTTTTTTTTTAATTATGCCTGCTTGTTCCTATTACAATAGGCTTCCTGTAATGAGTCTTAGCTAAATATGATGTTGACTGACACCACTGTTATATCTTCTATTTAAAAAAAAAAATCACTAAAATCTGTCTTTCAATCTTTTAGATTTTTAAACCACATTACTAGATAGAATGCTATATATCACATGGTTCTAAAAATAGTTTTCATAAAGCTGTTCTTAAACCTAAGAACATTTTGGGTTCTGCTCAATTCACTCCGACATTATATTTTTCATTTAATTACTTTGTAAGTGCTATGCTATTGTCTTAATTAATATTCTCAGTAATAATGAACTTTTGAAAATCAAAACTAAATGTAAAAACTAAAACATGGCAAAACAATAGGTACCTCATACAAAGTAATCACACCATATGTTTGCACTGGCTCTCTCCATTGAAGAAAAATCTTCTCTTCAAAGGTGCTCCCTTGAATGGATTCAAGTGGCACAGCACTCGGGACTAATGGATAAAAAAAAAAAAAAAAAAAAGGAGAAAAATGCTGTTTTGAGTAAAAATTCAGGAGACATTCTGCTTAATATTTGTGCTGTTGAGGCATAAAAACCATCCACCATTTTTTCCCAAGGACTGAAGTAAAGGCCAGACTAGAGGACAATGGTTAATTCACAAGACATTAAGGAAACATGTATGTTAACTTCAGTGTAACAAGGAATTATTAAGCATTGAACTTTTTCTGCAAAATGCTATTGATTAAAATAAAGGCCAAATCAAATCAGCTATTTAAAAGGAATTAGGTGATATATCAAATATAAATTCTTGTGAATAAAACATACTTGTAACACCTAGTTATCAACAGTGCTATTGCCCCATTGGGAAAAATGTATTAAACATTTATATATGAAAATTGACAAACACTGGAATAATAAGATATAATTTTGATAAACTGAATGAGAATGTCAAACTCGGAAAGACAAGTCACATGTTCCACAGAACAGTGATGCTCACTGACATTAAGCCTGAAAACCTACAACAGGGTGAACATACGGAAATTACAAAGCAGCCAAACAGAAATCTGACAATATTAATCATTCTTGAAGTCTCTTAATTCATGAAAATGACCTCTGATAGGTCAGGGATGTCAGAAGGTTCTGACAAAAGGTATGTCAACTGCTCTCAGGCATTTACTTCTGTTTCTGTTTGTTCTGTAGCAATCACCTTATCCCCAAGCCAACTTCAAGACAATTTTCAAAGAAGGACATGTAATCTGGGATTTTATTTTTGCAGCAACACTTGCAAAGAAATGGAAAAAGAAAATTCTGAAAAATGAAGGACTGCTGTGAGGCAACAGGCATTGTTAGATTGGGACTTTTCACTGCATGTAAAAATACATTTTCCATATGCTAAAAAAAGAAGGTGGAAACTACCTGCTCTGAAATAGCTTCTCAGACCCTTTATTGAGATTTACCCAAATGGTTAAAGAAGATCTTCAAGCAAGACATCTGGGATTCCTTCTTGTCACTAGATCTGGTAGTTGTCACTAGATCTGGTAGTTGTCACTAGATCAGCTCCATGCTGTTTTTCTTGGAGTTTGCATGGCTTAAGACTTGCAATCACCTCTCCATAGCTCATTGCAGGGCCCGCGTCTGTACCAATAGGAAGCTCCAAGGACATGGGCGATGTTTTTAGAACTTGTTTACCAGTCCTATACAGACCAGTAAGATTACACCATTATGACAACCTTAAGATTGGGGACTAAACCTTGATTCCAAGGAGAGAACTGTCAAAACTAATTTGTAATCACAGGGTTAATGATTTATGTCTAAATGCGGAAAACAACTAAATATAGTGTAAAAACATTGGAAGCATAGCAAAACACTGTGGTAAACTGTCTAAAACTATTGTAAGTCTGTGAGATGAGCAGTTATGCCATGAAGGAGGGCAAACACTGGCAGAATTCACCTGGAGAGGTTGCAAGACACTCATCTTTGGAGACATTGAGTGATCTGTTCTCATTCTATCTATTACGAGCAGATGGACTAAACAAGCACTGGAGATCCCCTGCCACCAATACGGTTGTGTGATTTGAAAATTTATCATTATTATTATACTATAAATTTATATTCTTTGTTCAAAGTATTCTCTCAATCATCTTGCTGGTTTTGAATATAGATCTTGGAATAACAATGTTCTGGGTGGCCAGGAATAAGAAAATACTACATAAATTTTTAGTGAATAAACAGCCCAGATAAACAACCCAACTCTTAGCTTTGTCATCTTATAATTGAAATAAATCTAAATTGGAGGATGACAGCAAAATTAATTCTAATTTAACAATTTTTTTGTTAGCTATGTTTTGTCAAATCTCTTGCATTAGTGACTACACATTCCTAAATTGCTCAATTTATTCTCTTGCATATTTTGATTAGAAATTAGTACTATACAAACCCAATATATCATATATTCAATTATTTAATAGGTTTAAATGACAGACTTCAAGTATTTATTATAAGAAGGACTCATCATTGCTGAAGTTTTTCTAGAAATCATTATAGCATGTTTGCAGTAACTTGATTATTGATCTTGAAGAAAACATAAAGCTATTTCTGTCCAGATTACAGATGGCAAAAAATGGGAGGAAGACAGATCTGATATAGAAGAAAATGCCACTCATGTTACTTCTTTGAAGAGCATGCATTTTAAAATGGCTCAAATCAAGGTCTAAATAACTATGTTTATAACTATGGTTCACTTGTAGAGGGCACTTAAGGGACACACCACAGTACAAAGTGCTCTGGAAAGGTGAAACTGATTTCTGGTGCATGATCAATTCAACAAGGAAGTCATGCTTTGTTATCAAAGCTAAAGGAGCTCCAGTAAACCCTCTAAATGTAAAATCACAATATCATAGAGGACTGGGGAAGGACAATAGAACCTTTTCATGCAACATTATTAGAGCATCAGACCAGCACAGTAGCCAGTTCTGACGTCCATGCTTCAAAAAGGATATTCACAAATGACATTACTGATCAAAACAAAAAAATGAGATCTGAAAATCACTACAATATCTGTATACTTCTATGTATACAGATATATATATATATGTATTATTTCTATGGAATATATTGTCTGAAAAAAAAACCCTAAAAGTGTTCAACAGTTGGAAAGGCAAAACTGGAGAAACTCAAACCAAACAATTAGTGCTGAGCACTCCACCCAATAGAAAAAAAAGCTAATATGAAGATACCATAGACAGTCATGTTAAATTTCTTCAAATATGTTTGTACAGAACACAGTTCAAGCACAAGTTAGGAGTTGAATGTGGTAGTGATTAAATGATGTGTTACCTACAAGATAGATCACTGAAACACCTTTAACAGTACCTTTACTGCCTGAAAATTGGTGACATTGGTGGAAAAGTGTTACAGATTTTAGTCAAAGGAGAACATGCGCTTATAGAGGAAAGTGTATTATCAGGTAGTACATGCATGTAAAATGCATAGCACATGCAAATACAAAAACTCACCATCTTCATCAGTTTGCACTACAAGTTCTTGGCTTTCTTTTCGTCCTTCGGGATTCATTAGTACTAACTTGATGCTGACGTTGGTGTATGGTGACAGATTAGTAATTGTGTGCTGAGGATGTGAACTTTCTGTATCCCAGCTTACTTCTTCTCTCACTTGCTCTTGTCCTCCAGCCTGGTAACGGTAATGGACTGTGAGGTTGTATCGATGGCAACGTGTGACATTATATCCAAATGGTTCCCAGCAAATAGTGATTTGTCTGGACTTGATCTCCACAACTTCTAGTTTTCGTGGCCCACGCATTGGATCTGCAAAATTATCAAAAAAATTCTGTCATCATAGTTTATTCAAAATAAAATAGTAACATGATTAGTAAGATGTTACACAGTTCTATAAATATAGCATACAGGGAGAAATACAAATTCATTGCTTTATCTTTCAATGTGCAAATGACAATAGAAGTCTAGGTCTCTGTAAAATCAGGAAAAGACACAGTGAAAAGGAGAGAGAAGTGAAAACAACTAGAAAAGCGGAAAATATCATAAATGTTTTATGCTTAAACTCCCAGTGCATGATACAGTTTAAATAACACATACATTTAACTTATTTGTTGCTTGCAACAAATGAATATATTTTTTTCACAAATTAATTTGTGTTAGGATATTTGGAGCAAAAAACTTCACAAAACATGTATCGAAGAAAAAATTATAATTTCACAGAATACTTGCAAATATGTAGGGATTTTCTTCCAGGACTATTTGAACAAATAAAAGCATCAGGTGTTTCTTCAGCTATTTCTTATTAATTTACTTTAAGTTAGTCTAGATACAAATACTTGATCTCTTCTTGGTCAAGACATAATTTAATATTCTAATTCCTCAAAACAGTCCAGAGGGTTTTTTCCCAAAAAATGTTAGCTGTTAGTAGGTCCTTTCATTCTTTACTGCATCTAAAATAAACAGTGTAGCAGTGGTTTAGAAAAAAATTAAAAGAATTACACAGGCTTCACACCTACAATATCCTACTGTATCTGTGCTCTCCTAGAGATCTCTCAGTTGATAATCAGCAATAAATTACAGCTAATAAAATAATACCCAATATCTTACTTCTCTCTATACAAGAACCAAAGACTGTGGTTGAAGAAGCTAAATTTTCTTCAGTCCTACTGGTCTCAGCAATTAAAATAGAGTAGTGAATCCAAATTTCCACTGTATTACAGCAAAATCACTGAGCTATCAAACACATCAAATTTTCAAAACACTGTCATTAATAGAGCTATTATATATATTGAGCAATAATCTGTTTTTTTCTCATATTGGAGCCCTCAACAAGATTAAAGACAATGTCTGGTTTTATCCACTGCTTCACTAGTTAAATGCTTAGAAGATTTTTAATGAGCTAGAAGCCTCTTATACATAAACAAATTAATATGCATCTTCCCTCTTTTATGTTTATTAATCAACATGTCTTCACTCGGAATGTTCTAAACAATTTACACAGGATTTCATCTTCTTACTTTTTAATAAAATCTCTGCATGCTTGAAATATTTGTTCAAAGACATTATTCATCTTAACTCCTTGAAGAAAAGGTGTTAAGAAATTGCTTGTTCTCTCTAACGTCTACAAAGCAGGGTATTTTTTTTCCACTTTCTAATCCTCTAGCTTCTTTTATTTCTTTTTAATTAATTGTCGCTATCCAACAGTGTTCATCACCAATACAGAATATTTGCCAACTGGTGACAGAACAGCAAAGCAAAACAAGTTCAAGAACAGTCCTAATCATGGTCTACTAGGAGTAATGGATGCAAATTGGAAGAGGGGAGATTCAGGCTAGATAGAAGAAAGAAATTCCTTATGGTGAGGGTCATGACGCACTGGAACAGGTTGCTCAGAGAGGTTGTGGATGCCCCCTCCCTGGAGGTGTTTAAGGCCAGGCTGGACAAGGCATTGAGCAGCTTGGTCTAGTGGGAGGTGTTCCTGCCTATGGCAGGAGGTTGGAACTAGATGATCTTTAAGGTCCCTTCCAACTCACACCATTCTACGATTCTATGGTCTCCTTTCTAATGACAAGATTGACTTAATAAAACCATTCTCACCAAGGATAAATTACTCTAGATTAATTTACCCATTTCCAAGTTCAAATATTCCAGCTAAGAATCCTGGTACTTGGGAGGTTTGGGATACTACAACAATTAAGATTAATGAGAAAGGCCTCAAAGACTGGCAAGTCCTAAGATTTTCATGTCTTCCTTAAGCATTTACTTCTGCATAATTCAGACATAAATGTCACAAAAAAGGAGTTGCTTTAGAATCAGCTTCTCAGCATTTCTTCATTTAGGTGAGACTATGAATGGTGCAGGACATTTGATGGCTGTATTCTAACTGTAATGCTATCTGAATGGCTAAAAAGGACTAGAAAATCAAGAAAGTTGAGATGACCCTGACGTACAACATTAAGCAGTTGAACAAAATTACTAACCATAAGCTTATGGAACAACCTGCTTTGTACCATAGTGATACATCAGTAGCACATCAGAAAATTCACAGAGGAGATGAGAAATCATTTTATTAGAGACAAAACTAATTTGTAGTATTTTAAAACTGAAATTGAGTGTCTCTACAAAAAAAAAAACAACAAAAAACCCAGGATATTCAAGATTTCTACCTGGGAGGAAGATTTTCTTATGTCACCATTACCTTAATAAAAAGTAGAAGGTAGTCCTGTAGTTAAATTTGGAAGTAATTGATATGATAATCACAAATACATTTTTCACTTCTAACAAAACTGACAAGGGGAAAAAATTACATTGTAAAAGATGGAGACAACACAGCTTTTGTTGATATCCAGAGGATAAAGGTCATAGATGAGGCAAATACTCTGGTCACTTTGGTTCCTTACTTAATTCTGTAATCTACAGTATCAGATAGCTATGCATCTTTTTTTTCCTTCCTATTCATTCAGGGATTATGCAACTGATAGAGTCCTAATGACCCCTTTGTGAGGTAAGCACAAACAGACAATGTGGGGTAAGTCAAACAGTCAATGACAGTACTTAGTGAAAAGAAGATATGAGACCTTGGGACACAGTTTTGGGACACAGTTGAGAAAGACATATGGAAACATAAAGCAAGATTTTACATGATGCACAAGTTGCAATAGCTCCAAGTTTGTGGAGGATGTCCACTAAGAAAGTGAGGGTGAATATTCCAAAGAGGTTTGTCTGTGAAAGCACGTCTGAAGATACAGGCCTATACTCCACTTTGTATCCTCAACTTTGTGTCCTTTGAAATTCGCTAAATAGAAATGTTCAGCAAAATAGATGACTCTTTTTTTATTTCTTTCATCAAATAAACCTAATTCCTAATGTACCACTACTTAATTTGCTTTATTTTTCTTTCCAGTGTCACATTTCTTTCATTTATCAGAGTAGATTCAGTACAGACCTAAAGATACCAGTTCTCATCTGCTCCATATATTAAAGCTCTCACTCATAATATCTATGCACTTCAAGTGCATGCAATTTTTTTTTATAAATACAGATTATAAATTCATGCAGTAAGCAGGAAAGAGATAAAGGGAAATGTGTCTTCTATTAACTGGGAAAAAATGAATGTGATAATAATGGGATTTTGGGGTTTAAAATAATGAGGTTCAGAACAGTCATGAAAAATAGCAGTTTTTGCAACAAAAGATAGAAAAATACAAGTTTCCATCAGATCAAGTTAGTACTGAGCTTCTCTGGAGGTATTGTTCTATACCCTAGAGGAAATATTTAATGTGATATGGTCCAGAGAACACAGTACAGTATATTGCTTCCAATAGAGTAGGAAGTATATGTTCTTCATCATGAAGAACACAGGATACTTAGGGAAGAAAACTACCAAGTGATACACAGGGAAGGAAAGCTAATGACTATGGTTTAAAAGGGAAAGTTGAATGAATTACCACAGCATGATGACTTCATTAAGTCGATTTTATTTTCTACAGGATCTTTTTATTACCATGGTCAGCTCACAATTTCAAGTGAAAAAGCAAGCAGAGATGTGTCTTGTACTCATAAGACTTGCACTAACTATTCATGCAGAAACTAGACCATCCTAGCAATGGTCTCTTCTTGTTACCTTGCCTCAGTTATGGGAAAGCTACATAGAGCAGTGTCATTTTGTAGTGCTAATCACAGTTGAAATAACATTTTTAGAGCAGAGGACAAATAAGGAGATGAATATGTAATAAAAATTACATCATACCACAAAGCCTGTTGGTCAAACTTTTCGTTTTCCCTTACTTGGTTAAAGGCTCTCCTGCAGTTCTCTAGAAGAACCAAGCCACTACTGCTCTTCAGTATTCCTGATATTTTCTTGTGCCTCACTGGTACAAATCACGGGGTGAACGGGGAAAATAAGACCTACCATTGCATAAGAGAAGTTTTTCTCCCAAAGGTGAGCACTGCCTGTCATGCCTGAAGCTTAGCCAGGTAGTTCTTAGTAATTCCCCTGCTGGTGCCTGCAGCACTTCCCATACTGCTCTCCTTCTGCCAGCTTCAGCGAAGTATCAAGCAGTGAAGTCTGACAGTTGCAGCTCTGACCTGAGGGACCAGCAAGCCCAGTTCTAGCCCCTGGCAATTTAGCATCCCATTTAAGCAGTGATCTCAGCTCTTTCTCTGCTCTGTTTTCTTGAGACTATGGAGCAGAGACTGACAGACTGGATCAATTTCCATTGCAGCTGCAATTCACAGCTCATTTCTCTGGAACTTCACACTTTACCTCTTACCACAAGTACAATGCTTTTTCAGAAACTCAATTTCAGAATCACAGAGACATTTAGGTGTATTTTTAGCATCCTGTCATTGATCATCAAAACTTGGGTTTAGAAGGAAAACGCAGACTGGAAGTGTTGTCTTTTTCATCACAGACTTCACAGACCTACTGAAATAAGAGATGAAGAAACACTATGGTGATTTTCTCACAATCCATGACATTCCAGTTACAGACACCTGGTCTGTATTAGGCATTATTTGAAAGAACTCTCAACAATAGAAGTGAAGAATTTACTCCTTGTGTAGGCAAACTATTAGCACGGGTTAGCTCTGCAATGACAACTCTTTTGATTGAAACTCCACACTGGTTTCTATCATTCTTGTGCAGGAAGTAAAGAGTGAACACAACAAAAAAACATAGAAATGTAAGATGAAACCTGAATCATCTGAGATTTAAGACATTAGCCACTACAGCTCTTTCAAACACAAAATTTAACTGATAATTTGATGTATAAGCTTTGTCACAGATTGCCTAAACAGTCTTTTTCACATTACGACTCTTACTTGATATATACATATATTTACACACACTATATTGCATCCATGTTTCTCCTTACTTTTAAAAACCTAGCCTATAGGGATTATAAAGCCAGACTTCTCCACTCACTCTACTCTTCTCCAGAGGACGCCAAGAAGGGTGAGGAGAAGGCTGAGGTGCTGAACAAATTCTTTGCCTCTGTCTTCACTGACAAACCCTCTCTTCACAACCAAATTGAAGGAACACTAGATGCACGTCAGGGGGAAAAGTTCCTCCTGCTGTCAGTGAAGACAAGGTTCATGACCACCTAGGGAACCTGAATGTCCATGAGTCCGTGGGACATGATGAGACGCATCTCAGAGTCCTGATGGAATTGGTGGATGTAGTTGCTAAGCCACTCTCCACCCTGGAGACTGGAAGAAGGCAAACATCAAATCCATTTTCAGAAAGGGCAGAAAGGAGGATGCTGGGAACTGCTGACCAGTCAGTCTCGCCTCTGTGCATGGGAAGACCATGGGGCAGATTATCCTAGGAGCTATGCTATGGTACATGGAGGATAGGGAATTGATTCAAGTAAGCCAGCACAGCTTAACCAAGGGCAAGTCCTGCCTAACTGACCTGGTGGCTTTCTAAAGTGGAGTGACTACATCATTGGATAGGGGAAGACCTATGGATATCACCTATGTAGAATTCTGTAAAGCCCTTGACACTCACAACATCCTTCTCTCCAAGTTGGAGAGATACGGATTTGATAGGTGGGCTGTTTGGTGGACAAAAAACTGGCTGGATAGCCAAATCCAGAGGGTAGCTGAAAAATACTTGATATCCAGGTGGAGAGGAATGATGAGCAGTGTCCCTCAGGGATCTGCGCTGGTACCAGTGCTGTTTACTATCCTCATTAATGATACAGACAATACAGTTGAGTGCACCCTCAGCAAGTCTGCTGATGACACCAAGCTGGAGGCATGGAATATCATCCAGTGGGACCTCAACAGGCTTGAAAGGGGCAGACTGTGAAAACCTCATGAAGATCAACAAGGAGAAGTGCAGGGTACTGCAGTAGGGCTGGGCTACTCCACACTACCAGTACAGACTTCTCTGCTGCTCCTTGGTCATCTAGATATTATGTTATGCTTCAGGAGCACAGATCATGAGGTAATGAAACATCATTTTATCTCTAATGGTGAAATACCATTTCATCCATTAGGGAAGAGACTACATGCCCCAAGAGCCAGCTGCCATCAAATTAACAATGTCTGGTTTGTTTTTCTAAAAGCAAATCTTAAGATTTGTGCAGCTATAGTCAGCATCAAACAATAAAGTAGTAAAATATTTTACTTATTTGGCTTGTCCTTATTTGACTTGATTTGATATTCAATCTACGAATTATAGCAAGGTTGTAAATTTAAGGTTGTTTGCAAACTTGGTCAGACAGTTTTATGAAAGATCACATTCAACCAAGATGGAATTATTTCTATACTGTAATTAATCTTTTCCTGAGTTTTTCAACAACAGATTGAAGTTCAAAAAATATCTTTTCTTTGCTCAAAATGCCACATGATTTATCAAATCTGTTTTTTTTATTCCAATTTTCCAAAAACTGCTGAGTGTAGTGAGGAAAGAAACAATAGGGAAGATTTTGGGTGGTGTAATTTCACAGCAATTCAACACATTTATATTTTGGTGAATAGAAACACATTGCTTTTACACAACTGCATCTCAAACACAAAGGAGCAGTAAAATCTGTTATTATAAGGAACTACTTTGTAGTTAGGTCATAGAAAGAAAAGGGACACTTTACCCTGCTGATTTTTTTATATTGTCCATTATCTATGTTATAAAAGAAAGGAAGCAAAGAACAAGAGGGCACATGAAGAAATAAAGAAATAACTGCAATGTAATGTTGCTGATGTCACAATCATTTTAAAGTGAAACCAAGACTAAACTCTTGGCGTGCACAAAGATCCAGTAAAAACGCTTGGACTAAAGAAGTGCAGATTTAAGAATCTGGTCATCTTACAGATTTAAGAATAGTGTTGTGGCAGCAAACAAAAAATGTTAAAAGCAGTAGAAAACAATTGTAAAATTGTAGAAAGCTTGAAACAGTAGGTTTATCTGGGGTATTTCTGCATCTTTTGTGGATCCACCATGGAAATTGATAGCAACACTTACTAAGATTATTCAGGTAAAGGCAAATGACTGCAGAACACATCGACATCTCCTGGAAAAATAGCAAGTGATGGTATTTAAAATTCTTATCAGTCTTTCACAGTCACTTGCTTATAGCATTTCCAAAAGAAGACATCCCTCCTTCTGAAAAAAAAAAGATTCCTCCCACAGAAAAGCAGCCCTTCTATCTGTCTTCCAAACATACTCACCGACACTTTAAAAATGTTGGGATGCAAGCACTGCACAGCTTCAGCACTAATGAGAGAAAGAACTATGAGGCAGCAAAACTGAAATGATAGTCAATCCAATAGGAATAATCATTTACATATATATATATGCTGAAAACTGCACTGTGCTTGTTTCTGAGTAAATTATTTTAAAAATGTCTTATTAATATTTTTTTAAAGTATGATTTTATTAATTTATTTTCCACAGTCAAAATGCTAGTGAAAAAAGATGAACTCAAGGATGTATGTACCCTGAAATTATAAGGATGCCAATTTTGAGCAGTAGGCTTTCCAAGTTACTACAGCCTGAAAAGCTGAGAGGCAGGAATGTTTCCTGCATGTGTTTCTCCCAGTATCTGTACTAATGTGACCAGCATCCACGGTGTCATGATGGAAAGAAGGTGTCAACAAAAACTTCAGCATTAAAATGCTAATCTCTGGGCAAGTTTTCTGTCTCTGGACTAACCCACTATGAACTGGAAGATTCTTACTTAGATGTCAGGAGTCTGCTGGGCAAAAGAGAAAAGCTAAATCTCCTTCAGCTAACACAATTCTTCTACACCTTGGAACCAGACACAAGATTCTATTTCACTTTATACTTCTGAAGTGTTATGTTATTAAATAATATGTGTCTGTACTAGGTATGACAATAACACTTCTCTTAGTTTATTCAGTGGAAGTAGATGATAAACTGAAGCTGAAAAGAAAGCATCAGTGAAAGCTGTGGTACCCTTAGTCACATTTCTTATCTGGAAGAACATAGTACTCAACAGGTTTTTCTTTACTTTGTAGCCAGAACTGATTAGTTATGAAATGCAGGAGCTCAGAAAACAGTAAAATACATACAGCCTGCAGCAGTAAAATGAACAGAACAAGTTCTTAAAATGAGCCAGTGTGAATCCTTAGTCAGTCTCAAATTCAAATATGAGTAATCTATGTTTCTCTTGTAGTCAATAAGTACTAATACCAGCTTGTGACTAGGATATTTTTCTTGCGATATTTCCAGTTGAAACACAACTAAAAATATAGGAATTCCTGGGAAAGAGCCACAAAGTTTTCTCAACTATAGATGATTCAATGAAAGCACACTCTAATAGGCATCCAAGACATCAGCTCACTGCTTACAAAAATTAATTGTAGCTGTTGCTTGAAACCAGATAAGGCATAGGATTTTAGCTTTTAGTAATGTACTGTTACAAATAATGGATACAGAAACATGAACAAGTGATATAATCCTCCATGAGATGGTTTCCTTTGCTTTTGCATATTCTATTATCTAATTCATGGCTACACATAGCCCATGAGGCCCGTGTCTTCAGGATGACATTCATAGTTGCAAAATCTACTAGTCTAATCATCAATAACACCCTTTCAATCAAAAATAACGTTGTGTAAAGTTAGTAGAATTTTCAACATTAGTTACTATAGAATGTTTTCTTTTATAAGGGACCTGATAAGAACTTTCCACTTTATAGTAAAATTTAAATCTGAACCAACACAAATTGGATCTAATATTTATGTTGTCATTTTATAGGTGTACTCTGAATGGTGAGTCATTTAAATTCTAATACATCTAAGTAAGGAATGAAAGAAAAAACATCATTCAATATATTTTTGGCAAATTACCTACATTATAAGATTACTCCTTCACAATCAAAATCAGATTGTAAGTATGAATGATACAAACAAGATTACATTCTGACTCTGCAACAGAGATTTCAGTTGCTTGTTTAAAATGACATACCTAGCTATTCAGTAATCACTTTATAATAACCCCTTTCATTTCTAAATCTACTTAGCCATCAGGCACTAGTGAGAAAAATACTGGCAGTGGCTTTTACAACTACACATTAGTTTTATATTTCATGACAAGCTAATTCTAGAGACTTCGAAAGACAGAAAGGCATGTATTCTTAAGGTTTTCTTCCTTTTGCATGAAGGAAGCACACATCTAACTGAGAAATGAAAAATAAAAGAGTGCAGACATATACTTTTCACTTCACACATATAACAGGGACAATTTATCCCAACTTCACCCCAGGAACCTCCATGATTATGTAAATGAGCAAGAAATAAAAGGTTGTAACTAGTATCCCTCAGAGTAATTACTGTGGTGAGAAGGCAAATATTGAGTTGAGCACACCCTCAGCATGTTTGCTGGTGACACCAAGCTGAGTGGTGCAGCTGACATGCTGAAGGGATGGGATGTCATCCAGAGGGACCTGGACAGGCTGGAGAGGTGGGCCTATGAAAATCACATGAAGTTCAACAAAGACAAGTTCACAAGTGTAGGGTGTAACACAAAGGAAACTGAAGGTCTAGAATGAAATACCTCCTTCACACACTTACCACACAACAGCATTTTTTCATTGGACATGAAACATAAAATAATACAGAGATGACACAGAAACTTTCAGAAAGACTAAGAGAATGGTGAAAGTAGCTGGCTCATAGTTAAGGATGGTATGTTTGGATTCATTAATTTTTATGGTGCAGCTTCTGCTGTTGCCCCCAAAGTCAACTGTAGAAAAGATAAACCATTGTGTAAATTAATGAAGGTTTCAGCTGCTCAATACCTGCCATGAAAGTAGAAGCTCAGAGACTGTTTATAACATTGTGCAAAAGAATAAATGGGCAGTGCTGTTTCATAGATCAGTCAGAATAAGATGTAGCAGCAGGTTCTGGTTATCACTGGAGCCTATTGCTACTGACAAATCACATTAATTCAGAGCAGTTAGGTACAGTGGTGTTAGCTAGATTGGGAATTTAGAACAGCCCTATATTGAACCTAGATGACAGAACAACACAGACATATAAATCTATGTAAAAGAGAAAATGCCACCAATCAATGTTAGTTGTCTAAAAAGAATATTTATCATTCTTCCTAACCTGACATGTGCAATCAACCTTGACCAAATGACTTAGAGCAAGATTGGTTTTGACAAATAGCTCTCAAATGCATAAACCTGATAGATTAACGTGATTGTCTGTATCAGCTGGAAAAAGAAACTTTTAATTTGCATACATGTCAAAAGGGAACAGCACATTCTGCCTCTCTACTACACTATCACATGCTAACTAATATTAATGCTTAAGTACCATATTAAAAGAGAGGTAAGTGCGGTAAAGTCAAGACGAACATCTGTTCAATTCCTGACAAGACCCTCTTCCCAAAAAGAACATCCTACACAATTCTCAGTCAGACTGAATACAAACTTTTACTTCCCCCAAGTAAGACTCATCCTCAGGACTTTTCCAGGAGCTTCACAGAAGTCTGAGTCACTACTTACTGAAGAACTGACATAAATCATACAGGAGAGGCTATTTTTATTTTTCTGTGTACCTTACTGATTATCGATCCTGTTCAATAGATATAGATAACATCTTTAGACATTACAGTAAGTTGAAAAGTAACTACACGAAGAGTATGAACTGTTAACTTTGATGGTTGAATATGTTTTCAACCTTTTTTACTTCTACAACACAGTATCCAGAAAATTTCCTGAAGAAACCCACAAAATTGCTTCCTCTCTGACGGATTTCTTCAAATTTTCCTGTGGCAGCTGAAGAAATTATTTACCACCAGTGTTCTCTGCTATACCAATCACCACTAAAAGCAAACATAAGAAAATAAGCTTGCAGTTGAAGTGAACTTACACTGCATATGTTGAGTATGGTGAAAAATAGAAGAAACCTGAGCTCTTTGTTTCTAACACACTTGGAGCAAAGAAACTCCAAATAGAGGAGGAAGGAGAAGAGCTGGGCAAAAGGGGTGGAGTGGCTACTGCTTCGAAGTAATTTTTTTAATGTTTCTTTTAAGATTTAACAGAATCCTGAAATTCCAACCAAAAAAAGCATGTACCTGTGACTTTGATATCTGCCTCTGATACAGAAAGGGTAAGACTGACACTACTATGAAACTACTGACAAAAATAGTAGATGAAGGAATATCAGCATAGAATAAAGAACACATGAAAAGAAACATTCTTCAGTGTAATGTGTATCACAGGTTACTTAAGCCCATGTTATTTCCTCTAAGTCATGCTTTTTTTCCATACATGGTCTTGAGCCTATGTTGTTTATTTCCTTTCTCTAGTCATAAAGATGAATCATTTATCAGGACTACATTTCTCTCTGTTGCCTGCAGCATCCCGTTTTAATCGCTACAGGTCACTTTGCACTTGGTTACATTTTTCTACTTCCTTCTCCTCTTCTAAAGTTGGTCCTGTCAAATGGATTAAAGAATGTGTGCATTTATACCAGAACCATAAGTGACATGGAAAAACACAAACCAGCCATCAAATATTCAGGAAAGTGGAGGCTACAAAAGGGGAGGACCTGAGCAAAGGAGAGGAACAAGGGGTAGCTTCCAGTTCCGCTGGTCAATGACAAGCAGGTGCTTTACTGTTGAGACAGAAATTAGCTCCACAGGTCACTCCAGAACCCTGCATCACAGTTTCGCCAGAGAGCTCACAGAAAATGTAGAGAGGTGGCTGGTAAAAGTCCACAAGAAATAAGCTGGTGTGACAAATTATGGAGCTGCATATGACAGCAATTACATAAATCTGAAAACTGTCTAATTCTATCACCAGTGACCCAGGACTCAAAGTCCATTAAGCATTGTTTTTTCCAATTGAACTGAACTAATGGAAAATAATTGCTACTCTGAAAAAGGTCATACACAAAGTAATAAAAAAGCAAGTGCTATACAGTCACCATTTATATGTTACTCTAATTTGAATTTATAAATTGCTGACATCCGCTATAAATCACACAGTTCCACAGTTCCCCAAGCAGAGAAGTTTCTCATTGCAGTTTCTCATTGTCCCTATTACAAATACGAAAGTAGAACATTCAGGATAATAATTTACATGGAGTTTGTGGACTGTCCAAATTTCCATTTTAAGGGTGTTTTCCACTCCTCCTCAAATAAAATCAAACATAAAAAGTAAAAGAGCTCAAAACCAGCAGCTTATGAAGCTTCCACTTCCAAAGTAGCCAATGAGTTATTCTTATTTAAAAATTAAAAATTTAAAATAGTTTAATTATCAAAAATAGATTAAATTTAAAAGAACAGAAATATATAAAACATGCACTTTGAGTACCATGATTTGCATTTGCTTGCCAGAAATTGTAAACCCCTATTTGTAACTCAGAATTTAATTGAACAAGAAGGCAATAGTACAACAGCTGTGGCTTTTGCATTTCCAGAATGACTTGGAGGTCACCTGCTAAAATCTTGAATTATGATGAAGCTTTCCTTTCTGTCAGCAATCTACATGCACATAAAAATGGTTTTCTGCATTTAATATGTTCATAAAATGTAGGAATATTCATATAATGCATAACCAACTTAAGCTAGAAGTTTCTTGAAAACTGAGTTTTGTACTTACGTAAGCCTGACAGTAGCACAACTGCATTTAAAACCACATTACATTTGTATGAATAAGTAATTTCACTGACTTTCAAAAGGGATCATGATATTAAGAACCTCATTACCAATAGCTAATCTGAAAAACCAGGACATAGCCATTAAGACATCTTAAATTTTAATTGTTCTTGTCAAGCTAGACATTGCAAACATGCCTGTCAAGTCTTCCTGAGTGGATCTCAAAGGTCAGCCATAGAGACAAAATGGGAAAAAACAGACAGTATGACAGAGACTTGAAGTCAACAAAAACCCATTTGCTCACTTGCCCCATCAAACCTGAAGCCTGTGAGTATATATGCTATTCACACAGTTGGATAGGGCTCAGTGGAAAGATCCATTAAGTGGAGGAATCTGAAACATTTCCATTCATTTCTGACTTAGGCACTTGTCACTGGAAGATCATAAAAACCCAGTTCAGTGACTCAGATTTGAATAACTAAAAACTCTGTTTGTAAATCACTTTGGTATTTACAATTCAGAGGTGTTATATGGAAAGATATTTTTTTAGTATGCTCTAAAAGTTGAAAGGAAAGCAAGATGAAAGTCAGGACATCTCCTGCTATTCTGCTGCTGAGGGCGCTCACCAACACATACAAGCTCCTGGAAGCTGAATGTACGTGATAGTCTGCTCCCCTAACACACAACTTCTGAAAAACTGATAATGTTGGGAATGGCAAGCACTCAAACAGGCAAGTAAGGATGGTGCATGAAGTGCAGTTGTCACCAGATATCTGTGAGGTGAGGCCAGAAGGGCCTCAAGTTGGACACAGCCACTACCAGAACCTATTTCAACAGGAAATAAACTAATTTTTACCCAAGTTGAGTCTGTTTATGTGACCTCCCTGTCTTTACCTTTCCTCATGAGCATTTCCATCTTCCTTTGTTCCCCTGTCCCATTGAGAAGGTGGAGTGAGAGAGCAGCTGGGTAGTAATCTGGCAGCCAGTGCCAGCTGAGGTCAACCCACCACAGATAAGTTCAGAGTTTTGAACATTTAGGTCAGACCCAGCTATAAGTGAGTGTTTCCAAAATGAAGAACATAGTATCAAAGCTTCATGAAAAAGCAGACTAAGGGAGAGAAGAAATTATGCACTATACATTTTTTTATTTATTTAATTTTTTGATGAATTCACAGTGCATTAAGTATTGGAGCAGAAAGCAATCATTTTAAATGTTACCAGTGCTAGCAGTGTGTAACCATGGTAATTAAAACAACATTATTTTTTTAAATTACAAAAGACTACTCAAGACATACCAGAATGAAGCACCCAAGAAAGAACATCTTTCTTCTGATAACTACATTTCTGTAAGTCTGCAAAATTATTAAAGATACAGACTTTTTTTCCTCCTGCTAAATAGTCAGATATGCTCCAGAATAATGGTTTTAATTAAGAATCAAATTAAACAAGGAGTTTGAATGGGCAGAACTTTGAAGAAGCCTTAAGGCACATTACTGTTAGACCTCCAATGGAATACTTAAACCAGTATTTTCCTACTCCTTAGTTGTATGGAGATTTAACTACCTTAATGCATATTTGCAAGTATTGTAATACAGGAGAAGTTCCCAAGTAGAGAAAAAGCGACCATAAATCAATAAAAAATTAGGCCTTTTAAGAGTTAAAGAAGAAGGTGCTCACATGAGAGCTCACAAGCATTTAACTACACTTCTGCCTTTTTACTGAACACTATATTTAATACTACCTTTAAGGATGTAAGTGAGTAAAGGCTGGAGGGACTTGTCCCTCATGGTCCAATACTTGCTTCTGACAGAAAAAAAATTTCAGTAGGAAACAGCATAGAACTGCTTAAGTGATAAATTATATAATAATGTTTGCTGTGGTACAAAAGCTTTCTTGATTTAAATTCACTGATCTGAGGCTTGTAATAACAATAAAAAAGATACCATTCTTGGATATGCCACAGTCATTTAGTAGGGCCACACAACTATCTGTAGAGAAAACTATAGCTGAAGTGAGAGAAGAAAAATCCCTCCATAAGCCCAAAAGCAGTTGTTTCATCTCTGAATACACAAGTTAATTAAGCCTCTGCGTAGCCATAAGTATGGATGTCATAGTGAATCCTGTGTACCTCAGGACACCAAGAAAAGATGTGCAAATTCAGAAGACATGCATTCTTTACCCTTGGCAGCTGCAGCACAGCAATTCCTCACAGAGTCCAGTGGTGCACAAGATCTTTGTAGTGGCTCTTCACTTACCACAATGGGACTTTAAAAACTCCAAGCCATACTTGAAGCTCATTAGTGAAAGCAGTCTAGGAAAGACAAGTTTTACCTTAACAGGAAAAGAATGCGAATAAAATACTACTACAGGTGAAATAAGTAAGATAGAGAAGTCTCAAGTGGTCTTGACTTTCCCATCAAATATAAAATTGTCACTGAAAGTCAAAATATGGTGCAGTAACTACCATCAGAATACTGAAGCATATAGGTTAACCTCCTATTATATTTGGGGCACTTCTTATCCTTTCTGCTTTGGATTGTGTTTGAACTGCAAATTTCCCAGAAGAGATGGTCATCACAGGACTATCTTGCACCCCATAGCATGTGTCCAATGTTATGACTGACATGAAGTCCTCCTTTGCTCTTAGAGGCATCCAAAGAGTTTCCATCTATGCACTCAGGAAATATAACCCAGGTCTTTTTTCCTGAATAGCAAGTGCAGTAAAAGTTGCTGGCTCACAAAAAGAGGAAAACACACTTCTGCTTTTCTTCACTTCTCTCTATTGCCCTTGGCAAAATGCAGCAAGAAGTAGAGAGCAGAACAAAACTACAGCTATTCTCAGATACCTTTGGGAAGAGCCAAGGACACACCACAGAGAGACCTACAATGAGGGAGCTCAAGGATGGTGGAAACCTCTATTTATTCCCATGGCCATGCAGAGATGCTTAGTGAATGCTTCAAGTTAACCAGACTGTCTGATATGAAGTGCCAAATGTCTCATTAGAAAGCTTCTTCTCAGTACCATTTGATGGTTTAATCCAACAGATTTGGGGCATATGAAATAACAGCTGAATAAAGACAAAGCAGTTTATCCTTCAGAATGTCACTTGTCACTAGAAGGAAACACTGTATATCAAAGCTATGGATGAAAGACCAGAACAGATAGTATTTATGTGTGCTGTGCAATGTCAAGACCTATTTTTAAGAGGGCTTTAAAAGGACATAACAAAAATTTTTAAAACTTGAGCCTATTACTATGGAGTTTCCTTCTGTCAGAGAGAAGTCCAAAGTGTAGTTATGGCATCTATTTTTACAAGTTTACACCAAGTCACCTATCCAAATTTTCTCTAGATAAATTTGCAGTAACAAGTTCGAAAACACATTGAAGAAATTATCACAGAAGGCAGAACAAACCCCAGGAGGCTTCTGGTAGCTTTGTAGGCATTAGTCATGATCCATATAAAAAAGTACTCCCCAGGAATTTACAAAAAATAAGGCAACAATTCCATCTATGGTTTCCAGTGACATGAACAAATGACTCAAAATACAATCCTGTTTAAGATGCTGCTAGAATCTCTTGATAAAAGTAAAGCCTAATGCTTATAACTATAGACATATGAATTCTTCAGAATATGTTCAGCAGACCATAGGATCACCTACACGATTCTATGCTGTTGAAACAATTTTAGTCTGTACACCCAAAAAGCTCTTTAAAACCACAATAACTCATTTGCCTCATCAGAATCTGCAATCTATTTCAAAATTTAAAATATATATAGTTATCCTGATCTTAACGTAGAGCTATATCTTAAGTCAAGAAGGAAATGCACAGACAATAAAACTAACAGAGCAACAGCATGGAGACAGAAGAAGCTCATGATGGCTGTCCTAGATATGCATGAGAATGCTTCATTCTTGCCTAAAACACTATCTAGAATATCCTGGGGAAAAATTTCCTAATAGCTGGTTTGAACTTCTTGCATTTCCTTTAATGAAGACTGAAGAAGAGCATCTAAAACATTCTGAAGGCAATCTACCAAAACCACTAACTAATACAGAGCACCCAGTAGAGCACCCATTCATAATCATGAAGATGACGGTACATACAAAAGTGCCACTACAAAAACACAACTAAGTCAGAAAATACCAGACAGTATCAGTCACATCACTGAAAATCTTGAGCTACATTTTTGTTTACTAGAAGAATTTCATTGTTTCACAACAAAGCAACAGAAGTGCACAAAGAATCTGAGTGATCTATTTATCTCATGTATGCATTTAGCATTACATTTAGAGGTAGGTATAGCCAATTGTCCTACTAGGGGAGAAATTTATGAGATACCTCACTCCTGTGTAAATATATTTTTATATATAGTCCATATGGCAATACTAATGATTGCTGTTTCTATGTAGAATGCATCCAAAATTTAAGTAAGGCAATTATGAGCACATTAATTTTTATCTTGAACGCTACTGTTAATATTTTAAAAGTCATAGTAAAAAAGTATCATTTGCAGCTTCATTGGAAATAGACAAAAAGCTGATAAATAGCTTGTTCTTAAGTTTAAACAGAACAGGATCTTTAGAGAAGCTATGGAAAGGAAGTAAAAAAGAATCACACTTTGCAAGAAAATACCGAGTGAATTAGAGGAAAGAGGAAGTGCTATCAGGACATAGATAGGTTCAGCAAAACTCTTATTATTAAAAGTACAATTTCACAAAATAGAGGATTCAGATTCTTGACTCACATCAAGTTTACGGCTGCAATCTCTTACAAGATGTTCACTGATGAGTAAGTGTGCTGAAATAAATTGGGCAATTCATGTGACAGCTGATCTACAGAACTGTCATAAGCCACTGTTTATGACAGTTCTGTCATAAAGTAGTGGCTTTTATTTACCAGCTTCACTTAGCAAATACTCCAACTGGAGAAGTATGTGGACAGCACAACCCAAACCCTTTTTTTGCTGTGAATAGTCATTACTCCTTACTTTGATTTTGTTTCTATAAATGAAGAATTTTTCACTAATGCTGTGGAAATAGAGAACTTTTACAAAATAACATCTGAGGTTGAGGAAGAGCAGAAATCCTCCTATAAATCAAACTTTTATGTCTTGAGGCATATGGAAAATGTGTTCGTTTCACTTTCACAATAAAAACAACTTAATCAGAGGGCAAACAGCTCACCTCCTGACCACAGGCCAACAGCTCAATCTTGTATTATGGCAAAACGTTGCCTATAGTAAAATGCACTCTGTCATTTTGGTCCAGCCAACCTGACACCTAAGGTATACATCCAGGGGCAGAATTCAGCCATGTGAGTGCAAAAATAAATCTATACCTCAGACAAAAGACAAATTACAACGTTACAAAGCTAAGCCAAGCATACTGCCTATGGTGCTTGCAAGATGTTCACATACTACTTGTAAAGTAAGAAGGCAAAGGACCAGAGAAACTTGTACCTACAGTAGTACAGCAGACATGAGGCCCTTGAATCTTCAAAAAGCCATATATTTGAAACACTTTTCAGTTCATTTCTCTTTCTTGCTAAGCATGTATTTTCACTTAATGGCTTTCTCTTACTCTACACGGTGGTTCTTTAATCTTTCATACCAATTTCTAGCATGATAAAACAGCATCTACTTTCATTAAATATTTGATGATTACTTGGCCCTCACAAGGTGAAAAGTTTCTATGATTTTTATTGTAGCTTTTGAATGTTTTGTAAAATCTTACATGTACACTAAGAAGGGTTCCTGCCTTTAAACTTAAGATGATATAAGCTGTGATAAAGAACTAGTCTGCATTATATCTGAAAAATTCACTGAAAATAATGCAGGAGTATTTAATATGAAGCAGCCAAATACATGACCATGCAGGCCTTTATCCATTCATTTCAACATATTGAGGAGAAATAAAACTGATTTATTTGATTTATTAACAGAACTTACAAAGTTGTTCTCTATCAAATGAAAATATTTACCAGAGTGTCTGTCTTTAGGAATGGTGAGAAGTCTCAATGAATCCACCTTCCCTTTATTTAAGATATGAGATTTGCAGTTGATTTAGTCTGCAAACTCAATCTGAAGACATCTCTGCCTGGGAAAAAAATTTTCTCCAGTTCTCCCAAGCTTGGTAGTGTTTGCTTCTTTGGCAACATAGCCCTGCAAACCTGTGATTCCTAGCAAATAGTAGGTGTTGTGCTAATGATATTCCAGTCTTGTATATGCTCACACATACATTTGGGTAAGTTTTTCAGAAAACCTGTGCAACATCAGGGTTTGGAAAGCATGCAGCACACACCTCAAAAGCTTCCTTTGAGGGCAGGCTGCTCCTATGAGAGAGTTGGGCCTGTCCAGCTTGGAGAAGAAAAAGCCCAGGGAGACCTTACAGGGCTTTTAAAGTACTTAAAGGGAGGTTATAGGCAAGACAAAGAAAGATTTTTTTTAGCAGTGCATGCAGCAATAGAAGAGGGTTAATGGTTTTAAACAAAAAGAGGGAAGATTTGGNAAATAGTAGGTGTTGTGCTAATGATATTCCAGTCTTGTATATGCTCACACATACATTTGGGTAAGTTTTTCAGAAAACCTGTGCAACATCAGGGTTTGGAAAGCATGCAGCACACACCTCAAAAGCTTCCTTTGAGGGCAGGCTGCTCCTATGAGAGAGTTGGGCCTGTCCAGCTTGGAGAAGAAAAAGCCCAGGGAGACCTTACAGGGCTTTTAAAGTACTTAAAGGGAGGTTATAGGCAAGACAAAGAAAGATTTTTTTAGCAGTGCATGCAGCAATAGAAGAGGGTTAATGGTTTTAAACAAAAAGAGGGAAGATTTGGACTGGTTGACCAGAGAGATGATAGATGTCCAATTCGCTGGAAACATTCAAGATCTGGCTTGACTTGGCTCTGAGCATCTGCTCTAGTTGAAGATGCCTCTGCCCATTGCAGGGGGGTTGGACTAAATGACTTTTAGTGGTCCCTTCCAATTCTATGATATGATCACTAAATTGTTGTGATTGTGAAGCAATGAGGCTGTCCTCACAGACCGAGGACAAATTTAGTCTTGTAATCTGTCATGAAAATTTCTTAGAGCAATGTCTGTGAACAAGCCAGTTTTGCTTAGTCATTTTCCTACAAGGCAGAAGGCTGGAAACTTCCTTTACCAAAGAGAAATACATTTCTTCAGCTCTTTATATCCACTATGAGATGAAATACTAGATCTGTATTTATCCACCGGCCAAAAGATTTAATCTATGTGAATCATACAGCTTCCACATGTGATAAAAGACAAGACATTGAAGTTTACAGATCACCCTACTGAAAATGAAATAACAATAAACAAAGAATGTTGAAGTCTGAGATTCCTAGAGGAATGTTAATGTTCCCCAGTGTGTTCAACTCCCTGAGTATAGAAAGGACATTATCACTGCTTGAAGCTAATGCCATAAAGTGACAACAACTGAACCCAGTATTCATTCCCTGTGTGTAATCTGTCCTTTGCAGGCACATCAGGAAAATACAACTTCTGGAATACACCGATTTTACTACTAGAAGGCATACAAATAGAAATACAAACCCTCTTTTAAGTTCATTATAAACTTTAAGCTATTCACTGCCTAGCTAACGATACCTAGACATATAAAGTAAGAATTGCTTAAAAAGTCTCAAGACTTTGTTTCCAGATATCTAAGGTACTATCAAATAAGGTGAACTGCTGATACGTTTGGCTACAGAATGGGGGAGCTGGTAGTCACAGAGTAGCTGGCGTACCTCCCGTTAACACAAGAGGAGATAGGAAGAGAGATTTCTCAAGAGATAGAAGGATTGCTCCAAACATGAGCAATCCCCAGTGCCACATGAACAGCTGATGCAAAATGGCCACTGTTACCTGGTGCCAGATCTTAACTGTCTGCACTACTGTAGCTGTAATGCTTGGAAAGGTATCTTTTTAAAATGATGCCATTAGCATATCTATAAATGGTATTTTTCATCAGCAGTGTGCTTTCAATATGTTATCTAAATTGTTCCCTAAGCTTATAAAGTACAACTAACAGCAAAGACATTTCCTATTTGGCCTCTTCCTTTCTGTTAAAATGCTTCCTGGAAGATACATAAAATTGAGTCAGTACAGGAAAACAAACTGCAGGACCAGAGCTTTCTGATTCACTGGAAAAAAGCTTCCTGTGCTTTAATTTAATACCATTTTCACTTTTTGTTATAAATCACTTTTTTTAGAAGGTTTTATTTCCTGCTAATGCTTGTCATTTTGATGAAGAAATTTGTTTACAGTTATCCTCTCGATGTTCTCTCTCAATTTTTTTTAAAAAACCTGTATCTGCTTAGAGTTTGCATGAACCAGTTAGCTCTGGTTCTCTTCTGAGTAGAAACTGTTAAGAACACTGAAGCACACTGCACTGCTGTCCTTATCCCGTAATTAAACAAAATGAGCTCTCAGAACAAAACATAGAGAGACTGACTGGGGTAGAAAGCATGTATTTGGTGTTATGCAGCTTGAAAGAGATGGAAAAGGAATGTGAGATTCTCCATCTTATAGCTAATGTATTTCACAGGAATAAACTGTTATCATTACCAGCAAGATATTGATTAAGCTGAAATCCCTACCTGTAAATTTATAGCCTTAATTTCCAGAAGGTTTCATCAGTTACCTTCAAGCAGATTAAGATGTAAGGGACTCATTAACACGCGTCAAGCAAAATGTTAGCTAGTCTCTCTTGTATTTATTAAAGTTTAACAAAAATAATGAATAAATAATTACTTCTATTTAATTGGACTAAAATAAAAGAACAAGCACCTGTTTAAGGTCAGACAACAGAAGCTCAGAATTATAAGGCACAGACTTTAGCGCTGAGTAATAACACAGGCAGAAATTTACAAAGGAAGAGCATCACTCTTACAGTTGCAGAAAAAGGAGGTGGTCATGGCTACTCCCCACATCAACTGCCTCCAAGTCCCTGCACATTCAGCCTATTTGTGAGGCCAGTTCTCTTTGTCCCTATGGTACTACAAACACCCAACTTGACTTCAGCCCCTGAAACATATATTCCATAGAATCTGAAGTCTCAGTGCCTTGCATATGCCTTACACAATAAGGGCTCCCCTTACTCACAGGAATACTATTCTGACAATGTAATTCCAGAAACCTGTCTCCTCCCTAGATAATTCTCTCCTGTCAATTATTCCTGAAGTTATTTTATTTACTTGAAAGAAAAAAGTCTCAAGTAATTTTTATACTGAAAATACCAATCTAAAACAACTCTATGCAGTCTACTTAACAAACTTGTGCTGTTTTCAACAGCACTAACAATGGTACAGCTAGGAATCAAAATTCTACATATTCCCACTGCACTTTTTATACTGTAAACAGAATATGACATTTTTTTCTTTCACTAACCACATATTATGAGTCAGTAATGTGAAAGACAGAAAATCATTCTAAGAAGTAAATGCTAAATCTTGTGTATTCATTTTTGTCTAGCTCTGCTAGATCCTGAAACTTGTTGATGGATAGACTCAAAATTCTCTGGAACTCAACAGATAATAGTTAGGTGAGCTTTATGTGCTGAAACAGTAAACAGCTTACAATTCTAGGACTGTACAGGTTCCTAAGGAAACAAATATATATACATTTTCCAAATAATAATACAATTAACTTACATTGCCAATGTCCATATGCACTTCAACAAGGGAAAATGTACTGTGCTCATTGTGATTGACAAAGCTGTACCTAAACAAAGTCCTTCAATTTACAATGCATAATAAAAATTTTGCAACTTGTGAAAATAACATTCTGTTTTGTTCTCCTGCGCTGGTAAAGTGGCTTATAATTGGTCAGACTGATGTTTGTCTTTTGAATAATGCAGAGAATCAATACTCTAACACAGATACCTCAGCAAGAAGGTCCAAATCTGCTATGAACTTTTTTATACAGAGACTGGAAAATTTTTTTGCATTTTTTTAATAAACTATAAAATTCTCACAGGCCGTAGTCTTGAAAATGAGATTTCATATTATTTCAAGCAAAGATGATAATTAAGGAGTTATCAAAGCTGTTGTCCATCAGAAAATGGGAGAAACAAGTGGACAATTCTCTGTACTTTCAAGCCTTATATATGGAAAGGAAGCATACGACAAAGCTGGTCAAATCACCAAGGACAGATGCCTGGTCACAAAGCCACAATCATTGGGGTACAGTAAAACTGCATAAATAGTACAGAAACTTTAATAAAAAGAATACCAAACTAGGTTTGCTACTGAAAAAAAGGAGAAGTATTAAGTACAACAAGACAAATGACGTATGTAATACCCTTTTCATATATTACTCTATTAAAAGAAATCAAATATGACCTACTAATCGTCAAAAATACAAATGTAAGGGGTAAAGATCTTAGCCTGCAGGGGGAACAGGCATGCTGAATGGTATTCAAGTAAATTATATGATCTCTATGTCTGTAGCTCATCTTTGTTTTACTTGAAAATTGACTGGTGATATCTCCAATATATTAGCATGCACTCTAGGAAAAAGGTGTGTAAGACACCAAAATGGACAAAATAATGCTGTCAGCTGTTTTAAAAGGCTATTTCTGGAAACCCTCAAGAAAGATAATGAAGAACTACAGACCTATAGAATAACTAACCAGATGTATGGAAGACACGTACCTCCTTCTCGCCTCTGCCAAATCAGTGGAAAACAACACAGACTTCTGGAGAACCCACTACACAGAAATATCTTCTTTCTATGACAAGGTGACTTAAGCAAAGCTTTTGATAACATTTAGATAACATTTCCAAAACCCAAAGAAGCTAAAGAGAATTATCTACATATGGACTAAAGATCTAGAGCTTCCAAAAATCCAAAGGAAAATGTGGCTTGCCCATAGGCAATACTTGACTTGACATCAGCATCAGAAAGAAAATGTTATGGATTCCTTTGAGACTGCAGTATACAACGAATAGAGAAAACTAAGAGCTCAAGGCTGACAGGTGGAATGCATCAGTTTCGTGTGTACTCTGCAACTATACCTTCAGAATTCTACCTATAGCACTGTGTTTCAAAAATCCAGTCTTAATATTAGCAGTAAAAAAAAAATCCAAACAGAACTACAAAAAACCACTCAAGCTATCTTGCATGTTGAATGTTTGAAAACAATCACAATTATGACAATAGCCAGAACGTTACACATTATTTAATCTGACAGTAATTTAAAGCAATACCTGAGGAGATTGGAAATCTACCTCTAATAGCAATAAATCCTTAATTCTAAAACCTGTCTATACCTAAACATTATTAACTCCTTGCTCTTGCTTACTGGTTATTCTCTTTTATTCCTAAGGTGAGGTGGATGGCCACTCTGATGTCAAAATTGGAGATCAAAGCTTTCTAGGGCCCTACATATATGTATGCAGGGAAATGCAAGGGAGGTACATGAGCTGGAGAGACCACTTATAAATTAGCACTTCGCTGCTGAAAGCAGGTAGCTCACCTAGATAATAAATGGCATCCTAGATTTCTCAGGTTGGTATTTTCTTCAGCTTGTTCTGAAGATGCTTAAATATAATGATGTCATGCCAACAAAAGTTTCATTTCTTTTGATAAGTAGGCCAAAGTAGCAGATGTCTAGTTTAGCCTGGAGGAAAAAATGTTTAATAATGTGTGACAAATAAGAAGAAATAAAAAAAAGGAAGCAACATTTTTTCACTACCTACTTCAAAAATGTTTTTTCTCTCCATTATTTAGCTTGTACATCCCAACTTACATTGCATTAGAATGACCAACATAATTTCTCATTTAAGATGATATTAAAAATCACCATAGTGACCTTTAATACACTCAACAGCTAGCTGTTGATTTTTTTACTTGACCAAGTACTCATTTCTTGGATGGCCATCTACCAAAAGTGAGGGAGAATAATGGAGATACATACAGAGAATCAATTGTAACATTCTTTTCAACCCCTCCACACGCATACTTTGCCAAATCCAGTCAATTCACTTGAGTGGTTTAAAATGCAACACTGGTTTCGGAGAGAGAATAATGGGCTAGTGTATAAACAGAAATGAAAAAAGTTTTCAAACAAGCAACAAGGCAATCCAACTGATAGAAACATTACTGGGAAAAAAACCTTTTGAAACGGAACAGACAGTTTAGATACTATATGAATATAATTTTCAGCAGCAGACTACTAACAAAAACATGACACTTTAAAATACATAAATAGCATGTTGATGTATCATTAAAAAGCAACAAAGCAGACAATACTCTCCCAGTAATGCCTAATCAAACAAGAATAGTAACAATCACACATATTATAGGTGGGCCTAGAATATATAATCACTCAATATTCTATTGACCCAGGAGATAAATACTCAAGCAAATATGTGACAGCACCTCTCCTCTGTTTACAGTCTCAGTAAAACAGAAGATAAACATGAGTCAACAGTGTGTGCTTGCAGTCCAGAAGGCCAGCCGTATCCTGTTCTGCATCAGCAAAGCCATAGCCAGCAGAATAAGAGAGGTGATTTTGCATCTTTACTCTGCTCTTGTGAGATCCACCTGGAGCCCTCAGCACAGCAGGGACATGGTTGGAGAGGGTCCAGAGGAAGGCCACTAGAATGATATGAGGGCTGGAGCACCTCTCCCATGAGGACAGGCTGAGAGAGTTGGGGCTGTTCAGCCTGGAAAAGCAAAGGCTCCAAGCAGACCTCAGAGAAGCCCACCATTACCTGAAGGGAGCCTACAGGAAAGCTGGAGAGGGACTATTGCTAGGGCATGTAGTAATAGGACAAGGGGCAACAGTTCTAAATTAGAGCATGGCAGGTTTGGGTTAGACATTAGGGAGAAGTTTTTCACCATGAGGGTGGAGAGGCAGTGGAACCAGTTTCCCAGAGAGGTGGTGGAAGCCTCGTCCCTGGAGACATTCAAGGCCAGGATTAATGAGGCTCTGAGCAACGTGATGTGCAGGATGTCCCTGATCATTGCTTGAGAGGTTGGATTAGATGGCCTTCGAAGGTACCTTCCCACCCTATGATTCTATGATAAAATCAGATAGTGCAGATCAGAATGATACAGCATGTACTCTGTGCCAGGGAGAAAAACTCCTACACTCTGTATTTTAAAACTCAAAAGAAATCTCTCTGACAAACCTCTTAGATAACTCTATCTTATTTGGAGCACATGTATTTTCACATAATGGATGAAGGACACATGAATTAAGATATGGATTGTCTTGGGTTTTCATTCTGGATAGTCCATTAAAAATACCTCCTACGATAAAGAATATAGTTAAGTATTTCTCAAACATTATTAATTTTCAAATACAAATTACAGTACAACTGACTGGATTCTTTAATTCACTTTAATCCAAGAAATTGACTACACTGCTAATGCCGGGCTCTTGCATATGCTGCGATCTCAGGACAACAGATGAGGTCTGGAAGGGACAATCCTGAGCACCCAATCTTCCTTCCACAGTCGGTGTGCAGGCAGGAAACGTAAATACGTTTCTCCTGTTTTTCATTAAAATTCATGGTCAGAGAAGCAAAACTGGCCTTTCACTGCTCAAATCTTGGCAAGTTTTTACATTACACAAAAATTGATACTCTGATCTCCTAAACTCCCTTTGGCTGGCAAGGTGGAAAAGGGGAGATTTTGTTGGGATGCTCCAGAACAAAGCTTAAAGAAAGAAGTTTTCTTTCTTTTTACTGTTAAAAATAAAATAAGGAAAACAGTAGCAGACTCTGTGAATAGCAGTACATTATTCTGTCTTGTATGTGTTGAGAATGTTGTGTAAGGCACTCTTTGAAAGCAGTGATTGGGGTCAGCATAGAAAGACCTGTGCACATTGTACTTGTTATTACACACACACATTTTATGCCCTTTCATACTGTGATTTAGTCTGCAGTGGATGCTCTAAACAACACATGTAATTGCAGATTTATTGAAAGGAGACAATTTCAGCAGTTCAGTGAGCTTATCAGAATGAGTTTTGCAGATGAAACTACACAACATTCTTAGAAATGAAATGTGAAGGACAGAGATGAGCAGAGCCCTTTTCTTCAAGGCTCTGGCTGGCTATCAGAGCATGCAAATGGATATTTGTAATTTACAATTTTTCTCTGGTTTCATAGCAATACATTACCGGGATACAACATAAATGCTAAACAGTCACATGGAATTGTGTATCTTTTCCACAGCAGAAGTGTTTTTTTGACAAGATTTACAGATTTGTCTGACTGGAGACTCACACTCTTCATACATAGAAAGAGTTCCTCACTCAGAACCTACAAGAAAGGAATGTGTTCCCATCTCTCAAGCTTTTGCCTGCTTTTCACATTTCACTTAGCAGTAAACAAGTGAGGCATAATGTACCCGTAAGAGGTAATTATTCTCACAGTTCTAATTGCTATGTAATACTGCTGCATTTTAGAGTAATCGAATACAAATGTTTGCCTTCCATGGAAAAGTATGAGGGTAAAGATGTTACTGCACAAATCTATCAAGATTTCACCCACGCAAGTAAGTAGCAAACTCCAAAAACATATATAAATGCATGAACAACAAATTCATCCACACAATTTATTTGAGCACGACTCAATACTGAGCTTCTGAAAGCAGCTTAGTTACCTAAACACTGATGCCTGCTGCTGCCTGAAATGTTCTACCATACATAACTGATCTGTAAAAGGATTTCAGGTAAGATGGACTCTATGGGAGACTGTCCCCATCCTCCCAGACAGGCAGAGAAACTAGGAGGGCCACTGTAAGGAATTTCCACAGATACTCATGAATTGCTTGTGCTTAGGGAACTGAATTGAACCTTATGATATAAGGTAAACAAACTAAGCATGATTAGTTAGTACTTTTAAAATGAGGTTGTATCATTCACAGAGCTCAGACCAGCAGAATCATGCACAAAAAGAACTAAAAGCAATAAGAAAAATATTCAATTAATTATGTTTGACTGCCTCAGACTCCAATTTCTATTATAAGCCAATATATTCTCTTCTCTTTAGTATTACATGTATAATGGGAATAAATAAAACACCAGGAAATTATTATACCAACTCCACACACCTACCTAACACATTATTGTTTGAATAACATTAGTGTAACTTGAGCAAATAAATCTGTGTTTGAGTTTGACTAACTGGACTGAAAGGAGCAGACAAAATGAAGCAAGAAAATCAGGGAAGCAACTTGGATCATGCAAGAAGAGAAATTCAGGTTGATTCCTTGGTTCATGACTTCCTTCTGTATCCACTGCTGTTTCATTTTTAGTTAAATTCTTTATGAAGGTGAAACTAACAAAACTAATTAAGCAATGATGGAAGATAACTCGTTATACTGCTAGTTATGTTTCAGCACAATACATTGTAACATGACTGTGGCTAGAACAAAATTCAAGATGCAAGCATCAAATCTATGCACATTAATGGAGCCACATGGTAACAAAAAATCAAATTTATATCTAAAAACTGGAAGCTAATTAAGAAAAGTTAAAGTCTTATAAGTACATAGATAAAGTGACTCTGTCTTTTGTGCACTGAAAATCTTCATTATTCACTGTTATCATCAATATTAAGCTTCATAAGCAAAGAAGGATTCTGATTCTAATTTACAATATGTATTTCTATCCCACTGGAGGAAATGCATTCGGGAACATGCATAGTGCCCTTTGCAGATTATTAATGTGCTTGCCTGCTTGAAAAGGGGTGCCAGAATGACTTATGAAAACATACCTTGTTGCTCTAGCTGTGAGTTTTTTTCATCATCATCTCCTTAGCCGTTTCCAATAGTGTTTAAACAGAACCAATTGCATATGAATTTTTGGATGCTGATGCTATCATGGTATGTGGACACAGTATTACCACAAACAGATCTCTGTTTATAATAAAATGCTTACTAAAATGTTGTTTGCCTCCTACTAACCTACTTACTGTGACTACATAGGATGTAGAAAACTCTAACAATCTCTAAGCAGATGTTACAAATAATGATAATGAGGAGAAAGCCAGTAGTAGTTAATCACAAAGGATGGGAAAACAAGTAGCAGTTAATCACTTTAAAGTTCTTTTATGCATTCCTATGTCAATTAGGAAAGAGCTGTGACTACTTCAAACATCCTTATCATCCTCAAGAAGTTGCCAAACATCGAGTAAACTTCTACTGTCCCAAGATGACTCAATGTGATGAAAGGTGAATTATCCAAACAACCACCAAGAAACTCTCACCTGCACAGAAGTGTATTGCAAATACAGCAAAATTTAATACACATGAACAAAAAGATTGTTTAGTCATGGTAACAAATATGTAAGCCTAGGTTAAGTTATGTATTAAGTAGGCAGAATTATGAGAATCTTCTGTGTACAGTTAATGGGTGATTATCCCTGGGGTAAGGTATGTAATACTAGTGGGTATCCACTAGATACTACAGGGTAATCCACCTAGCACTCAGCACTGAACAAAGCAGTATCTCCTCTTAACTATTTTTTTTTTCAAGAGCTTTTATTTCAGGCAACAATATGAGAAAAATCTGCTCTCAACTTTATATGGTGGAATTCAGAATTGCTGCTCCAGTTGAATGGACAGGACAGGACTCAGAGATGACCCTTCTTTGGCCCCATGTATCTGTGCAATACGAGCAGGCAGTCAAGCTCCACAATCTGAGAGCAGCATGTGCTGTTAGAGCCACATACCTTCACAGGGGCAAAGCTGATGTCTACATTCAAATTTTTCAAGCTTCTGTGCAAAAAAAGCCACAGACAGTTGCATTGCAAACAACAAACGTTTCCTTGTTTGTTTTCAGGGTAACATTTCCAAAAAAAAGGAGTGAAGCTACGAAAAGGACCAGAAGCCATTTCTGTTGCTCCATGGAGAAGACAGACTTCTATTTTGGAAAGAAAATAATGCACTTTCTTAAACATTTCATAAAAAGACATGTTCACAATGTAGCATGAAGAGGATTTCATTTTTCTTTATGGATTCAGTTCTAAAACCAACATATACAGACAAAAAGAAGAGGGTTTTCTCAAAAATTTTAAGCTTAGCAAGGAAAGATTTCACCACCTTTCTTCTTCACCCATTAATTTTCCCAAAGTGTGTCAGCAGCTGTTTATTGATTATTTTATGACATCTATTTTGCATTGTACAGGACTTGACTGTCAACCTCCTACTGTACACACCTGAGAGCCTGCAATTTCCATGATATGTAGGAGGACAATCTGATACTGTTAGTTAACATGACAGCAATATTAGCACCTCACTAAACTGGAAAAGGCTTCTTACATAACGTTACTCTGCTAGTTTAACACACATTCAAATCAGAACAGGATGAAAACTATTCACCGACATTTTACAGTTTGTCTCCACACCAAAATACTTGCTCATTCTCTGAGGGAACCTGTCAGGGCATATGCCATCTAAAAAATTTGCAATCTGCATCACCAGACATGGATGGTAGATAATTTTGCAAAAATATTCAAGAACAGCACCAAAATTCTGCCTCTTTTCTGAACAGTACAAAGATGTTTCACAGCATTAAAAATTAAAATGCTTTCTTTTCCTACAAGATTTGCATCATCCTTGAGTAAGTACCACAGAGATTCATCTAAGTTAGGATTTTACTTTGTCAATATGCCCCAGAGTCACAGCATGCCCTTATTAGTTCAGAAACTATAAAAATTAAAATGCTTTTGGGCATTATCTAACTTTGCCCTTCAACATAACAACTGTAGTTTGTCTATGTGGGGCACAACGATTACAGACATCAGTTTTGTTTTCATTTTGTACCACTCTTGGTTTCTTAACTAAGTACCTCCAGACCAGAGGTAAATCTGACTTCATCATGACACAGGTACTGAACAGCCACACATAAATAGCTCATGTCTGGTTCTATGTTATGTTACTAAGTCTAGTAAAACAAAAGCTTTTGCTCAGACTCCTAGGGCACAACCTATAATCAGAGTTTCTGACACTATTTAATGCCTACTGTTCAGAAGGTAAGAAATTCGCCAAAGATATTTTTTAACCAAAACCCCCTCTTTTTGATAAAGGAAAATGTGTAAATATGGGCCTTCTCCAGGAAAAGAAGCTTTCACAGCTCTAAACATCCCAAAGGATTCGTCCCTACTCTTCAGGACTAGATTAAAACTGAGTAGGATTTCACAGCTCACATGAAATAATGTAAAACCAACAGGTCTAAAGGAATTGTAATTCATGCTAGATAAGCCATACTCAAGCGTCCACAGACGTAACATTCCACCAAATCACCTCAGACTAAGGTTTTGGAAGCTAACTACCCTGGCTTAGATTTTCTGGACACCACAGCTGGCTGAGAAGTCAAAACGTGCACCCACCAGCAAATGGGTCAGAATGATCAGAACAGCTATACTTGTGACTACTGAGAAGAAGACCTCACAATGAATAGGTAACTGTCAAGACACAAATCTGCACAAGTTGAGAAAAAACACTCTAACCTTTTGTTCAAATTTGCTTGAACAAAGCTTATTTAGTCTAAACCACTTCCTAGTAACCTCAACAGTATTTAAACATCCTGAAAGAGCACACAAAGTTTACTTGGGCTACACTACACTCCTGTACAGCTGGAATAAGAGCATCTTCTAAGGCACTTCAATTAAATGCTATGCCAGATTAATAAAGATGCACAGCAACATGACACTGTCTGATTAGCATTTGGTCAACTTGTAATCCATGCCTCAAAACCCTCTAAGGCCTGAATTCCCATTAAACCAGTAGAAGCCTTACAGACAAATCATAACCTATAGCGTTAGTCAAGTTTGCATGGGTGTAACTAAAATGAAGGCATAATTATCTATTGTTCAGAGCAGTAGTAAGATAACATAACTGAGACAGAACAAAAACTCTCCCGGTGATACAACACATTTGTATAATTGGGCCACTGCAGAGTTGAAATGGGAACATTCAATATGGGCATAATGGAGATAAGAGAGGCTGCAGAGAACAGGTTCAGGAGGTGATGCCAACTCAGCCTGAGGCTTTAGTGCACAACCTCATGCAAACATGGCCATGAGGCTTCCAGACTACTGCCAGCTTGCTGCCAGACACCTCTGGTCTCCACATTTGTCACTGAACTGACTGTGAAGTCAGATAATCTCCTGACATGCAGCTCAGTTTCCTAGCTCACTTACTCTATGAAGGCAGATAATTATATAATAACTGGAATTGCTGTTGCTAGAAAAATAATAGCTGAGAAATCAGCAACTTAAGTCCGTAAATACAAAATAAGTATTTAGAATTTAGGGCTTCACCTGAAATTCCTTGGTAGACTACAGGCATTTCACATAGCATCACACATTTCCTTCAGTGTATATAATGTAGCTACTAACTTTATGCAATACAGCATAACATGTAGAGGAAAATAAAGTATTAGACTTGAGAATAATAGACTGCTAGAAGAATATTATAGCAAATCCTTTTTTACGTATCATATTGCTATTACTTTAATAATACATATAATAACTGCTTAGAGATAACTCCACCTTTAGAAACTTGTTTCCTTCCTTAGACATTGTAATGCATTGTTGGTTAACACGTTAATGTATGGGATTTGGTTTATAATGGTAAAAGGGGCAAAAAGAAAAAAATAAAGCTAAAAAAAGACAGGAAGTCTTCACAGGTCATTTTCTCTACCTGTATTTCTGAAGCTGTACTGTATCTTGAAAGAGCACTGAACTCTGCTTACATAAAAAAATCCAGCTCAAGCTTGGTGTTTATTGAAAAACCGGAACAGAATACCACATCCCTAATCAGAAAAGCTCTTTTAAACTACAAATTATCAGTCTAAAAAGAACAAATCAATGGGTGCACACAGCATAAGCAAAGCTTTACCTATGTACGTTATTCAGGAACAAATGTATTTTATAAAGAGCTGGCTATAAAATTTTGGAGGGTAACTGTATTCCAAGAACTTGAATCTTCACTTATTGTTGGATATCTACAACTATTATGAAAGCACTGGGCATTTTCAGGATTCATTCCTTCTACTGCAGAAACATTACTCAGACTGTAAGCTTCACAAAACACACAAAAAACCCCATTTTCCAAATCTTCACCTGTTTCTCACAGGTAGTCTATCTTTTCCCTTCACTAAGTTCTTTGCAGGCTTTTTTTTTTCCTTTTTTAAAATCATTCTCACAACAATGACCTGCTGCTCCTTACTGATACCCAAAACCAAGACATACATTATATTTAATTTCTAAAAACATCTTTTTCTGCTCTCACTACAAAAACAACCACACAGTGTAATCTCTGCTCCAGAACAGACCAAACTGCATGAAAAGCAACCAAAAATATGGCAGTGCAAATATATAAGTATGCTTCTTGCTAATGAAACATTAACATATGGAATGTATTTTTGTGTGATGAACAACAAATATCAATTATGACCAAAATTTACAGCACATACTGTTATCTGAAGTTTAGAAAACCCTTACAATAGTCAGACTAGGAAACTTTTTATGTCAAGCTATTTGGAGATCTATCATTATTGCTTTCCTCTTCATGCAGAATTTAGTCCAGGTTTGAATCATCTGTTAGAAAATATCCCCTGTGCAACTGAATAACAGTCACATGGATTTACAAAATCTGTAACTCTCAAAATGTCAACTATCCCAGTTAGTCGAGATGGCTGAGTTTGCCATAACCCCTTATATAAATCACAAGGATTGGTGTTTCTCAGCTGAGATTTATGGGTCTCCATCAGTTACGTCCATGAGATTCTCAGCAGGTAACTGAACAGACCTCTGATTAGTAGGGCTTATATGCATTATACAGAGTGCTGTAGGCAGTAATGGCACAGCTGTACAGCAGTTAATTTTTATTGAGGTATCCAAATCAAAGACATTGCAGGAAAGGGAGACAAATTACTCAACTGTGCTTCACCCAAGCAGACAAGTGAATTATCAGGTTTTTTTCCTTTCTTCCTATTACTTCATCATTCTAAAGTTTTAGCAATACAATGAAAGTGCAAATTAACAGCTGTAACCTTCACCTTGTCACTAAGACTAATTTTGAAACTGCAGGTTTGAACCACGAGGTTTCTAGACATTACTGGGGGAAATACTAATTAAAAACAAAGCACTAGAGAAATTACCCATCTATCAGCAACTTCACATAGAGATGGTTGTTACCACTACCTACACCCATGACCTGGAAGTTTTGACACTCATTAAAAGGTCAGTGCCTGGGTCTTCTCATGATGCTAATTACTCTGGTAACAGCAAAATTCCTGCAGGGAAGGTAAAGCCCCAAGATCTGGACTGCCTTTTTGCACTCCAGAAAAGGTAGTACAGCATAAACCCAGTGTAGTTATGGAAAAAGTCAGGGAAGGGGCACACAATACAATTTCTTCAGATACCTAATAGTTAAAATGAAATCACAAAACAGTAACAGCGTCAAGCACAATAAAAATAAAAGCATGAAAAATACAAGAAGAGAGAGATCAACAATCATGTCACGGATTAATTTTACACAAGTTATTACAGTCATGTGGTGTAATTAGTTTCTACATCATTAGTGCTATGTGTTTTGGAACCACGCTTAACTACAGGTATCATTAAAGTTAAGGAATTGCTTCTTTAATGAGGAGAGAAACATTTGCAGCTCTACAAACCACAGACTAGCCATCAGGGAAAATCAACTAACATCTGAATTTAATCATATGTTCCTTCAGTCTCAACAAATGGGCTTTAAAAGATTTAGGACCAATGCAGTAGTATCAGTCCAAGATGAGGAAAATATTCTTGTGATTCAAATACACTTAGATGAAATAATTTAAATGTTTTGTAATTGGAATGGCCATCCTCATATGCCAAACTTCCTCCCAATTAAAGTATGTTCATAGAGAAAATTAATTCCTTTTTCTATCTACTTTTGTCTGCCCAAACTTTTTATTAGCTGCTCATATGTATATAAAAAAATTGATTTTGCAATGTGAAATAATATGACCTGCAGATTGTTAAGAGGATCATTACATATTTCCTCATTATTTTCCTTATGCTATTAACACTTTTCCAAGCTAAATTCTGTGTAACTGTATCTTAACAGCAGATCTCTACACAAGTCACCATTTGTGATATAATCCATGACATTTAAGATTTGCATAGACTGTTCCTACCTGATGGTGATCCTGTTACTTACTATAGCACAAGTCTGGTTTTATAAAAAGTGGATGAAGGTATCACTTCCGTATTTTTGGAAACATCTTTCAATTCATGACGTAGGAGAAATTTCACTATATATCTGCTTGGTGATAGGATTTATATAGGCTGAAAATCCCTCATCATCCCCTTTCAGAAATACCGATTTTCCTGATACTTTCTTAGAAGACTAGGCACCAAAAATACCTTTCTCTGAAAATCAGAGTTCTCTCAAAATCTGTCTTTCAAAAGCAAAGCACTAAGACTGAATGAAAGTGGTTGGTGAAAAAGAAACAGGCCTCCAAGCAAATAACTTGGCTAGTGCCTATCCTACAAAAAAAAATCTGTGTCTAAATCTACTTGGACATTCATTTATCTGCATGATTTTCTAGAGAAATCGAGGAACTGTTGAAAAAATTATGGGAAAGCATATGCTCTGGGGCTGGAATCCAACCCTTTGGGAAGCCTATACTCCTCCTTATGTTTTTCTGCAAAAACACTAGTTGAAACTAGTCCAGGAACTATTTCCTAAAAGACTTCTCATTACCAGGGACTTTCCTTGCTGATTTAACACTCTCATGTTCCAAGATGCTGAGGCTGTGCTGCCTTCTGGGTGATGTCCAAATTCCTAAGCTTACTCCTTTCCCTGAAAGTACTTTGAATCTCAAAATAACGCTGTCTGCCAGCGGACCCCTCCTGCACGCAGGGTCACATAAGGTTGTCATCAACTGGATCACTATTAATAGGATCAGAGGTACTCCTTTGCATCCAGGAATGGTTCCATGCTTGAAGTTAGCCCTGTTTGAGCAGGTGCAATATCTTTGAGGGGGAAAAAATTATTAAGTCTGAATAACTCAAAACACAGTGCATCTGTGAAAAACTGTGGAGAATTGGTTCATCTTTCTAAATCTCATTTCTGAAAGAGCTACTCTGTCTCTTTTGGTGTTTATCTGAATCCCTGAAGTAGCCAGTGCTCTGCTGAAGACAAGACTGCTTTTGTCTAGATTTACTGCAAATCAATGTGTGCTGAGTTCACAATTCACCTTAGCTACATTCTAAATAACTTTGCTCTTGGATGATGACTTGATGAAAGTGTCATCCAAAGAAAAAAGTTCACCACTGCAAGTTTCTAAAATGCTTTACAAACTCTTGGGATCATAGAGGAGCCAAATTGCACATATGTATCAAGGATAGACATTCTTTCATATGCTGAAACTATAGGTTAAAAAAACCCTCCCTGGTTTGAAAAAAACATCAAAGAAACTGTCTAGAGTTTTTGGATCAAATTCATCTCTGAAGTAGCTCTTTATTTTACAAGGAAGATTAACTACATGATGCAGGACATTGACATTTCTTTGATTTCTTTGACAGTATTCCCTTTGGGGTTCCTCTGATCTGTTTCACAGGGCAATTCTACTTGAAGCACCTAAGGAGGGCCTATGCCAAATATAATTTCTCCACAGGACAAAAAAGAGCTGCTCCTCCCTGATTTTTTGGTGTTCCTTTAGGAGACTACAGCAGATATTGGCCCAGATTCTTCTGTTAAACCAATACCTACGCAAAGCTAGGGGGAAGAAAAAAAAAAAAGATCCTGCCCCTTCACCATCATCCTCCTGAGGGATGCCTCTATTCCTGGAGGCATTCAAGGCCAGGCTGGATGAGGCTCTCAGCAACCTGATCTAGTGCAAGATGTCCCTGCTCACTATGGAGGGGTTGGGCTAGATGACCAGTGAACTCAACAGTTCTATGATTGTTCCTTAGTTGCTTTATTTTTAGCATTTCTATTTCTGCTGGACAGGATACTAAGAGCAAACAAAGCCTGCATCTTAAAACAAAGATGCATTTTAGCATTTTCACTCCATTCAGTCCACCCACACCAAACAGTCAAATGAAATAGCGTAAAATTTATCCAGTTCTTTCAGGTGTGCGTATTTATTTCAGTAGGACTTCAGTGTAATGCGACCCTCGCCTATAGAGGGAGTGGTTGCCTCAACCAGAAGTAAAATACGCAGCAGACAAAGCAGAGGAAAAAGTTAAGCGGTCTAGACAAAATAAGCAGTCACAAGAAGAAATTAAGTAAAAAATTTGGCAGCACAGGTCAACATTCAGGGAATAATTAGAAAAACATCTGTAATGTATTTGAAAAAAAAACCAAAACAACAAGGAACTCGGATTTTAACCTTCTGAATATAGTATTTTAGAAGGAAAGGGAAGGTCTGGCATGACTATGATTTACTTCCATTATGTAATCCTTTTTCCAGTGCCCTACAATCTTGCTCAGGTGCCATCTCCTGTCTCTCCCATCAGGTCTGGGGGGTAAGTGACTAAAATCAGCTATTTGTTCTTCCAGCTGCCACTTACATATAAAGGAAGTCTTGTTTTGAGCTATCAAAACATAGTGAGAACATAGAAAGTAAGTCCTCTCAGGACATCTACTGTAATTTCTAGCCTCTTTTGGCGAGCAGGGGCATGCAGCATATTCTCACCATTTGGCTGTACTGTCCATGAAATTTCTATAGAGGAAATATATACTGGTGTTTTTTCTTTTAAAAAATACATGTAGGCATACTGGTCTACTGACATAGTGTAATCTGGCAACTGATTTAGCTTCAGTAATGCATTACATATATTCTTAGGAATATAATTTAGTGGTTTTTCACCATCCAAACAACCTCTCCTCTCCATTAACTGCTAAAAACAAAGTAAACACATCCAATCTTTCTGACAAACCGATAGAACTATTTTTTCTTTTTTCTACAACATGAAACTCTGCTGGCAACTCTAATGTTGTCAGCTTACTCTTAAGCAGCACAATTCCCTGACATTTCTCATAGTCCTGCAAATGACTTGCATAAAATCCATAGCAACTAACTTCAGAAATCGGCCTTACTTTTTTTTTGGTATGGAAATTTCCTTGTTTATGCTAGATGTTTGGACAACTTCTAACTCCACTGACATAATAAACAGAATTATCCTTGAAACTGTCATTGAGACTGAGCAGAGCCAGAGCGCTTCACTTTAACCTTGGCAATGGCCCATCTAAAAATGAATGGACACAGTCTTTAAGATTAAGGAGACATTGGCCTTCTCTGTTCGGGGTAAGAATGAATGCATTCTGCTCAGTTCAGAAAGTGAAAGCACCGTCTTATGCTATAACACAGCACTTAATAAGCAATGTGCTAAAATGAGGCTTTAAACAAGGTGTTTCTCTCCATATTTTAGAAAAAGAACTGATCTGAGTCCTTAGTCAATTAATATTAGGACCAACACTACCACTGAGCCAGTAGTTCAAGCAGATCTTTAGGTATTTTATAGGAACAGAAAAACGTTACCCTATTCCTAGAATCTTTTATCTTCATCCCCAAAAAGACTTGTGGGTATTTACAAAGATGCAGGAGATGAATTCTCCCAAGAAGCATTTTATCAACAGTGGAAAGTCAATAAAATTTAAAAGAATAATTTAAAATGCTAATTTTAAAAAGATACATTTAAAAGGTTAATAAGAAGATTAATAATCTTTCTCTGATTCTTACAAAGTTTCTTTCCATGTTGACTACAGAAGGTACTGAACATACTCAATGAGCAGCACAAGCACAGTTCCTGACAATATTTGTGAAAGGTGGAAGCAATTCTCTCTCCCATAATTCTGTCAAATCTCAGCAAATAAGTTTATGGGAGTCATAGTCATAGTTATAGTCATCTAGGTTGGAAGGGACCTTTCAGATCATCTAGTCCAACCATCAGCCCAACTCTGACAAGCCTCATACCTGGACGGGGACTCGAACCCCTGACCCTCAGATGAGGAGCGCAATGCTCTCCCAACTGAGTTTCCACAGGCACTAAGCTGTCTCACATTATTTGCTCACATGACTCACAGCAATTCTGGGCCAAAGTCAGAAGAAAATTAATTATGAAAATATTGAAAAATACCTTTCCAAATCTAATCACAGAAAGCAAAATGAGTCCTAAACTGACCTGAAATAACAGCATGATGGCAGTACAATCATACAGCATAATCAGATTACTTCTTACCACCTTGAAAACAAACTTTTCTTTGCTTCTCTGATTATTCTTGAAAAATACCATAGACTTCCCTTGTATTTTCTTTTTCAGAGCTACATGTTGAGCATTTAAAAAAACCAGGTTATTTGAATTATTGCTTGATCAGCTGTTCTTTTCACATTTACACCTATATAACCTAATGTGTAATATGTCTTCTACAAGAAATGCAACCCAAAACTGATGTCAAACATGATGAATTAAATGGGAAGTTAATGAGAATGAGGAAATGGGTTTTTTCCCAAGGATATAAGCAAAAGAAAATGCTGTAAATCTGCAAAAAAAGTGGGCCCAGGTGAGCCTGGATTAATGAGCTTCAGTCAAAGCTGGATTTTAACATGGACTGATGCAAAGGGTCCTCACGTAGAAGGTTTCTATCTGAAATGAACTTATTACTTCCCCTCTTCACTCCTCAACTGGAGACTGCTTCCAGAATCACCTCTGCCCACTCACCCACACAAAAAAGCTGTTCTGCTTTTCAGGTTTTTTGTTTCTCTGTATGAAGAGGTAGGATACAGATGTAAAGTGTGTTAGCTTTTCAGTCTTAAGCTCTGAGCAGGTAAAGGCCTTCTGACCCTCAATGGCTTCTTTATGCATGCTGTCTCATTCTAGAGCAATCTTGAGCTGCAGGACATTTCTGTTTGTTTTTCACTGGCAATAGTGATTCCAGTCATAATCTCAAACTTCTAATTCCACTGCAACACTGTTTTCCTCTCTCCTAACAGCCAAAAGTGTAATTATTAATATCCACAGAATCTTAAAACTGAAAACAGGCCAAAACTGTTTTCCTTCTAATCACGTGCCCTGTGCTTTCACAACACAATTCTCATTTAAATTCACCAACAATTTTGCTGTATCCAAGTGTAACACATAACACCATGTTTCTTTGAAAAGAGTATCTGAGTAGCAAACACTCTTAACATTATTTAACATTCCAAATTGAGTAAAATCAAAGATATTCTCTAATACCTTAAATGATTATTATTTTATTTTAGCCAGGCACCCAGCACAGAATATTAAAGGAACTAAATACCTTCTGAATTCATTTGGTAGACTTAAATTTGATGTCTTGTACAGAAAAAACCCCCAAATAACTAAACAAGAAACTGAACAAGCAAGAATACACCTAGAGGTATCAGTACACATAGCTGTCACACAAGTTTCATTATCAGTCTCATACCGACCTAACTTTGCTGAATATTAGCAATTTAGACTAAAATTACTACTATTCCTTCATGCTAGAAAATTTTAATAACATAATTCTTTTTTTTCTGAGAATCAGTTTAAAACTACATTAGCTGATATCATATGCCTTCATAGCAAGAAATAACCTAGTGCAAAAAAAATTAAGAAAAGAGGAATTGGTTACCTGTGCTCATAAAAATAAGGCTAAATTTATGAATCATCAATCTGACAAATCAAAAAGTCACCATTTACGTATGACCTAAAAACTTCACGAGGATTTATTCCCATCAGTTGCTCAGCTGTACTACATGTGACCATTTTTTTGATCAGGATACTAATCTATCCCCTACAAAGAAATAATTCAATGTTTATGCAGATCAGTGATGTACTTGCATTCACAGAATTCTCTACGGGTTACCTTTTTCTTCTTCATGCAACTTCAAGACACTGCAAAGGCCGAATACTGTGTTGCCCTGCCATTTCAGCATTTCAGCTTGTCACATCAACTGCTATTAGACTTGAATTGTTTCAGAAGACATTTAGGGCCATGCCACTTAAAATTTCTCCGTAACGGGAGACAGCTCGAAGCTTTCAATTTTAAGGAAGAAACTTGAGTCTGAATCACTGGAGAAGTGTGCATCTATAAAGCTCCAAATGAAGAATAAAGCCTTATGACTTTATCAAATAGAAAATTACACTGTTTGAACTATCAAGGAATAAACCAGCCTGCAAAGATTAAAACCTGCAGTCAGAAAAAAACTGCAACTTGCAGTAACAGCCAGAAAACAACTTCTGTATGCTTCATGAATACTTCTGCCATACAGAGCCTGAAAAAGAATGCACAACAGTACTTTTCTGACAGATTTAAAGTTACTAACACTGACTGCTCTCACAAGCAATGACCTGTAAGTCAAAAGATTAACAGTGAAGCAGTAGTACACACAGAAGTAAATCAAGCCAGCTGTTTTAGGAACTCAGTACAATATTGTATATTAACTGCTTAGCTAAGATTGTGTCGCTGTAACACAGAATAAAATAAACTAACTTTGGAAGATTCATGCCAAACAATTCTGTGATATTAATAGAGGAGAGATTCATTGTTTTAACAGAATAATTAAGATGGAAGGCATTTTTACCTAGTCAAGGGTCCAACTTTGTGAGCAAGAATAATATTTTGAGATTAATAGTATATACACACTTGTTTAAATAACAAAAAGATGGTATAGTGAGAGGAATCAGTGTACAATGTATTTAATCAACAGTGGTAACAAAAGCACACAAAATACTTATATAAACACAGAGCTCCAGTGAATTTCTGGAAGAGGCATCACTACTTGTCAGTTAAATGACAGTGATTCTGATCCTTTCCATTGCCTTTAAAAATATGTTGATGAAATTTTGAAAAATATTATGCTGGATGTCCATTTGGAAGATGATGTTGAAATGAACAGCGTAGCCTCATCATGTTTTTATTAATTTTCTTTAGGACCCCAGTATGGGAAAGCAAAGGGCTCACCTCAGTCACTAACTGGAGGCTGAAAAATCAGAGTATGTCGTAATTTTATGTATTACAAACAACTCTGTTCAGATTTAAATACAACCTCGACAACACCTTATAAAGAGCATCAGACTCCTAATCTGAGGGTCAAGTCCCTGTCCAGGAATGAAGCTGGAAGAGTTGGGATGATGGTTGGACTTGATGATGTGAAAGGTCCCTTCCAACCTAGATGACTATGACTATGACTATAAAGACCCAGCTTCTTCACATACAGTCTTAGATATAGACTGAGCCAAAACTAATGTTAATGAATAGAAAAACAAACTGAGAAGACCTGTCTGGATAATATTATGCTGAATTGCTGCAAGACTTGATTCAACCATGAGAATTTTTCATCTTCCTTTTCAGTAACTGAAATAATGAAAGAATTTTTACTTTCTTTTTAAAATAACTAACAATGCAATGCTGTTTGTCAGTGAAAGGTTTCTTGACAAAAGAAATGCTTTCATTGATTATCCTGAACTATAAATTATAGTTCTCTAATTCTTTCTCTTATAAAAGAATACACTTCACAATCTAGCCTTACATGTCAGACAAAAAAAGATGAAACTTTTATAATGGAAATTTAATTATAGTACAATTTTTGCCAGCTGTCATTCCAAAGTCATCTATAATTATGCTCAGGTCATTAAAAGTTAGTGTTTTTTTTCATTTACTTGGCCAAACACACCAGTTACACATCAGGTCATCCTCTCAAATTCAATTCTGTACAACAGTAAAAAAAGTAAATTATTGACTATTTTTGGTGGGGACTTTTTTAAGCTAATTGCAAACAAAACATCTACAGAAGCAGACAAAACAAAGAGCAACTGACAGTTTGATTTTTGTTTCCAAAGAAACAAAAAAAAAAAAAGAAAAGAAAAAAAATGGACTTCCTCATGTCAAGAGTAAACACTTATTATTGCCTTTTTGCATTACACGCACTTCTACATATGTATAACACTAAAACGTAACAGCCCACCATAAACATAATTTTCTACTGCAGAATTTCTGGACCAAAAGGTCTTCAGAGAGCTGTTTGAAAGCTATGAATCATGCATTAATGGACAAAACTGAACTCTTTGCTGAGAGAAAACTCTCTCCTTCCCAGGAACTGGATCAAGCTTAACAGAATGAATAAGATTGAACTAAATGCACAGTTTTTAATTTAATTGAAATAATGAAAAGGAATGCTCAAAGGCTGCAAAGGCAACAAAATGCAGAAGTTGAAAATGCCTTATTTTAATCTCCATTTTAATCTTTTAATACTGCTCTTCATGACAATGCTATGAGAGGCATTTCCCAATTTCACTAATTTCCTTTTAAATATTTAAGTATTTCTTCACTCAGTGCCTTCACAGTCAAATGTTTTCTTGTCTTTGGACCAGAATCCATCTATCCATGTAGGTATAGGGGAGCAAAGAATACATGCAGCTTTTCTCTTTCAAAATTCTATTGCCTACAAGGTTCTAGAAGAAACTCAGTTCCACAGGGATGACTCTCTGCCTAAGCAACACACTAAGCAGTAATTATATAGATAACTAAAGAAAACTATTCCTTACAATCTGTAGAAATCAAGTTCTAGTGCTCTTTGAACTCTCTCAACTTTATTCTTCTGCAGTTGCAAACAGAAATGTGATGCCAACTTGCTGACCAAAAGAGATCTCCTTGGATTGCATTACCTGCTTATAGCACTGCAGCGAGCTAACATCAAGTAAAGAGGATTTTTTCCCTCCAAAGTCAGATACTTCATGATTGGGATTTTCCCCAATTTCAGGTCTCAAACTAGCCACCTGGTCTGTAGTCTAGGCTATAAAGCTTTAATGGTAATTTATGGCAAGAAGTGCACCAGCAAAGCCAGAATTCACAGCACCAATCTTCCCAGGAACCTTCAGGAGGCTGGACTGGATTCTGCATATAACAATTCTACATTTGAAAACCAAACATCTTTGCAAAGCCAAAATGCCTCTCAAGCATTTAAAATAAAAAAAATCACCTAAGTAGCATAATTGTATGTTTTCCTTTGAAGTAAAGGAGAATTAATAAACCATTCATTCTGCAAACCTTTGATTTAACTTTTTTTTAAACATTCTTTTTTAAAAAAAGAAGAAAACTGAAAGATTCAAAACTTGAAGTATCTCACTGTTTCTACATGATTCCTGGATGTTTTATGCTTCATAAATGCTCCAATACAATTCTGTGGTTATGTGTTTTTACAACTGGTCAAAGCTGCTGAGCAAGACAGCACACAGTCAAACTGACTCAAACAAAACCATGAGCCTTAAAAATCGTAAAACAGAGGATAATGCCTGTCTATTCATCCCTTTCTATCTCTCAATTTCATTTAAAATCACTAGAAAATTTCATCCAAATAACTTGTTTCAAGTTCTGACAGAATTTAAATCCAGCAGGTAAGAGAGCACCAAACTACTGCCCTTGTTTTGAAGGCCCAGGGCAGACAAGTAGAAGACCAAGCTCAAATATCCCCTTTGACAGCAGACTACAGGTCAGTTGGGTGCTGGCTTTCACCTTGCTGGTCATGAGGGAAACTGTGATTACTATTGCAAGTTAACAGTGGTTAGTGGGCTTTTTTTTTTCTCCCCTCAGGAATTAAGCTTCCATTGTCTATAGAAGCACATTTTCTAAAGGATGACTAAAGAAATGGCTCAGAAGTTCACACAGTCAATTTTTTTAAATTACAGAACCTGTTTTTTAGAGCCTAAATCCCCTTTGGTCACGTGGATGATACATTCATGCATACATATGAATGAGAAAAATAACTGAATTGATGGAGAGATGGCTGTACACACTCTCAGACAGGCGAACTTACTCTTTTAGACTTGAGGTAGTAAATATCATTTGGTCATTTCAAATACATAAAAGATTTTGCTTTGGTTTTGGATTAAACCTTCGTCACTGACTAAACTGGGAGAAAAGCTATCCTTTTCCTGTCTCATTTGCTAAGGACCAGCATTAAAAGTGAAGTTTGTCTATAACAGGAAGGCAGTATGGTATAACTGGACATGAAAATTGGAACAACTAATGCTAAAATTACCTTCAGAAGAGGGGAGGAACTGCTCAGCAGAAAGCTGTTAAAGATCAATTCAAGGCAAATGTGAAACTTCACAGGGAAGGCATCAACACACATGGCTTTCCTTGTTTAGTACTGCAAACACCTTTTAGTGACAAAGTGCCACTGCATTTATTTAAATCCACAGTGATAATACTTAAAAGAGATCCAAAGCATCCACAGGGCACTTTATTTATCAGTTTCCTCAGAATGGAGTAGCACTAAGGTACACCAACACCCTATCAATTTTTTTTCACAAGTATACCTAATTTACCACTTCTATGAAAGGTGCCCACACACCAGTCTTCTGTTCATAATTGGTACAGTCACAGCTTGATGAGGTTTTTTGGGTTTTTTTTACTCCTTAACAAGAAATTCTCCCCAAATCAAAATTGGGTAAAATAATTTGAGTGTGTGGGTTTTGAGCTTTTCCTAATAATTAATATGAGACTGTAAAAAGTCTGCAGATAGAGATATGTCATAGGAGAAATCATATTATCTACTTTTTTCTCAAGGGTCATTATGTTTTCTTCACATTCCCTTTAGCTGTTAGATGTGAAATTAATATTTTTGCCTCTCAGGATTGCTATAAGATGGTGAAGGTTCATTTGTCTCAAATAGCAGATTAATTTTTTCCTCTGCAAATGTTTTGAAATGGAAATCTAATAAAGTAAAGAACTAAGTCTCCATTTATGTGACTGCTTTTCACATGGCAGTCCTGCCTGGCAGTTTTTAGAAACACTTAATTTCCATCCCTATATAAATTCAGCTACAATTGTTAGAAAAGAATCCTAATTGCTGCTTCTTGTTACAGTGAGGAGCTCAGCAAAACACACTGATCTAACAGTCTAGCTTTCATACTATGTGTCCTTATCATCATTACCATGTGTCTGTATTCCTTACACAGTGAAGTAAATGTGTCAGAGAGAGGGCCAACAGACCTACTGCAGGAGATTTCCTGTCCTCTTCTTGCCCTTCCCATTAGGTGTCAGGGAAGAAAAACGTTCTGCCTCTCCACTGAGACCTCTGGATACTGTACTAAACCAAAAAATATTTAGTTATGAACTTGCAAGCATATGTGAGTGCAGGGACAGGTAACTTTTACATAGCAGCAGATAGTTTGCTAGCAGCTGATAGGAAAAAAAATGTTTGTGCAAATAAACTGAAGATACACTGAACAGAGAACTGATTTTCTCTATAAAGGAAGGGCACACTTGGAATGAAAGGGCAGATATCCTGATAGTATTTTATTTCCTAGAAGAAAATTTTTATTTTTCCCTGCCAATGACAATTACAAATCTGAAAAGTTACATGGTGGAATCCAAACTTCTGTTTATGACCATGAGCCTTTCCATCATGCCGTACCTCACTGTTCATACAGCCTCAGGGAAGGATGGGAATAAGGTGGGGATATCCTGATACATCTCTCCTTGTGAAAGAGTCCAACAGAATTTAATGGACATCATGGTTATAGTTCCTCTTCCCAGAGTTTGTTAAAGTTCAGAATCACATCAGTGCGGGGAAAGGAATGGCCCGGTCCATCAGGTCCAACTGCGCCCTACCCAACTCTTGCTCAACAAGGGCCAACTGGAACAGCCTACTCAGGATAGCATCCAGATGGCTTTTGAATAACTCTGCTGCTCTCCTCGCACCTATCAAACCATTTCATCCCAGAAGGCTACCAGGTTCACAATTTTTTGTTTCCTAATCCCAGAAAAGTGACATGGACATACATCCCATAAAGAATACATTTACAGAATCTTACTAAAATCCATCAACCTACCATCTGTACATCCAAAACCTGTGATCACCTACACTGAAAAAAAATTAATTCTGGCTTGTACACTTATGACAAAGTAGACCTTGTATGTGTAACTGAATGGCATTAGGAAAAAGCTTGATTCAAGATTCATTTCAGATTTCAATTAAAACTATAGATTACTTTCACAATAAAATCATACATTGAAATGTAAGTTTACTGTGGATTTATTCTGGTAACACAATTCCCTGTTAAAATTTATGACAGTTTATGGTGGCTTTTAGAAATACCATTAAACTTTTCCGAGGAAGATAAAATGGTGCAGCATCTGCAAATCCTCCTCAGGGTTCAGGCATCTGTGATCTGAGGTCTAGTTCAGATACAACACTGCTGCAAAACCTCAGTTCAAAATTCTGAGAAAATTGCCAAGTTCTGAGAAAGAGTTGTAAAGAACCTGCAGTATGGCTTCAAGTTGACATTTTCCTATGACCACAAAACTAAGCAATGTTAAGATCTCATTGTATGCCTGACAAAACCTAAACCTGTTCCCAGACAGTTCCTCAAGGTACAGCAACAAGAAGGAAGAACTTAATTCCTAGTGACACAAAGATCCTTCTTCTTTTCTTGAGACAAAAAAGGTCAAAGACCCAAAGACTGACAGAGAAAGGCAGCCTTCATTTGAGCTTAGAGAAGTTCTTAAGGAGGAACTCATCCTTCTGAGTGGTGATATAGAATGGGGAAGGGCATGGAAGTAAACAGAAAGTATCACTGAGATTTAAGACAGGCTAGGGCATGAACAATGACATAAAGAGAATCTGACTTCAGAATTAACAACAAAAGAAGATGTGTGGGAGAAAAATGGGGAAGACCAACTGCAAAGAATATGTTTAGAATGTCACACATGAGGTTCTGCAGGCTGTCCATCTTGTAGGACCTTCCATGTACTTCACGTCATGGGGCAAGAGGAAAGTCATAGCAAGGAGTGCTATCTGGCATATCTCAGCATATTGACTTTCTGCAGCAGGATTCAGGACAGCTACAGGTACATTTCACCTGCTTAAAGCTACTTTTTGTCTATTGCCACCTTATGCAGTTAAGAATGGCCAGCAAAGTACTGTATGGTTCGTAGGAACTAGCTAAAATGGGTAGATCATAGCATCACCTTGGTTAGAAGTGACCTTTGAGATCATCGAGTATAACCACCAACCTAACTCTGACAAGAGCCATCCCTAAACCATATCCCTAAGCACTATGCCCACCCACGCCTTAAGCATCTCCAGGAATCGTGTCTCAATCACCTTCCTGGGCAGTCTGTTCCAATGCCTAGTAACCCTTTCAGTGTAAAAATATTTCCTAATATCCAATCTAAACTTCCTTTGGTGTAACTTGGTGCAATTACCTCTTGCCCCATTGCCTGTCACTCAGAAGCAGAGACTGACATCCTCCTCTCTACAACCTCCTTTCAGGTACCTGCAGAGAGGAGTAAGGGGAAGATTAAGAGGTTTATACTCTGGCTTTTGATCAGGCTTCAATTTTCAACAGTGAACATACACTGCCTATGTGAATACTGCATCTCAATATTATATATCTTATATGATCATAAATTACGCACATCTTTTAGCAAAGAAAAGAGGAAAACAGGGAACTTAGATAACACTCTCAAGTAAAAACAGGGCTGCTGCTCTGGTTCATGTCTGATTGTTTCCAGAATGTGCTAACAGGACATGAGATCTTAATCAATCAGAGACAAGACTATTCTAATTCCATCAGTGAATATTTTGGACTGTGTATGTGGATCCTAGTGGATGCCAGTTGCCAGCACAGAACAATCAAACTAATTTTGACACTTTGGAAAATTACCCAGCTAAATCCAAAGTGGTGAGCTAAATGAAAAAAACAAAAAAGAATAATCTTTAAGAGTAGATATTTAAAGAGCTCCTCTGCTCTGTTCTTCCAGATAGGAACAAGTCCTCTAGAAGTAAAAGATGGTTTACAACTAACCCACAGTGTTTCAAGAACTTAGCTGAACTGGAAGTAACAGCTTTACTCCTGACAAGGTGATAGGGTAGAAGAGACAGGAAAATTAACTATATTATTTAAAACATTCCTATCACTTCTTTGTATAAAGAACATGTAAACTCTGTCTGGAAAATTATTGGTTAAATTAAAATTTAACCAATTGTTAAATTGGTAATTGTTTTCACAAATATTTCAGGACATGAATCAGGCCCTAGCACAGAGAAGCAGAGTTCTGATGGATCAAAAAACCCTTCAATTTGTGAATAGTCCATCAAGAGGGGTTTTTAATGGCAGTGTATTGATTTTTTTTCGTTGTTGTTCTTAAATTCCAATATAGTTTTCTACTTCAGGAAAGGATAAAATGGCAGTTCTCTAGGATTACTCCAAACATCACAGTCCAAAAAATATCATGATGGGAAAGAGGCAGTGATTTTCTCTACAAGGCCTTAAAATTCCTGTTCTTTAGTGGGGAAAGGATTCAACTTTACTTTTTCTACCTAAGGTAGCTGGCTTTAAGCTGTGTCTGTATCCTAATTTCAAATACAATGGAATTAATTTTCTCACTAAGAGCTGGTTAAACCATGCCAACTTGTTTGTCAGCAGATTCAAGGCACAACATCTTTCAGAAATAAAGTTTCATCACAGACAGGCCATACTTAGCAAAAAAAAATGGCAAGAGCTTATTTAGTATTCACTCATCCTCCAAGCAACTGCTTTAACTGGCTCAGTACCTTACCATCGGAGTGCAAGGAGGCAAACCAGATCAAGATCTGTAGTCTGCAATGTATGTTGAAGACAAAATATGTTGCAAAACACTGAAATATATAATTACACCCACAGAAATACTGGTATTTATAAGGGAAAACTACAAAACATAGTCTACCTTACTAATAGTTCAACATTCTTCTTTAGATTATACAAGGGACAGTTCAACTGGTTTGGGGTCAGATTTGAGGAATATTCGATCTCAGACTTTTCTGGGCACCAGATAATGCCCAATCTACTTCAGTGGGGGATAAGAATGGGTTTTTTTTGGTAACTAGACTCTCAGATCCTCAAACTGACTATATCTCATATGGCAGAGCCACTGTCAATTCTCTACTTACATACAAGGCTTCTCTGGTCCAAGTATTTTTGTAGCTACTAAGCTCATGGCAGTGGGGTGAGAGAGATCTCTGAAGCAGTGGTTAGTGATATGAGCTTGACAGCAAGCAGTCTTATTTCTCAGATAATGATATGTGACGTTTGAAGGATTCTGATACCGTGCCACTAAAGAATTCTAATTTGAGGTAACTACTCTGAAATTCTTATTTTAGAGTTGTAGAGAGTTGTACAGTAATTTGAGAAATGCTGTCTAATGGAAATGTTCTGTCTAATCTCTTGATGGATTTCTTTCCCCGTCTCCCTCTGCCTCCCTTTAGTAGCAATATTTCAGGTTCCCAACACCATATGAGACAGCTGTGAGATGAGAGAGCTTCTAGTACAGCAACTGGTAATTCAAATCCCAGACAACCTGAGAAGGCCTCACTTTCAGGCCTTGAAACAAGAGAAAACCCTTTCTAAGTCTGGTTCAAACAATGTTCACAATGGCCAAAATCCACTAAAACTCTCTTTTTCAAACCTGAACTCTATGTTCTAGGTTAAATCTAATCAAAATCTGAATGGAATTCCTCAGCCTTCCTGAATGCAACACTGAATGAGCACTTACATTTATATTACATTTCATCAAAAGGAAGCAAAACACTTTAGAAAGCACATAACTGCTCCAGTGAGGTTGGTGCATCCATGTCTGGAGAGATTATTTTTTTCTTTGCATTCTAATTATAGATGCTTTTATTTACTAAAGTTACAGGTAGGACCTGCCTATTACAAGCTGTGTAAATCTCATTTTGCTAAAATGAAAACATATTTCAAACGCTTTGGATAGCCATTAAGATTACTGAATATCTAGTGTACTGCTTTAAGTCTCCGAGTGGTTCAGTGGACCCTCAGGGAACAGGCAAGCAGCATACAATTATCACAGTAATTAAAAAGGTGCAATGACTCTTCTCTTAAAGACTCTTGGTTTATTAATTCTGTGGTATGCTTTGGAGACTGGCATTATTTTACTCCTACTCAGCTTAATTATACCGTCATTAGTTTATCAGCATCTCCTTTTAAGCCCTTGGGCCAGTTATTAGCATGTCACTTGCTAACAGTTAACCAATAACCACTACACCTTCAAAGCAGGATCTTCTCCTATAAAAAAGCCAATTTTTAGTGGCAGATTTAATATCATAATTCAATTTTTCAGTCCACTGTCACTTTCTGCTTTTAATTTCAGTGGGTTACTGTTTAACTTAATGGAAACACAAATAATGCTGATGCATTACAAGACATTACCAGGTAATAAAATAGTTCTGGTTTATGAGACTGAATGCATGCTTTAATACTCCACAGTACATACCACTGAAAAGATCAGAAAGCATATGATGGTCTTAAACATTAATAAAAATCCTGTTTTTTCATCTCTACTGGGTCTATCTGCAATTTCCTTCTTAGCAGCCTGTGTGGTGCTCAGTTTTGGATTTGTGACTAAAATAATGTTGATAACACATTGGTATTTTGAATGTTGCTGAGTAGTGCTTGCACAGTCTCAAAGCATTCTTTTTCACAGTCTGCCACCCAGCAAGTACACCGGAGCAGGACAGAAGGCTGGGAGGGGACACAGTGGGGATGAGTGACTCCACTTGACCAAAGGAATATTCCATACCATATGATGCTACATTCAGCAATAAAACCTCAAGGAAATGTGGAGGAAATTCACTGTTATACTATTTGTAACCATTATGTGCGCCAAGGCCCTGCTTTCCAGGAAGCTGCTAAACACCTGGCAGCCAATATAAAATAGCAAATGAATTCCTTATGTCACCTGGCTTGTAAGCATCACTTTTGCTTCACTTTTTGCCCAGAAGTCCAACCATATCATACATCAGAAGAGCCATGGTCAGCAGGTCAAGAGAAGGGATTCTGCTTCTGTACTCTGCTCTTTGTGAAACCCCACGTAGAGTGGCTCTGGAGCCCCCAGCACAAGAATAACATAGATATGTAGGAGAGTGACCAGAGGAAGCCAAGAAGTGGCTGGAGAACCTCTGCTATGAGGACAGGCTGAGAAAGCTGGTGCTATTTAGCTTGGAGAGGAGAAGGCTTCAAGAAATCCCATAGCAACCCATCTATCAGTACCTGAAGGGGGCTTGCAGGAAAGCTGAGGAAGGACTGTTTGCAAGGGCATGGTTTTAAACTAGAACAGGACATGTTTGGATTAGATGTTAGAAATAAATTCTTCATCATGAGAATGGTGAAACACTGGAACACATAACTCAGAGAGGTGTTGCAGGCCCCATCCCTAACAGCATTCTGGGCTCAGAGCAACCTTGTGCAATGCAAGAGATTCCTGCTTATTGCAGGGAGGCTTGGATTAGATGACCTTTGAAGGTCCCTTCCAACTCAACACATTCTATGATTCTATGATAAACTGTCTTAATTTCAATCCATGAGTCATCTTGCATTCCATCTATTTTCTCCCTGTTCTGTGACAGAGGTGGCAGAGTAGAAGTAATTGGCTGCTATCAATCCACCAGGCACGCCAACTCTTTAGCACAGTTTCACTCACGCAGCACCCCATGTTATATTTCCAACCACGTGAATAATCAAGCTATCCACATAAATAATCAAACTATGAGAAAAAGTCTTAATTTTAATATAATATAT
>VZTY01012650.1:144852-167730 GCA_013400935.1 Turnix velox | reverse complement strand
GGAAAGGGAAAGGGAAAGGAATGTACAATGCCGTGGCAAATCACCAGCATCCCAAGTCCTTCCTGAGAAGGAACAAAGTGATAGCTCGTGGTTTTTCTTCCTCACTCAAGGATCTACTTGAGGCCACGTTTAAATATTTGCTAACATGTTTTTATACCTTGAGTTGAAACTGATGACTTTACCACATATTGTAACTTTTGTGTTTGTTAGGTACTATTTCTTTCTCTTTGATATGCCTGAGATATTTATGCCAGTAACATTTGTTCATAGCCTTGGGGCCTTCAGTACCAAACTTGTACAGTACCCTGTTGTTTATCATCCCACAACTTCATTGTTTTCATAGCATCTTCACAGCCCTGCCCTTCACAAGGCTTTTCTCCTGGCACACACACACCTGCGTTTCTCTACACTTCTTCAATGTGCTGGAGTCTCAAGTATTTCATCTGAACAGAAGAATGGCTTGTTAGTATAAACAAAATTAAACCTATGGTTGTACTATCCAAAGGTAAGCCATAGTCATTTGGTCCTTTGAAAATCACTGATAGAACTAAATAAAGAATAAACAAAGACCCAGGCAGACAAAAACAAGATTCAGACAAATTCTGTGAAGCCTGAGTCCTGAGATCATTACAAGCTATGCAACAGGGTATTATAAGGCTAGAAGGGTACAATTCTCTACTTACCTCACTTCAGGACTTGATGGAGAATATCTAAACACTACTAATTGTTCATTTGGGTAGAACTTTATGCAACAGGCATCAGAAGTCATGGAACAAAGCCTTGGCCCTAGGAAATCAGTGGAGATCAGGACAGATTGCAGGGATTTTAAACCTATATCCCTACAAGGATTTAATGTTTAAACTTTATCCTGGAATGACCCCTATACAAAATCTTAGATAAATCACTAGTAATACTGTAATAATTGTAGGTCATTGAACATACATGTATGTCTCCAAATAGGCTGGCATAATGAACTAGCTGTTTTGTAGCCTAGCTTGTATTTGGATGTCCCATCTTCTGTGTTTCTCACCAAGCAAAAACAGAATCAAATATTCTTCCAAGTCTCCTGACATTTTCTTTGGTCCTGAAATGCATGAAAAAAAGCAGTTTGGGAACATTATGATGTTATAGTAATGTTTATGTTAGTTTGGTTTTGACAAGAACATCTCTTTTTGGAGTTTGCTTCCCTAACATCAAAAGACATTTCTCACTATTCAATATTTGAAAATAATATATTTTCTTATAGCAGTTTACAAATGGATCATTCACTGCCTGCGCTTGTGCGTTGGAGAGGAGCACTTATATTATCTTATTATGGAAATGAATCCAGAGTGATAGAGAACTTATCAGTTGTGGTAGCTTTATCCATGTTTATTTGTTAGCTTAGTTGTTTGTTTTACTTACACTGAGTTCAGCAGTGATAGTCATTGCTGGTAAAGCCCATATTAAGACCTCATCCACATGATCTGCCAATAGTGGGCTTCTAGGCTGTATTGATATATGCACTAGAGAATTGATTGCCTGCCTGGGTAGATAAGAACATGTATTGTTCTTCAGTGGATGTGGTGCATTACTCTTTCCTAGCTAATGTGATCTCAAAATCCTTCTCAATAACACAATTCCACCAATCAAACCAGATGACAAAATATAAATTTTATGGAGTTGTAGTCCTCAAACTACTGAAGCTATTTAATGTAGTTAACAACTGGATGAGTTATGGTTTCAATGCTGCATCAGCTGTACCTTCCCAGTAGTTACAAGTTATTCTGATGGTCCCTAAATATCAGAGATTGAAAGAAAGGCTGGTAACAAATAACCAATAATAGTATAAAAGGATTTAAAGAATAAAATATGTTTACCTAGATAGTATTACCAGTGCTTTCTTCTTTGTTACTTATTTTAAGTTGAAGGACATAAGAAATCATTATTAATAAAAATATTTTTCCCATCATAGTTCTATGCCCATTGCTCCACTATGAGGTTATTTTTAACTTTTCTTTCATAAGATGGATGTCTGCTTATCTGCAATCCCAAAATGTCAATACACCTATAAACACATAAAGCCAGGAAACTTCTTTATCCCATCCCCTAGAACATTATTTAAGTTCAACCTAAAAATTTGTTTTCAGACACTCAAAACATTATTACAATTCTAAATGCCCTGTGTTAAACTTTAGTAGTATACTGGAAATTCTGTAAAATCAGCCCAACTACAACTCAGATAATATTTGCTCTCCATGGAAATTTTGAATTACAATCAGCTAAGGAATTTTTCAATTTAAGGTGGCATTTGCAGCTTGCTAGAAATGTAACCCTCTCAGAATCTAATACACTGCATGGTATCTCATCCTGCAGGTACAACTGTTTGCTTGAAACTTGAGCAATAGGGAGCGATAACAGCAGGAAGAGAAGGAAATTATTACAAATAATGGGAAAATCTGGAACCATGAATTAACCTTTACAATGAATTTCTTTGTTTCTCCTACTACAACTTCATAAATTACAAAAAAAAAAAAGAAAAAACCAAAACACGTTGTTGACCATATTGCACTAGCATTTTTATCTCCTCTTAAGCTAAATCTTCATTGAAGTCAATGGAGAGTTCTTCTGAGAACTGAATGGAACAATATGATCTGTAGAATGAGCTGGCTGAGGAGTATTGCTGTTTATAGTTGCCATTTCACAGCACTTGTCATTACCTTTCAATGGCATATAAGGTTATGAAAAAGCAGGGCTTTGAAAGCTGTCCTTCTCAAAGGTGATATGTAGCTCCACGACAGACTTTGCAGGCAACTGCATCCTGTTTGGAAATTCTTTCTCAGACAAAGCAAGCTACAGCCTCAGTTTTTTTAAAGAAGTGAAATCTACAGATGTTATGCATCAATTGCATTGAGAATTGTACCTACTTGATCCAGATCTGCTCCAAAGGGACTAATTACTCTCATAAGAACATAGTGGTCAATCAGCTGCACATTGTCTATCAGCCCTCATTGAGATGACTTTTGCTCTTTTTTTCCCTATATCAAGAGAATTTGTGATAGTAATTCTGAAAAATCATTCCTTTTTTTTCCCCTTTGCCTTTCTCTCCCACTTCCAAAATGCCTTAAATTTGTTAATGTCCTCTCATAAGTTTTTCCCTGATACCTCTCCACTGATTCTCTTCAGTGCTGTGAAATATAGGTTTAATTAATAATGTTCAAAAATAGCTTCCATGAATCTTATAAAATTCTGCAATTTCCTTCAGTCTTTAGAGAAAATTTACTGAAATTTGCAAATCATATTGTCTCTTTGGTGTTCAGCTGTTATTGGGCAAAGTTTTAACCATGACTGGCTTCAGCATGACTCCTGAAGTTTTCATAACAGTGAGATCTGAAGAAGAAACAATAATTAAAAAATATCTTTACAACATAAAGATGAAAACAGGAGAATAATTTCACCAGCTGAAGTGAATTTTGCTTACATAAAATAAAGGCAAATCCATACTTGCCCCTTGATAAACCTACTAGTGTTTCAGGCTTGTATTCCAGGTTGATAAAATGCTTTTCCATTCACTTTTCCTATTTGGGGAAAAGAAATATTCCCAAGTGAGCACAATGTGTTGGTATGCCATAATTACACTTCAAACAGATATGCCAGAATTTCCCATGGAGGGCATTTGTATTCTGAATTCTGTACCAGTACCTCTGAATTTTCATATCAGCCACAAATAATACTTAGATGGAATAAGGACTCATCATGAGAAAACAGTAAAGTGGACTGTCCACAAAGTTCTCTGTTGGGGCAAATAACCTTAATGAAAGAAAATACTGCATTCATCTTTTGGTTCTTTCATTTCTAGTAATACATGATGCTCGGCAAACACAATTTATTTTAAGAATTTAGTGGGGTTTTGGTCTGGTTTGAGTAAAATAAATTTTCTAGTTTGTAACTTCACTTTTAATCTGGGCTTCTTCTGTATGACTAAATTCTGAAATTAACTGCACATTTTTCTGAAACTGTTCACTCCCAGACTTGATAGGACCTGATTATACCAAGGAATGCGATACAAGAGGCTCTTATTTTCATTATTCACTATGGTGATCAAGGTCAGAAAATTCATCATTATCTCCTCCAGAGGCTGGGAATGGAAAGATGCAGTGGAGTCCCACCTGCAAGGAGGAGCAGACAGGACAGGTGACCCAAAAGTGACCAATAGCAGTATTCCATCCTTTTTGCCCCATGCTCAGTATAAAAGCTGAGGGATCAAACGGTCTTCCCCTCTTCTCTCGTTCTTCAGTGGGTGACATCTAGGAAAGACTCTATTTGTCCATCTCCCTTTGACCCTGATCAGAACTCTCCTGACCCCAGACCAGCATCCAGCTCCTGACCTCAGTCTGGGACTTTCTCTGTGCCTGCTGGAGATGTGATCCTCATCCTGGGAGCTTGATATGGTTTTGTATACATTGTATACCTCTTTATCTTTTTCCTTTTAATTTTATTTATTATTTTATTTTCTATTAAAGTAGTTTAGAATTTTTCTAAACTCATAAATCCCTTCATTCCTTCCTCTCCTCTAATTTGAGAGAGGAAGGGGGGTTGCATCTGTCATTCAGAAGGGCCTTTTGTCCCTAACCCAGGACAGTTTTAAGTGAAATTTAAAAAGCATGTGAAAGCAGATGGATGACATTTACAGAACCATTGGTAAGCCACTAATCAGGAATACAGTTCTGAAAAAACTTTCTAGATCTGCCTGTTCTTTATTTTGTGCCATTTCACCATCACATCAGGGCACATAATGGTTTGTGCTTGTTTGATTGTCATTAATGTGAGAATTATCCTTCTGGCTTTACAATCAAAATAAAACTTGATGCCTTTTCACTGAAAGAAATAACAGGTTTTCCCAATATTATCACATTTAAAACTGCTTATTTCTTCCACGGTGTTTTGCTAAATTTTGGTCAGTATATTATAACAGCATATAATTTTTATGTCCAATGTAGATGACTCTTACTGTTAGCTTCTACCAGGTCATGAAGTGGCTCCTGGAAGACTGAAATTAGGATGAGAAGAGGACTATGTTGCTTGTGAGAGACAGAAATACGTTTGCCTTAACATTCAAAAAGGACTATGGGGCATGAATCATAGATAATTTAGAAAATTTTGTTGATAAACCCAAAAAATATTGGTGACTTCACTCATTAGTTGTATCCAGTTGATCTGGATCCACAAAAGAAAGACTCTACTGAACATGCTCAACCACTTAGGTATCAGCTTATTCTATTTTTACAGGACAGCAATTTCTTGTGAGAAAAAACATGCTTCTGTGTAGGAAAAGTCCTAGTAAGATAAAGTTGTGGGAAAGGACATGAAAATCTAAATGGATACATTTTACAGCTGACAAGTATGTTCAGGAACTCAGTGTGGGAGTAACAGAAATAATGTAGGGATGACATGTGGGATTCAGAGGGTATTTACTGACTGAAAGCAGCAAAGAGGAGTTTTGAGGTAAAATTCCTTTGCTGCAGAAAATTCTCAGAAGTGAAGGAGAGCCGCAAAGACTAAGATTCCTTTCCTCATGGCTTTCTATGCATGTTTTGCCTATGTGATATTCAAATATTCTTGTGTCTCATAACAGAGAGAGCCACGAGCCTATCAGCTCTGTGCCCAGCAACAAGACCCTCTCTGGCTAAACAATGTAATACCAGCTTGGGGTTATTGGAGTGTGTAGGTATAGCCAGGTGGCTTATAGAGACCTTGAACTTAGTACATGCTTAGAAAGACTGTTTTATGCTTTTATCACAGATGTTTCTTTGCTTGGACTGTTCTTCCTGACTTGCCCTAAATTCTGAACAGGAAATTATTGTATTAAATTCAAGTAATATATTAATTATATCCTAACCATGTTCTTATAAAAATTCACGTTTTTTTATTATAGGAAATATATAAACAAATTTGATATTTGTTACTGGAATTTTATCGAGTAAGACTCCCTGCCAATACAGTGGAGTGGACATGAAAGTGGCTGAGAAGCAGGTGAAAGATACAATCTGTGGAGGTGGGAAAAATGTCCATCATGATGAACATAAGGGATGCTTTGAAAAGTCTGGGAAGAAATTAGAGAGGTCCTTTCAAGTGACCTTGAGACACTGTATCTGGTGCTGCTTCAGGAGTATTATCTATAGGCAAGAATGGTCTATCATAGTACTATCCTCACTGTAGCACATAGTGTATATCATTTCTGTGTTCAGGGCTGCTAGAGATATTTTTTTTTTCTTCTCTCATTTTCATTTCTTTGCCTTCATATTTGCTTAAATTTTTACTTACTTTATGCAAAATTATCTTTGAATCTATGTGAAACACAGATACAACATACATGAGGTGTGTGTGAGTATGCACGCACACACGTGTGTATACTGTTATATAGGTAATAAAATGTTACATAATTAATATATTATATCATGTTGAATAGTTGAAAGTTTTCAAAATAATCTTTTCTAATAAAACATTCTTCCAAGTGAGATTTTGTGTTTTGCAGAACCATCACTGCATGAAACAGTGCAGTGAAGACAAGGATGCAAATTAATGCATTGGTAATACATCTGTAACCCAGTTGCCCCTTTCTCTTTTTTTTCTAATTCTTCTATGAAATTAAAAGATGCAGGAAAAGCCAGATGACTATGATTAAAGGATGAGTTTAATCACTTTTAAAGAATGATAAAATTAGAAGTTGATGTAGACAGTTTATGAGGACTTTGCTCTTTCATACTTAAGATATAAACTGATGAGCAGATGAGGTCAGAAAACCCAGTCAGAGTCTATTTCTTAGTATCTGCCAATTTGGCAGGTGAGTTATTTCTGAAGCATTGATTTCTGGCAGTTCTTAGAAGATATTATCAAGAAAGAGTATGTCATTAGCCTGGTTCAGAGTGTGAACTTTTATGTCAGAAAAATTTGGAATTTTTAGAAATCTACTGAAAACCTCAACATTATTTAAAATACTTTAGATGAAAAAATATAAACAAGCATGGAAGGAGATGTGATACTTCTTGAACTCAACACAGCATAGACATTCCCAATGTCTCTATGCCTCTCTTCTCCTTGATATTTGTCAGAGAAACCTCTCTGCAGGAGTTTCCCCACTCTTGTGCACACTGTGCTAGGGGCAGAAATTAGTGCAATGGATGTTGGTAAAGATATCTCACTACGTGTTTAGAGGAGTTCCTTATGGAATTATGCTCCCAGGATATACTTTGCTATATCCCAAATACTGTGTGCCATAGAGGAACTCTCCCTGTGCTTTTCCTTGTTAGATTATCAGAAGGCAAAATCCAGGCAGCTGGTTCCTGTCCTGTGATCACACTGTTGGCTGAGTTTTTTCTCTTGTGTATCTATACATTGTGCCAGACAAAATTTACCTACTACCGCTTTCACACAGACCTCATTATCACTTCAGCAACATATGCCAGATTTTATTGCATACCTTTTTTCATGAAGCATTTTCTGTTTCTCTCCTCTTTCACCCAGTTCACACAGACCTGCTTATTGCTGAACTTCCTTAAAGCAGCTCTGTTTTTCCTGGTGGGGGGCAAAATGCAAAATTCACTTGGAAACACCAAATAAAAAGTTCAAAAGCTGCTGAAAAGAGGCAAGTGTATGGATGTGTTTTTACTTTCATTTGGAGAACTTAACTTTAAACACTGATTATTGGGCCATCAGTAGTTCAAACAACTTAAGTAAAGATCAGCTCTTTAGTAAGCTCTGTATTTCAATCTAATGACTGCTTTATAGCAAATCTAAATTTAGAATTCCTCCAGGTATGACTAAGTTTAGTTATTAATTGAGGGTTTATTTTATATATTCTTATAGGAAATGCATTCTTCATGTTTTCCAGATGTATTAACCACTAAGTCTTTGGAAGTTAATGTGAAATGACTCTACACTATTTAAAGTGATTATTTTTAAGGCAATATGATTTACCTGTGATTTCTTGTGTGTGAATCACAGATTTTCAGAATAAAGTCTTCAGCTTTTAAATCTGAAAACAAAAATCTTTTCTAATATCTTTAGTTTTTCAGTAATTTTCTCTGCATTTTTTCTGCATTTGATGCTTACATAAGAAACTTGTTTCNAGACCTGCTTATTGCTGAACTTCCTTAAAGCAGCTCTGTTTTTCCTGGTGGGGGGCAAAATGCAAAATTCCTTCACAAACATCCTTCACTAGGTCAAGACCTAACCTTGAACAATTCCAAGGATGGTCCATATTTATTTTGACATTATTTATTTTAGTGTTTTGTTTAATTTTAATCACCTTAATGCTCATAACTGAAGATGCTCCCTTATTAAAACTTTTGGATTCAACTTGCACTCTTTCTCCAAAATATTGAAGCATGCAAATTTGAGGAGTCATGAAGTCCAGCTTGGAGATCCTGAACACCTGATAGCAAAGTTGTATTGCTGATCTGTGAACATTCTCTGAAATGCTGTAGTTGGATTTCCTGTTTAAGGAAATTGGGTAATAGATATTTCTCCAGAGTGCTCTGGAAGAGCAAAAAAGACTTCCTGGTGTGGCCATGGGACTTCAGAAAAAGGCTGGGAAGAGGCATCAAATCTATTGCCAAGACTGTCCAACATACACAGAACAAGGTGTGTTTGCATGTCTTGAGACCACCCCAATAGGGAGTACAAGGGAATGCTAGATAGTTTGTAGGGATTTAGCAGTTCTAGAAAATGTGTGGACCAATAGCTGATTAAAGCCATGTGCATGCTTCAGAGCAGTGTGGGTAAAAATGAAGTTGCCAAAAAGAATTCTTTCCAGACAGATAGTTTTAGGCTCTAATCCTGCCTATGGAGTTAAGACCATCACTAATAGTTCATGTGGGAAAAGGTAGGTCCTCTAATCTCTTAGCTAGAACTGCTTTGTGATGTTATTAGTGCAAATGTCAAGAAGGAGCCCATAGTGTCATGAGGATCTTCAACTGGTTGTACCAAGGAAGCTGTAAACAGATGTAGGCTTTGTTCTCTAGTATAAAGACCTCCTGTTTTGGAGGTCTGGATGTCTTTCACCTTACTTGTCCAGCAGAAAGGGCAGCTGGAGGTGTTCAACCTTGTGTCATATGTGAACAATGAAGCATATGTCACTGTCCTCCTGATGGGAACATAATTGTTTATGTGAAAGTGGATCACCAAGCTATGAGACACACTGTACTAAGATAGCAGTGTGGTTAGGAATGTTGGAATATCAATGAAAGCACTAAGTAAAAATGTTTAATTAGTGTAAAAGCCATTAATGAGAAGTCCAAGAAAGGACTAGAAGTCATTCTGGTTAATCCTCCCTCATTATCTGACCTCTGTAAGGCTGAAAGTCAAGGCAGCTAAATGGTTATGTGTCATGAAACCACCTTGTGATTCAGCATCCATGTCAGCCTGTTTGGGTGAGAGCAGAGGGTTGCAGTGTACCAGAACCAAAGCATAACCCATTGGTGACTGTGAATGAGAACATTTATACTCTATCTACCTATAATTTTTCTTTTTTCCAGCTGATGTTGTTGGCTCTGGATTCTGAGTGTTTGAGGACACAATTATTTGCTGTGCTCCAACTTTGAGGGAGAATTTTTCAATTTTTGACAAGGCCCTTAGAATCACATTGCAGAGAAAAGGGTGTATTATGATTATCAATATCAATAGTAATAAAAGTTTATTAAAGGTCATTAAAAAGAAAGGGGATGGCTATAGATCCCATCACTTTGAATTGACTCCCTCCTCTTGTGTTAATTAGAAAACTCAGATAATGGTTCTACGGGGGAGTGTAGTGAAATTTAATTACAAAAGTTTAATGGCCCACTATCTACTTTCTGCCAGATTAAAAACTGATGATTTACACTATTTTAGATACTACTGCAGGGTTACTAACAAAATATGTTTCAGAACAAAGAGTAATGCAAGACTTCACCCAGCATATTTTGCTCATTTAAAAAATAAAGATATAATCAGGCAGACCTGAAAACCAAAGAAGTGTGACAGAGCTCTTACCATAGAAGTCCATAAAGAGCTATGAGCACTGTTTGTTAGTTCTTCCAGGTCATTATTTACTAGAACAAAATGAGGAACATATTTGCTAAAGCAAAAACATCTTTCCTCTTGAAATACAATTTTTAATAAATCTAGTGAGTTATTGTGTAGTATTTTTGTCTTAAACCATGTGTTACACTTTGAGAAATCAATATGCTTAAGGCATAAGCATTAAACAGGTAGAATTAGTCTATCTTAAGTCCTCACATTCAGATGCTGTAGATACCCAATTCATGGGGAGTTATGACTAGTCAGAACCTCTAAAGCATTCACTTGTTGGAGACGATTGAGATCTGGCACTTGAAATTAGTGGCTGGTTTTGAAATGTTAGTCTTAATTGGCTCATTAGGAGTGATACTTCAACAAAGTCTGCAAAGTATCTCCAGGAATCTTTCTTTGCGTCCTCTGTTCTACTTATCACCTCCACTTAGTGTAGAGAAGTATTATAAAATTTCAAATTTCTGTTTTCATTTAATGCAGTGGCTTGTTATTGACAGTTCTCCTTGACAAGCTTGATTTTTAGTGGAAGCACTTTTCCAACTGTACTTTTCTAAGCATTAAATTATTAACTTAAAGGGTTTTTCTACCAGAAAAAGAAGCAGAGCAAAAAATGTGGCTTATCAAGTGTTGTATTTTCAAAAAGGGTTAAAAAAATAAAAAAGAGGAGAAAATGAAACAGAAGGAAAAACAATGCCCAAAAGCAAAGCAAACAAACAGAAAATCTAATGTAGTCTTTTCTGGATAGATTTCGGTCTACAAAAGTTGAGAACTCAGCATTATAAAACCAGGGCTGGTTGTCCTTTCTAATTTAGGTAGATGTAGACAGTTTTATACAGCAGCTTTGTGGCCTGAAGCTGGCTGTCTTGCAGTCAGAGGCCCACTGTGTCAGCTGCATGTCCTTGAACATTTCAGGTAGAATGTAGCTCTGGGAACTGCCATCCTCCAGGACTTCAGGTGTGTAAACAAAGTCTACTACCAGGCAATAAAAAAACATAGAAAAGGGGAAAAAAAAAGGGTTTAATATCACTGTTTTTCACATTCAAAGTCCTTAAGCTGCCTGGATGTACACAGGTAGGGAAATACTCAAAAAGAGTGTTTGCCTACCTGCTATGCAGCTTGAGTCTCTCATTACACTCATCCATATTGCATGGGAAAATCTGTTTATGCAATGGATATCAGTTAAAGCTAAATATATTTTCATCAACAAAAAATCCAGCCTTTACTGAACATAATCGCCTTCTGTGTGTTGGAAGTGCATCTGGATTTGTAAGTAGCATAAAAAAATGACAGGGCATGTCTAGACTTCACTTGTCTAGACATCAATTATGTAATGCTGAACAGATAGCAAAATCTTCAGAAATATAACTGAGAGGAGCATGCATTGGAACATTTGTGTGCCTTTTATTTGCCATGAATGATTCAGAACTGAGCTCTGTAAAGCATTAGTCAGTTCACATCATTGTAACAGTCAAACCCCAGGAAAAATAAATCCCCTACTCTTGGAGAAGTTATTTACTTTATGAAGGTATCTGTTACAGCTACAGGACTTTGTTCCTTTGATGGTGTAGATAAAGAGAGTCAGAGAGAGAAAGAAAGAAAAAAAATATTTAAGTTAATTTCAGTATGGGGAATGTTCAGTTGGTTTTTTGTTATGATCCCTAATTAGATTTAGATAGCACCATAACTAACCTCAGAGTATTAATAAGTTGGGTTTTTTTCCAGACACTTAAGAAAGACTTTTCATTCTCCCAAGGGATCACAATCTGAAATCTTGCTGAAAATTGGTGCTACAATAGAGGACAAAGAGAAAGGAAAAGAGGTGAATTAACTGGGAAAAATGCCAGTTACTGTCTTGATCACATGAATGACCATATGCTAAATGACACAGAAAAATGAATGGATGCACAGTGTGTTGATTTAATTGCTTTATTTTCCCTTTCCTTTCTTGTTTTATTGTACATGATGCAGTAGATGGTAGAGTGTCCACTCTTTCTCTCTTATCTCCATGACTCTAAGAATAATTAGAATGTGAAGCAGTCTTTAAGTGGCACTTATTTTACCAAAATAAGGGCTTGAAAATGCTAGTAAAGTAATACTGATCTATGAATCTAAGACTGTATCAATCGGCTGTGTTATGAGTCAGAGTCCAAATTCAAGCAAATTGGTGAAGCTATTTTTAACATCAGTAAAACTCTTCATATATATGTATATCAGTCAGGGATCTCTCCCCTTTATGCCAATGAATTTGCCTGCTAGCATAGTTTGGATCTGGCTGAAAACTTGAGCCAATGATGTTTTCTTGTCAGTTCCTCAGAACCTGGACATTTATCCAAGCATAAATTTGGATCAGGCAGCCTTTATTCTCTGAGTTTTAGAATCATAGAATGGTTTGGGTTGGAAGGAACCTTAAAGATCATCTAGTTCCAACGCCCCTGCTGTGGGTAGGGACACCTCCCACTAGACCAGGTTGCTCAGTGCCTCATCCAACCTGGCCTTAAACACTTCCAGGGGAGGGACATCCATAACCTCTCTGGGTAACCTGTTCCAATGTCTCACCACCCTCACAGTAAAGATCTTCTTTCTTACATCCAGCCTACACCTACCCTTGTCTGATTTGCATCCAATAAGCATCTGAATGACAAGGGAGCTTCCTCTTACCAGTTGGCCTGGATGTCCTGTAGTCACCCTGAATTTACCTAAATCCATGTGGCCAGGAAAATTAGGTGTAGTTTTGGCTGGGCAGCTCTAATCTGGAATGTAGTTTGGGCTCTAAGGGAAAGATGTGTAAATCAGTGATTGTCTCAGCACCAAAAGTCCTATATTACAAACAGAGCCCATGAATGTAATGACTATATAAATGAAGTAAGAATGAATCCCAAAGTATCTCCCAGCATGGAGCCACCTCCAGGTTGAGTCAAACATCTTTGGTGATCTGCTCCAGATTTGGGAGCATGTGGATCTGAATTCATACATAATCTCAGTGATTTGGGTTTCAATAATAAATAATCTCAAATCCTGATATATGGATTTGATGCTGCAAGCTGGTGAGGAGGATTTGTGTGATGCCCAGCAAGTCCAGCTCCGCTTGACAAGTTTGCACACAAATGTTTGATGCACTTCTAGCTGAGTACTCAGGTGTAGTGTTTCAAGTGGAGTTTGTCAATCAAAAGCTGAAGTGTTTAGATGTAGATTCTGTGCTATTTTTAGCAGAAGAAATACCCAGATCTTGATCTAGTACCAAAGATGGATGACCAAAGTACAATGCCAAGTGAATCTATCTGTTTGATCTTAGAAAATCTTCAGGGGCATTAAGAAAATTCTGATTCAGCTATGCCCTGCCTGTCTCTTTTTAGGCATATAGGTGCATAAATGTCCTTTATATCCCACTGATTGGGATTTCTGTTTAAATTTAAGCACTAATGTCAATAGTGTTCTGGCCAGAGAAGCTTGCAGGAATGAAGGCCTCTGCAGCAGAATAAACATAGTTGTTGATATGAGTGTGCACAGAGAATTTTGATTTGAATTTGCTGAACCTGTGTTATCATGAGGTTAGAAAACCAAATTAGTAGATCATTTTAGTACATTCATGTACTGCCTGCTGTGTCCTACTGTTTGCCCAATTTCCTTCTTTTTGAAGAGGCTTAACATGTATTATAAAGTATTTCTAAAGATTTTCAAGCATCCCATTCAAGAAATAAGTTTTGTCAGTGAAGGAAAAAAGAAAAAGAGCTTTTACAATTCTCCAGTAAAGGCATCCGGTATTCCCAGAGGAAGACTGTAAAAAAATATACCAGTTCTTGTAGAAAGTGCATTATAGCAGAAGGAGCCTAGCATGAAACACATGCAATCAATGATGGGATACTTGAACTTTGCTTGTACAGTTATCTCCTCAGGGAAAGTATTCTACATGTGTTGAACTGCTTTTTCTGAGATCAAGAAGCCACAGAAATAAATGAAAGTGATATTATTTTTTTTAAGCCTTAATGGAACATGGAGAAGTGTGTCTGTTCCTGAATGCTGGAATTTAGTTACCAGAGCAAATGCAATGGCCAGTTACTGGACATACGAGTGCTATTGATTCTAGGTGGGAAAAGTCAGCATGGCGATAGGAACTTCTGAAATGTTCCCTCTTTTGCATATAGCCCCTTTTATTTTGGCATGTTCCTTTGTCTCATCTGTGAGATAGGTGAGTGGTTGCTCAGGTCATCAGTTTCAGCCTCTTCCTGAAATTAGGAGAAAAGTACATTGGGCCTGATGGCTCCTAACTTACTAGAGAAAAGATGAATAATTGTGGAGTTCCTGTATATATATATTTATTAAATTTTAATGTAATAACTTTTTTTGTTAATTATCTATAATTTACTGGTAGACCTCCTGTCCACCTTTGAGACTCCTTCTTGAGACATATGTAGCTTTTGACATAGATCACATAGGCAATTGCATGGGATAGCAGACCAGCTGGCCAAGAAATCATGGCTACATGCAGTACTAAAGTCTACTGTGGCAAAGAAGCCAGCTTTCCTGGTACTGGCAGAGCAGCTCCCCAGCCTGGTTCTCTCCTTACCATCTCAATCTCTTCTTCATCCCTGCAAGGAGTCACAGAAGTCTCCTGTTCTCCCTGCCCTGCCACCCCCAGGTTGCCCACAGGTGGAGGAGAAGGCTTGGCTGCCCCAGGAGCAAAGGAAAGAGAGGAGCAGGGAAGAAAAGGAGGCAATCCAGGTGCTTACTGTCCCCTGCTTTTCCTCTAGCCAGCACTGCCACACTAGGCTTGTGCTCAGTGGTTGGAGTGGCAGAGACTGGCAGCCTGTCCTGCTGTACAAGCACCATGTGTTATGACTGTCCAACAATAAACAGATTTAAGAAGTCACACAGTTTCATTGCCCAGAGATACCACTGAGAAGAAAGCATGTAGGAAACTCAATTATTGCTTCAAAATAACCCCATCCTGTACTCCTGGAGAAGTCTAAATCCCCCTGAAATTTACTTTTTTACCTTTTGGTCAACAGGAGACTCTTCTGATAGACAGAGCTCTTAAGTTCTCTCTCTCAGTAACTCATCCATGAAGAGGAAGGGCAAAGGAGATTTTTGTCTAATGCTGAGGATGTAGATCAGATATGTGATGATTTTGTTTCAATATTAAGATATTCTATAACTGATATATGCAATGGAAAAACGGCTGTCTGAATATCCTCCTTACAATGTATTATGGACTATGATGTCTGTATTAGGATTATTTTAGTATTAATATATTTTAGCATATTTTGTGATCTAATATTCTTCTCAGTACTTTGTCCAGCTTGTTGATGTGATCCATCCCGAGAGCTCAATTGCTCAGTAAGTTAATAATTATTACTTTGTTAGCATAGAGATTTTTTCATATTCCTTTTGTTTCAGTAGCTTGATAAAATGAATGAAAACAAAGCTAGGCATGTTTTTTCAATAAGTGTAATGAACCTCAGACCTGTGATGACCTGGGTGTACTCAGCCAATCAAACTAACTCCTCTGCTTCCCCCCAGTAAGCCCTTAGTCATTTCACAGATAAAGTGTGTGAACTGGAGATTTGCTTAAAACCACCACAAAAAATATGTTTGTTCAGGGAAAATTAAAAGGGGTGAAGCAAGATGCCTGACATGACTTCAGTTGCAGGGAAAAACCTGTTTGTGTCTAATACATTGCAGAAATTGCTCAAAAACATTTTGTCCTTGTGTAAGGGTTGCCCTGAAATGCTGCTAATGTCCTTAGGTTGGGACCTTGGATTACCAGCAGCGTATGTGCCCATCACGCAAGTTAAAACTGATTTTTCTGAAACTTAGTTGCTGTCTCTGTGAGTTCATGACACTTGTTCCTTGAAGTCACATCTTCTCCTTCCCCTGCATTTTCTTTCTTTTCTCCTTTTAGATCAACTTGCTTCCACCATGAACTGAACATCTTTCTCAGTGGCAGTGAAATATCCTGATGGTGCATTTTCATTTTCTCCTAAATTAGAACAAGAGAGATGTGAAGTTTTGGTTTATGGAGATTACAATGAATTCAGTCAGGAACTTATGGAAGGGTCATTATACAGTAGTGGAAAGCTGATAAGATTGTGCTGCTTTTGTTGTTCTTTTTTTTTTCTTTTCTTTAAATTTCCATGAGATAAACTCTTGAAGACTGCAGAAGTCTCTGTTTTCACGTATGCAATTCCTGTTGACCAAAGAATCCAAAGAATGGTCAAAAGTAAACCATGATCATAATTTTATCCTATTTTTGTCCTTTTTGAAGAAAACAGAAGAATAAAAAGGTTGCTCATCATATTTCTGCTTAAGCCATCACTTTGTTTCATCGAGGTACAGAATGTTACTCCTCCTGACCACCTGGTTAAGCCTTCAGGTGTATCACTGTTAAGTAGAACTTTTTGCTACCCCTGTCCTGATTAATTAAAAAGCAACATTTCCCATTTGCTGTCACCAGTGACCTATCATTCAGTGTCACTATCATTAAGTATCACTGTCATTAAGTAGAGTGTGCATACACTGTAATAGATAATATGATTTCAGAGACAACTATTGATTCTTTCGCAGTGGTCTATTGCTAGTTAATGAGCATTAGTCTCTTTAATGATGTTTAATGTTGGTGAGTTATTTTAAAGTGATACATGGCCTGACCCTGGGAAGTGCAGGATGCCCTTAACTCCTATTGACCAGTGAGAGTTGAGGGCACTCATGAGATCAGTCTTATGTCTAAAATGGCAGCAGAAGTTTCTCTCTGCTGAGGGGTGAGTGATGCTCTACAAGAGAAGAATAGAACATATTCTGTTAGAAGGGATTTTAAAGTCTTGTTTTTCTTTCTATCATGGGAATGGTTACCTCTTGAGAGAAGGGACGGCTTCTACAGAGGACAGACACTATTATTCTGCCAGCTTTTGCCCCCCTCTTATTTCCTTCCCTACCTGTCACTGTCCTCTGTTTTCTTCCTTTTCCAATGTGAAGAAAGAGGCATCTCTCAAATTCATCCCCCTCATCCTGCTTGCCTTCCTGTGCTTTTTTACTTCCAAATTAAGTCTGTCACCATTACCTTAAGTTAGTCCAACTCTTCTAAACCTCTTGCAGTTGGCTTTCATTTCTACACTTGGCCAGAACTGCCTCTTTGACCTTATTTTTTTTTTCATAAATACAACTTTGTTCTGCTCAATATATTGTTTTACATGTGTCTTCCCCACTATCTGTTCTGTTTGCAATGCCATTCATTCCTTCACTATCCCTTTGGTGTGTGTTCCCCCTCACTTTCCTAAAACACTGTTCACAGCACTCCATCCTGTGACCCACTCTTCAAACAATCAGCGTTTTTAAAAATGCAGGACAAAAAATATTTTCTCTCTCACTCTTTGCATGGACAGTTTGCTCCCACACTGTTTGGCTAATACACGTAAGCCTTGTGACACATAGAATTCAGTCCTAGGTGATTTTCCATTTTTCTCTTACACAAAAGAGATGATGTCCTTAAATGTTTGCATGTGAAAACACTACAGGGCTGGGAAAATAATGCATTTAACTAGAGAGAATGCAATTTGTTTACAACTGATTTCTGTCAGTGGGAAATATTGTACTGTTGTGTATGGAGGCATAAGAGTTACTTTGGATCTTAAAAAAAAACCTCCCTTTTTTCAAGTATTGTGGAAAGAAAATTATGGTTCATATTCCACTTGACTTTACAGAAAATATATTAAAGAAATAGTCAGTCCGAATCTGAACAACTAATAACTTTCACATAAATTCTAAGAACAAGTAAGTGTGCTGTGACATGTGTGCCCAACAGTCGAATTTGTCACTTTGGTGCATAATTTCACATAGAATAGAAGGAAGAGAAAATACATCTGTGACAGGCCTGTCTTGAAGAATAAGTATCAGAGACCATTCAAGTTAAGATTAATCCCCAGAGATGGAGATCAATGTGCAGATGATGCAATTGTAATAAGATAAGATGCCCAGATACATATCTTTGTCCTGCATAAGCATAATTTATTGCATGGATATTGTCTGTACTCTGGGATGAGGTGGAGAACTGCAACACTGCATGGTGTGAGTAAATTTAGGGACACTTATTCTTCACCTGTGTACAACAGGCTGTGTTTTTTGTCCCTTTATCTGATCAAATCACCAATTTGTATTCTTTTCATTTAACAAACTAATTAATGTGAAAGTTTAATCGAAGCAAAACTTGCAAATAGAAGCACTGGTTACTCTTTTCTGTCCAGTTTCAAACTCTTCTTTTCTAAATTGAAGCAAAACTTGCAAATACAAGCACTGGTTATTCTTTTTTGTCCAGTTTCAAACTCTTCTTTTCTAAATTGAAGCAAAACTTGCAAATAAAAGCACTAGTTACTCTTTTTCTTCTAATTCCAAACTCTTCTGGTTGACAGACATGTCAATGCTGCTCCCATTGGCCCTGCAATATCCTTTTACAGCTTGGAGCAGGTGCCTTGGTGTGCTTCTAGCAGCCTTCCCAGACCAAATCTCCCTCATCTGTGTGTCTGCACACTCACTCATTGCTGGTTTGTCAAAAAAAATCTAGTAGGGACTTCACTCCCAGCAGTTTTGGTCAGGCTATTAATGACAGCCTCCCAGATGAAAACATACATGGAGGATAGATAAGTAACCTTGCTGACCCCAAGGAGGACCTCATACTGTCACTTCTTTTGGATCCTGACTGTTTTCTTTATCTGTTGGTGCCACTGAGGGGGGGGAGAGGGGGGTTTATCCTAGAGAAAGGGTTAAGAGGGATTCTCTGTAATGTGTTTCTATTTCCTTCCCTCCCTTCAGCTCCTTCAAAAATGTTAATCTAATTGTGATAGTATCACTTTGATGACAATATGACAAGACAGACAAATTTGATTTTATTCTCCACAGAGCAAAGCATATGCTGCTTGGGAGACTTTGACAGAGAGAAGGACATAAAACAAATGGAGTTCATGAATATACAATTTTTATTGTACACAGTAGTGACATCCAAACTTGAGAGAATAGGTGGGTGAGACTTATGCTTTACTATTGAGATTAATGGGTACGTAAAAAAGTGCCAACAGAGAGTACTGCAGTTTATGTTAAAAATGTCGATGTGGATAAGAATAATTTTCTTCTCAAGATGAATGATGCATTTAATGGCTGTGAGACATTCATGCCCAGTAGCAGTTCCTCAAAAGTAATTTTTTGTTGTTATTGTAAATTATATAATCTTAACTGCAATTATAGCCCTGTTTAGCTAAAGGTCAAGTTAGTACAGTGGATGGTTATAAACTAAGAGGGAAATTGGCAAATTTATTCCCTTGATGAAAGCTTATGAATGATTTTAAGCAAGATAATTTTTTTGTAACTCTATTTCTACTTTAATGTAATACAGCGAGTAAAGACAGCAGACATTAACAAAGGGTAAATTAGATTTGTCTGAGTAAAAACGAATCTAAAATAGGAGTAGTGTTGCTGTAGTAAGGACAATCTGAAGGTTAAGCACTCCATGTAAATGGTAAAGATTCATTTTCATGGAAAGCAAAAAGGAGGGGCAACCTCTGAAAAATTGCCTTTGATGGAATGCAGTCTGTGCTCTCCTGAGCAGTACATGAATTCTCTACAACACATGAAAGTGTTGCCCACCTCTCAGTTCTAAGAAATTAGTTAGAGTCCTTCTGGTTTCAAGAGCTTGTTCTTAAACAATGCTGTTTTCCTTTCAGCCTCTTCAGAGTGATCGGTTTTGTTTTGCTAATACAGAGGTTGTAAAAAAAAAAACAAAGCCGAAACAAAAAACGAGGGAGACGAGGCTGTGTTATGATAATGAAGGGTGTTTGCTCGCCCAGATAGGAGTTTTAGATTAAAACCTTTCTGAAAGCAGTCTCTGGAAGCTGCTAAAAATGAGCAAGAAGCAATCCAAGTCTGTGGCATGCTTTGGTTCTGAGAAGCCTGAATAAGGGTACTTCACTTTTCACAGTATTTAAGCAAAGCAGAAGTATCTTTCACGTAGTTGCCATTTTCCCTCTGAGAACTTTTTCCCACGTGAGCTGCAGCTGATCAATTTATCAAGCTGCTTTAAGTCCAACTCAGAGTCTTCTTCACTCCATCAGACCACAGAGATGCTATCTGCTCCCATTTGTTTCTCTTCTTTGAGATCTACAAATCAGGAAGAAACAGTAGGGAAAAAAATCTGCTTTCTGTTCCTGCCAGATACCAGCGACCTTCAACTGATTTACTTACAAAAATATGTAATACATAATCTAATAATAAAATAAACACGGTGCTATATGTTGACTCTTTTCTTCTTTGACAGATGAACAGTTATGCTTTGTAACTTGAGTTTGCCACCAATTAAAATGCGCATTGGATCAGCTCTGGCTTGTCACCTACCTTTATTGGGAAAAATTGGCTGTGGGCCATGTTTTAGATGAGCAGGATTTTTTTTTCTTGGCCATAGTGCTTCCCACCTCTCTGTAAACTCTGGTAATTCAGATGCTGGGCAGTCATTGCATCTGCTTTCTGGGGAGTTGCTTCACTTGAGGCTCTCAGGAACACCTAGACATTTTTGTTACATGCATCTTCCTTACACACCCTGAGTGTTAGGATATTATTTGAAATTATTTGAATTCAGCACATCCCCCCAACCCCATTTTGAGGCCCTTTCAGTCTTAACAACAAAGTTATGAACTTATCTTTTTAAATATGAACCTGTCCAAATGAGCATAACCCTGTTGAATGACAGCTATGAAGAATTTATAATGTATGGACATGGATATCTGTTATTGCTCAGAGATGAAATCCAACAGGGGAAAAAAATCAGAAGACTCATTTAAAATCTCACTTTCATGAAATAACTGCTACAAAGCAGTTCAAAACCACAAGGCCACAGCCTCATGATTGAGAAATGGCACCATTATATAACAAAATGAAGTACAAAATGGATTGACTCAGAACTCAACTAAAAATTCAATGTTATAAAATATCTAGATAAATTTTTCTTAAGAGTTTAGGATTTTGTCCTCCTTTGTGAATGAGGGTTCAACTTAAAACCTGACAAGGTGCTGAGGAACACAGCACTTGCAAATGTCACCTCTTTGTCACTTGTATCACGTGGACATAAATAGCAAAAGGACAGAAGACAGTATAAAATAAGGTCCATCATCATTGCTTATTATTTGGAATTTGTGGAGTGTGACAGTGTTCAGCAGCAGGAATAGCAACAGTCCTTGCCTCCAACAGCTTGCAGTCTAACACACAGATACAGATAAGTGTGAATGTAAGAGACTTATTGGAAAATTTAGAATCATATTTCCTAAAGTATTTATTAATCTCTTTATGTCAAATTTAAGAAAGATGTGACTGTTGGAAGGATACAGATGTGTGAAGACTATATCAGGCAGTCTCTGTTAAGGAGGGACTAGAGTTGCTACCAAGAACTCTGAGATTGAAGAGAAATATATTTAAAATTAAAGGCAAATCAAGACTTGGAAATATCAGATGGGGTCATGGGAAGCTGAAATTTCTGGTGAGATGAAGTGAAAAAAAAGTTTCAGTAGAGACAGGATTCTCACTGTAGACCTGTGCTGAGTGAGGTAGTGTTTTGAAGCTAATTTGTAGTAAAAAATTAATATGGAATAAGTAGCTTTGAATAGTATGGGATGTGAGCTGGGTAGTTTTTAACATTCCACAGAGCACAGGCAAGACCTTCCATGTGCTTTATTTTGCGTGATGCTGGTTTTCCCCAGTTTAGATGCCATTGTAAATACTAAAAAAAAAAGACTACCAACCAAATCCAAAGCTATTGTTAATATATATTTCTTTTCCACTGAAGTAAGTTATGAATATATTTTTCCTGAAAGGTGAACAATTGATGAAAATTAATTCCAGCAGTGTGAAGACAGCACTCTCAGCTTTCTTGCTTCCTGTGAAATTTGGCACATGCATGCTATTTGCACAGATTAGGCATATGTGCACAAGAGATGTAAATCCACTGGTAAGTGATAGTCCTAGAAAATAAAAATTCTAAATATGGGAGCATTATATGATAGTTCACTGCTTTAAGCTGGATCAGCCAGGAGATAACACAAATTTACATTAACACTTACATTGCACTTTACTGTACTTCATTGTTATTAAAAATGGCTAATTAACTGAAACTTCCTCAGTCTTGATGGTATACTGTAAATGTTAACTGTGAAATACATAATGCATTCTTAAAATAACATGTTCCTGAAAACGCTGGCAAACCCTGGAGAAGATTCCTTTTTGTGCAGATTTGTTCCAGGGGAGCATATCATTGTGTTCAGCTCCAAAGCTGCAGTTCTGCTGCTCTTCCTTCATTGGCCACAACAAAATTTCCATGGGAAAATTTGCAGAAGGACAGCATAACTCATTGTTTCACTTGCATAGTAATTAACAGCTTAAACAGTGGCAAGGCAGATGCCTATTCCTCTTAGCTGAATGTTGAGCCTGAAGTGCCCTCCTGTCTCCCCTCAGTTCACAGCTCCTCTCCTTCCAAAATTATGTGAGAAATTATTTTTTCATGCTGTTTGAATGTTTTAGAGCATCCATCATTATCATGTGCACTGACAGCTTTATACTTCAGCTGTGACAGAGCTTGAAAAATGCTAGTCTTATCAATCAACATATTGTAGGTTTCCAAAATGAGATCTGCAGCTGATGTTCTTTTTTTTTCTTTTCCTTTTTTCTTTTTGCTTTTTCGTTTCTTTTTTTCTTTTGATTTCCTTCTTTCATTTTTCTTTTTATTGTCTTTTTTCTTTATCTTTTTCTTTTATCTTTTCCTTTTTCCTTTTCTTCTTTTTATTTTCTTCTTTCTTTTTTCTTTTCCTT
>VZTY01012650.1:132500-144823 GCA_013400935.1 Turnix velox | reverse complement strand
TTCTTTCTTTCTTTCTTTCTTTCTTTCTTTCTTTCTTTCTTTCTTTCTTTCTTTCTTTCTTTCTTTCTTTCTTTTCCTTCCTTCCTCCCTTCCTCCCTTCTTTCTTTCCTTCCCTTTTTCTTTTACTGTCTTCATCAAGTCTACAGCTTGCTGTTGCTTTTCAATTTGTTACTCAGCATTGATACATTTTCTAATATTGCATTAAAATGGAGAATATCTGACTCATTTCAGATTATTTGATTGAATTACTTGACAATATATCTTATCCATTTTCATCAAAAATACTAACCCATTATATGATTATTTCTAAAACCTGCTTTTTTTTGTGTTATTTGGAACTGTTTCCAAAGTTTCTTTTCAAATGTATGTTTGCGAGCAAAGAAACTAGACATTAAAACTTTAAAGCAGCTGAGGCTGATTTTTGGTGTTTGTCAACTATTTTCTCTTATCTCCTTATCAAATAACAAGATAAAAGAGTATTTTGATAGCTATCATTACAATTTGTTTGCAGTATACTGAGAATATAGCTTATTTTACTTTTAAATTACTCTACTAGGGAAATTACTTGATATGTAATGTCTCAAACACAGGAAAAAAACCCATAAAGTGGCTGAAAGAGCAACAGAGATATAAAAGTATTGAAAAAATAAATTAAAATCAATCTTCATGCTGCTGTTTTATTGTTAGAAGATAGATGATTCAACATTATAGTTTAACTACATTTAGCAAACTCCACCCTGTGTGAAAACTAGAGAAAATTTTCAGAAAGCCTATTTATGGAAAAAGTAAAAAGAAATAGCCATACTGCAAGAATAAACTGTAAAACTTTCTCCATGAAGTTTTGACTGAGAATGATGGCAATACTCTTGTTTATGTCTGAGAATCTTCCTGAGCCAAGATTTCCAGTTGCTGTGAGCTATCACTTTTGCCAAAGGAGGCATGAGCTGGAAATTATCAAATGCTGAAAAGCAAACACACTGGTATTTCATGACTGGTATTTTTTCTTTATTGACATGTTTGAAGCTATAGCCTGACCTTGTTGAAATCCCCAAGAGACCAGAAACAATGGATGTAAATTGGAAGGGGGTAGATTTAGACTTAACATAAGAAAGAAATTCTTTACAGTGAGGGTGGTGAAGCACTAGAACAGGTTGCCCAGAGAGGTTGTGGATGCCCCTCTCTGGAGGTGTTCAAGACCAGGCTGGACATGGCACTGAGCAGCCTGATCTAGTGGGAGGTGACCCTGCTTATGGCAGGGGGGGTGGAATTCGATGATCTTTAAGGTCCCTTCCAACCTGAACTATTCTATGATTCTATGATTCTATGATTCTAATTTCTTTGAGGACAGAACTTCACCCACTGAAGTCAGTTGTTCAAAAGCTTCAGTGGATGAAAGAGCATAAAGAGGCACAAAGACCCCATTCCATTCTCTCCCTTAGTCAAGTTGCAGCCCAATCTTTCCTTCAGAGTTTTGTAGGGGGGCAATTTTAATTAGGGATTCAGTATATTATAAAACCATTTTGTTGGCAAGCCAGATTAGGCTTGTTTGCTCTCATCATCCCCAAAATGTGTGAAAATGCTGGAGATATTTTTTCAAGATTCAGGAAGCTAAGAAACCCATGCAGTTCATGGCAGGAATAAGCAATGCCACAGTTGCTGTCCTTTGACAGAGTAGGGGCTGTGGAGCCAAAACCTCCATCCAAGAAAATCCTCTTTGTGCCCAGATACCCTTGGACAGTCACAGTTTGTGTTATCTCTCTGTTTGTCACAGGATAGGATCAAGGACCAAGTGAAAGCACAATATTAGAACATGTTTATTGTTCTTCAGTGGAGATAACAAAAGGTGAGTAAAATGTAAGAGGAGCAGAGCAATTAGTCTTCTGCCTTCAGTTGATAGGGGTTTCACAGAAGTACTGAACAATTGATTCAGTGTAATGCTGAATTTTAATCAAATGGGAGAATAATCTAACTTTTAATGAAGATTTTCCATAATGGATTATTTTCCTAATTGAATGAGTTCGGGAGACGAACAAATACAGCCCAGTGCTCAATGGCCTTCTTCAAATATTGGGAAGCTTTCAATCTCAGATCACAGAGAAAGGCTCTGGAATAAAACCTCCACAGAACACATCTGAAGGTTACATTCATCTTCTTAAAAGGGTATGAAGGGGACACCACTGCCAAATTAGTTCATATTTCGACACAATTATGCCTACGATATTGTACACTAAGGAAATCAATCCTGAATGTCAGCTGCAGATCTAAATATGAAGCTACTTAGCTGATTTTTTTCAATGTAAAAGATACAATGATTTGGAGAAATAATTCATAGAAATGTAGAATTGGCTCTAACTAAAGGCAGAAAAACCTGTAATCCAGTGATTTTAGAAAATTGAACAAAATAACCCAAAGAAACGGAGCCTCTGACATTATTTAGGTGAATCAATACTCTGTAAAAAATATGGGAAAAATTTTGTTTATAAAAATGAAAAACATAATTGCAGTGACAACTGACAAGTATAACATGCTTACATTTGCCAGATACATTATTCTTAAGAGAGGAAAAAAAGCATTATCAGTGCAGGTGAAGAGACAGTTAATGGAGTTAGACCAAGTAATGAAGATCTTTAAAATAAAGCTGCAAAAGTTGAAATAAGATTTATGAATTCTTACTCTCTACCGATACAGTACAGAAGAATTCTGGAAGGAAAAAAGTTTTATTTATCAGTCTTTATGTTGCTTTTGTTAAAGTATTTTATTCTAAAGGATGACAAATTGCATTTAAAATAACTGTTTGCAAATTTAACACAAAAGTATTTCTGTTTGGGGAGGTTTATTTAGTAGACTTGCCCAAAAAAAGCAGAGAAATATTTTTTGGTCTGCAAGGGAATTGAAAGTAGTGTCCCCCTTCCTCCAAAATATACCTTGTGATCTTTAATTATCACCAGCAAATGTGAGCCATGAGATTAAAGCTGATCTGGGCCCGCAGCACACCAAGCTTGTTGGTTTAGCATGATGATGAGAAGGACATTCCTTGCTCTGCTGCATAGCCCTTAATGTCATACCTTAATTTTCTTTGAAGGTGTCTCATTTTATAAATGCAATTCCTGACCTGAATGATTTGAATCTATGGAACAAGATTTTCTGCAGCTGTTTGGACAAAATTCTGTAAAATATTAAAGACAGAGTAGAACAAACGTCTGTTTTTTTTCCTTTATTAAAAGTGTCAGACTGTCTTCTGGGTTTTTTTATTTTAAAGATTGCACCAGCTACAAGCATACACTATGAAATACATTTCTCCTTTGTCAGAAACTGAGTCCTCTTTCTGAGTTCCTATGGAGTTGCTTCCCTCTAGTATATAAGTAATACTAACAAATTCTTGCCAAACTTGTGCTATTTGATGTTAGTAAATATGAATATTTGATCAACATTTTATCTTACATAAAATATATGTAATATATTGTAATATATTATGTATATATATATATACATATGTATATATGTATATATTGTGTAATGTAATATATATGTAATATAAACAATATTAATTAAATTAAAATATCTAGAATTGGAAACTGCAGTCCGTTAAATAATCCTCAGATACCAATAATCAAGATTTGACTTCAGGACTTAAAAATTTGATTAAATTATCCTTTAAATAACTGCTAATAACTGAAAACTGTTTGAAATTATTATGAAAGGATAATTCAGAACTATGAACAGTAGTCGAAGTTGTATACTGTGCATTTTATTTACTAGCAGGAGGAAAATGCTACAAAGCATTGCATCAAAAGCCATTATAATTAAAATGAAATGCCAAATTCTGTGTGAGCTCTGAAATAAAGACCAAACCCTAAGAATTAAAAACTGTATTCATTAAAACATATTAAGAGAATTAACAAATTGTTCTTCTGGAGTTCTGCAGAATCTATAACCAGGTTCACTCATAGGTTAGTGGATGAATTGAGGGGGAAAAAAAACCAGGATATAAACCACCAAACAACTATTCAACTGGGCAATTGTTCTGGGCAAAAAAATAGCAGATGTGTATAAGCAACAGTCTAGTCCTTTATTGCAAAATGTCCATAGTTTAACATTCTACCTGTGGCATTAGCTATAAAAAGGATACTTTTAAACCCCTATGTAAGTAGGATAATAGTATTCTAAATCTAATAAAATGTGACATCAGATATCAGAAAATATGATTTTCTGCCAAGCAGGCTGGTAAGCTACTTTATGTGACACTTTTCAAAAAGAGAACATTCTTCTTGTGTCTCTTAACATTGCGTCTGAGGGGGTAAACTGCCAGTAAGGGGACATGTGTGACGATGAAGAGACCCTCTGTGCAGCTGACATGTTGTCCACTCATGTATAGCTGCATGTCACCTCATTTTTGCTGCTGTAGGTCCTGGGGCAAGTATTTGATACAATACTGGCTTTTTTCCTTCTCACTCAATATTTATTTTGTCTTGCTGTTTCCAAAGCTCTCGAAAATTGCTTTGATAGGAAGAAGGATTTTTTTTTCTTCTTTTTCACTGTCCTTTATTTTATTTTTTGCCTAATACCTTTCTAAGAGAGTGAGAGACCAAATATGTGAGTTGCTTCATACTCATAATAGATCAGAAATGTTAGCATCTCATGATGCTCTGCACCTTACAGAATTTGTAAATGAATCTGATTTATTTTAGTCCAATCAAAGACAGCAATCTAATGGAAAGATGTTAAGTTTTCTGGGAATCAAAATAGGCATAAACTGTGTGCAAGGAAGGTGTGTTCTCCAGGGTGCACCCATTTTCCATCAATATGCACAATTCCCTTTGCACAAAGGTAATTTTAGAGGATTAGAAATAGACTGTGAAATCTTGGAGCCTCCTTTCCTTCCCATAACCCTCACACATCTACATCTCACCTATGCTGAGGTACTTGGAGGAAAAAAATTAATTGCATTATTTTTAAGTCAGTCCATACCAAATTCTTTCACTCATTGTGCTGAAAAAATTGTACCTTCCTTCATGTCTCCCAGTGGGTGAGGGGCAACACTTGGACACAACTGAGAGAGCTGATTTGGGACTGGAATAAATCAAATTTTCTGAACTTTCCAGTGTCAGAATATTTTTGATTTCTTTTCTATCTCCAGCCAGGAAAAAAACCTCTCTGCATCATGTCTTGATGTGCATACATTTATCTTCATAAAATTTCAATGTAAGTTTAGCTGGGATTGCTTACTAATCTGCAGATTCATGTTCATAAGTCATACTGAAGCCTGATGAGAAGTGTATGTGTAATCATCATCTCTGAGGTACTAATTATTTTCTATTTTTCCTATTGAATTAATAGCAGAAGCAGTAATTGAACCAGGGTTCATTTGGTAGCTGTGGTTTAATTATACCAGAATAAGATCCAGAAAAATAACTATCATGCAACAGTTGGTGCTTCTTTGTGACTCTGCCAGTTTACTTTAAAAACATTCTTCTCTGAGACAGAGCTGAGCTAGGAAGAAAGTAAAGTGGGAAGGGAGGCTTGTAAGTGTCTGAACCTGAACGAAGATTGAAATGAGCCAAGTCACACAATCTTTGCAGAAAGAACATATATGTTTTGAGCAATGCTACTAACAGAAAGCACACAAATATTTTGTGTAAAAATGGTATATACAATATTATCAGATCTAAAAACAGTGGCCACAATAGTCAAGATAGTTCATTTTAAGGAACTCTTGACAGTTGGTGTCAAATTAGTGCTTGTTCAGTCAGGATAGAATTGTATGGAATGAAATGCAGAGATATGAGCAGAATTATCATAAAATCATAGAATCATAGAGTTGGAAGAGATCTTCAAAGGTCATCTAGTCCAACTCCCCTTCAGTGTGCAATGTCACCTGGCACTAGATAAAGTTGTTCAGAGCCTCATTAAGCCCTGCCTTAAATGTCTTCAGGAACAGGTCATCCAACACCTCTCTGGGCAACATATTCCAGGGCCTCACCACCCTCATGGTGAAGAATGTCTTTCTAATGGCCAACCTAATCCTGCCCTGCTCTAGTCTATAACCATTGTCCCTTGTCCTTTCACTCTGTGCCCTGGCAAACAGTTCCTCCCCAACTTTCTTGTAGTCCTTCCTCAGGTACTAGTAGGCTAATATAAGCTTCCCCCAGAGCTCTCTGTTCCCCAGGCTGAACAACCCAAACTCCCACAGCCTGTCCTCATAGGAGAGGTGCTCCAGCCCCCTGATCATCCTCATGGCCCAACTCTGGAGCCTCTTCAACAGGTCCATATCCTTCTTGTGCTGAGACTCCAGTACTGGACACACTATTCCAGCAGAGCTTCCTTTTCTCGTTCATGTACCTATTGAAACTCTTTGAAACCTTAACTCACCTTATCACAAGAAAGCTTTTGTAATTGTAAGCCTACTTAAAATTTCCAATATTGATGAATTCTGTTTTCCTAGAGACTACTTTTTATGCCTCATATGCCTTAATGTTTACCTTCCCTCTACATGTTTTATAGACTTGTTTATCCAACAGCTTAGCATTATTCAAAAAAATGCAGTTTTTGTCAAGGCTTGGAAACAATCTATTTTTCTCTCATGGTGGTTTGTAGAAAGAAGTATAATGTAATTGCAGGCTGTGAGACCATGACATATGGGACAGAAGGAAATGCAGCAGTGGTTCTGCCCAGGTATATGAATTTAAGAGCTTGCATTTCCCCCTACATCAGAGACAGTGCAGCAGAAGGAGCTTCCCATTGCTGTGCTGTGCCCAGATGCCTGAGCAACTGATTTTTTTCTTTTTCAAAGCATAATTATCTCATTTGTCCCATTATAAAATGCTTTTGCAACACCAAAGTAGCACAAGATGGGCAGCACTAAGTTGACATAATTTGAAGATGTCATTTTTTAAAGGTAATAAAGCTAAAGGCATGATTCATGCTGAAGTCTGGGTGGAAATTCTTGAAGGTCCAAATAATGCAACACTGAGGGAAATAAAGTAGTTAGATGTTGGTTGGTTGGGGGTTTTTTTGTTTAGTTTTGGTTGTTTTTTTCTTTGAATGCTTTTCCAGTTTCACTTAGCTCAAAACAGTACAATCACTCACTTTGGGCTGGTGGCATATCTTCATTTTTCCCATGACTGTGTAGTTAAGAAGGTTTGTACCAATCTCACTGGGCACAAACTCATAATCCTTGTACTTTCTGCAAGAATAATGTGCCATAGCCGTACATCAGCCCTTTGGTCAGCTGGTGATAGCCTTTGTAGCAGTAAGGATGTGACAAAGAATGGCTGTGCTTTGACTTTACAAGCTTCAGTTGTTTCCTGCTAACTCTATTAGAAATTAGTATTTTTTGTGTTTTATGACCTTTTTAATTATGGTTCCCCTATTGCAGCTCTACTAAATATGGACAAAGCAGGTGAAGTGTAGCTCAATCAGAGCATTATACTCTTTGGTGCTGGTTACTATCTTTAGCAGAGAAGCTGGAATTCATTCTCATCTCATTTTCTGAGTGCTCTATCATTAAAGTGTCATTGAAAACTGACACCACTTAATTTTAGCAGCTTTCAATTCTCGTTTGCAGCAAGAATAGCTTTAAATGGAGAGGAGTGCAATTTACAGAGAGGGGGATATTTTTACACCACACTCAGCATTTTATCAAACAAAGCGGCCTCACGGGGAATAGGGGACAATACATTATAAAACCAAACTCTCCTCTGATGCTAGTAAATGGGTATTTAATCTTCCTATTGCAGGCATCCACTCTGATGAGCCTGTAATGAATATACTGCCTGGGACATTATCTGAGCTGTTGTGATTTCTATTCCCTGAAATATCTTCTAGTTTTTATTTCAGGTGTGGTCAAAGAGTAAGCTGGGGAGCTCAACTGCTCCCAGCAGCCCACTGAAGAATCTGTACCTTGTTGCAGGCAGTTTGGGACTTATTTTCTCTTATCATATTCATTGCCTGATTGCTTTTTCCTCCCAGTGCAGTTTGAACCCTTAGGGGATAAAGAAAAATCACATACTTTGGACTGGTGGCAAAATTTAACCCATTCAGCTTGTCTCCCCAGCCTAATTGGATGGAAAGTATCCTCTTGCATTACATCCTGAGAAAATGTATTTCTGTTGCAAATTTGGTAAACCTAGATGCTGGGTTTGTCTGTTACCTTCTCTCATTGCTTCCACATGCAAAATTTCAAATTTCTGGTTTCAAACTTAAATATATTTCTTGGAGTTAAGGCACGTTTGAGACAGGTGAATTATTGATTTTTGATTTCGATTCCAGAAATTCTGATAAATAGTTTTTTTGGGTGAAATGTTAGGGTAGTTTTATGTAAAGATAAAGTGGTATTTGGAGGCATTATTTTTCAGTGTTATAAAACTTGATGTTAATGGCCATAACAGTATCACCTTAAGGCAGTAGGTATCTGCAGTGCTGTAGAAAGCCAGTACCCTAGAGTCTGAGTTAAGAAGCCCAGACAGTATAAGGATTCACACAGAAATTGACAATCCCAGTTCTAAGGCTGAAGTGAAGCCACTTGATCAAATTATATTAATCCACTTTGGATTGAACTACTTTTTGCAGGTACCATTGATTATATGCTTACATTTTTTCATGATTATTTCACTCCAGGAAGTGTTAAGAGTAGTTGTACACTCAGAATTGCTTCATTTGAGCATGGTGTGAGTCCCTGTGAGGATTTTGGGCCATCATGTACCTATGTCTCCATCACCTTTAAGTTCATTTTAACCTAATTTTTGCCTAAGAGGTTTTTTTCTGGTTTGATGTTGATGATGTGACTTTCCTCTTCACCTACCTTCTCATATTCCTAGTGGATGTGGCAGCTGGAATGACGGCTGCTCTTTGCTATAAATTCTTCTGCTGGAGGGTACCAGTGTCATGTTGTACATCTGGGGGTGAAGGTGCTGGTGATACAAGCTGCTGTGCAACCTCTGCTTGTTTCCCTTTTGGAGAGAAAAATGGGAGGAAAACGGTGAGTGTCCTGTGACCCAACAGGTGCCAGAGCAGAAAGGAGATGGGTGGCTAAGCTGTGAGACAACATCCAGCTGAGTAATGAAGTGACAATTCAAAAGAGTGGAGAATCTGAAGGGGCAGCCAGGCACTGACATTGCCATTAATTTTCCTATTCTGATGTTTCATTAGGTTACTGCATTTTGACTTAACTACCTGATGGAGCATGTTAGGCATTAAATTATGTTGTGGGGTGTTGAGAGTCCAAGTTCAAAGGACTTTCTACTGCCCATTATTAATTTCTCATCAAACTGAAAGGGAAAAAGTTAATTCTCAATTCCTGTGGAGCTATAATAAGATCACGTTTCAAACTTTGATTTGAGTCTTACCATTTACCAAAATATTTCTTTCATCCAACATCACTTTAAAAATTGTTTGGTTTGTTTTGGTATATTTAAAGTGTTTTAACAGTTTGCAGCCATTGTAATCTCCAGTATTATGACCTTGGTATAAGATCTTCTTATCTCGAGATTTTTTCTGTCATAATTTAATGTCTCCTTGAGCTTGTATTTGACTCTAGTTCAAATAGCATCAATGCATCTCTCCTCCTTGGTCCCCTTAGAGTCTCACGTGTCTCACTGAAGTCCCTTACAAGATCCACTTTTCCAAATAAAACAGACCTACTTATCCTAACTTTTGACAACATATAAGACCTTTGAGTTCCTCTCAAAGTATTTCTATATCAATCCCTTAACTTTGCCTCCTTCCACTTTTATGAAACTTTTATCAGAAAAATGAAACCTTCAATTTTTACCATGCTTTTATTCTAAAAGGAAAATCAAGACCATACTTTTTACCTCAAATGCATGACTTCACTGTTTTTCCTTTATTATTTTCTCTTCTTTAGGTAGCATTTGAAATGTCTCTTTTTTTTATTCTTCAATTATGTTTTAGTTTGCTTATTTTTTTTAATTACTCCTGTAAACATCTGCCTAGTAATGCTGACATCCGTCTTCATGATGCTGATTCTTTGAGTACCATAATGTTTCCTCTGACCTATGTTGTACTACTGTAACTAAAACCAATCTCTGCATTCCTTCAGTGGCACTTTGGATACTTCTGTTTCTCCCTCTCTTTTTAATACATCACCTTTGAATTTAATCAAAGACATTTTTACTAGGTTGCGTTTTTACTGCATCTGCAATGTCTGGGATAGGGTGTAGAGGATTCTTACTTCTTTGTGTTTTAAGTCACAAAAACACCATAAAATGTTGCCAGTCCTGAAAATGGAGATTGCTGTTAGATTCAAAATCATCCAAACCTTGTGTATTCACTCTCTGGTCCTGCTGTGACAGCATAAAGCAGGACTGAAGACACACTTGGCCATGGACAAGGCACAAGTTTAGTAGTCTAGCTCAAAGAGTAGATAGGGTCATAACTTAGGCCATTGGAACACACATTATAGAAGAAAGGAATGCTGTCTTTTTGCTAAAAATAAGTGGTAAAAATACAGTGAAGAAGTAAAATATACCACAGTGTTCAATGGCCAAATGGGCCTAAACTTGAAAAAAAACTTCAGCTGATGACGTATGTTTGTATTTTAAAGAATTTTTATCCACAATAGAAGTAGTACTTTTCCCTTAAATATTTGGAATACTGTTGTTAACACCAATATCTCTGAGTACAAGAATTGGGAAAGATCATACATAAAAAAATTGAAATGTTTGAGCTTCTTCATTGTCAGTGTAGAAGAAAGGAATCAATTGTCAATGAGAGTCAAGTATCAAATATATTTTCCTCATCTGTTCAATGTTCAGTGTTTTGTATTCTGTTTAAAGTTTGATTTGCTGTTTCCCTTATATATTGACTTTTGTCCAATACCATTACAGTACAAAACAGTAAATGAGAAAATACTTAGAAGATATTCAAATTGGGCTGTAATTACTGGGAAAATGTTCATTAAATGTTAAATTCCAAAAATTTTAGCATTTGAAACAACATATTTTCAAGTGACAGATTTACAGTAATAGATGTGAAAGGTCACATTCTCCAATGAGCACAGATCAAGAAGACTAAATAGAAATTTCTACATTCTTTATATCTTTCTCATGGGACTTAAAGCAAGCTAGCAATTTCTTCATGGTTCTTGATTTACTCACTTCTGAGACATCATAACTTCTTTTTGCATTCATAAATTAAAATTAACACGAGGCTACTGAAAGGTACAGGATAGATCCCACTGCAAACTGAGCAAACCTCTCTATAAGGTGAGCAAAGACCAAACCACTGGTCTGCATTGACTGTTACTTTGTAAGGCTTATTTCTGCTTTCAGAAGAGAGAAGCAATCAGCCTTTATGTCTGCTTAGACCATAGTTTTCCTCTCTGCTGATAATGCTAACAAGAGTTCCAATTATTGTCAATCATCACAGCATTTTCACTAACATGAACACCAGCAGCACTGACTCATTTCTCATGTGGTCACCAGTTTTTGTTGCTCTTCATCTGATCCAGTCTTACATCAGTGACTGACAAAAGAAATGTTCCACGTACTATTGCAGGGTTCTTCAATCAGGCAGTCTCCTCAGTTCCTCTGTATTTATTGACTACTTTTGGTGTTGTCCCTATTTTCTTTTTTTCTACAATAGAAGAGATGTGAAAGGAGTATTTCAACCTAGTTTGATGCTTCATTACTCCCGTTGTGCAACAATGTAATCCACTAAATCAATTTATTTGAGATGTGGATGTGCCAATGCAATGTGTCAGGCCCTCAGTTCCTTGAAACCAGTATTTTTCCCCTGACCTTTTAGTCTACAGTGATCTTCAAGCATCTGCACTATTTATCCTGACTCTGCACTCCTTTTCTCAGTCATGCCTTCATCTTCTGCATTTTCTTATATCCTCCTGCTCTCATCTTACAGCATAATCTTCAGTCTTGCGTATACCATATAGAGTCCTTTGAAACCAGTATTTTCCCCTGACCTTTTAGTCTACAGTGATCTTCAAGCATCTGTACTATTTATCCTGAATCTTGTGCAGTCCCTCAGTCATGCCTTCATCTTCTGCACTTTCTTATATCTTCCTACTCTCATCTTACAGGATGATCTTCAGTCTTGCTTATACCATAGAGAGTCCTTGTCCTTTCAAACTTATTTACTTGACACAGAAAAAGCAGGGCTGACAGCTCTATTAATTTGTAATGGTGGCAACAACAATATACCCAGGTCATCTACTGTGACTCCCCCCTGACCTACTAACAGCTAAGTTAATATCACAGTTCAGCATAATGTCTTCTGGTTTATGTCCTACTGTGGAAATTACAAGCCCACTTAGGACCTGCTAGGTCAACCAGGATTTTCTCCTAGATTCA
>VZTY01012650.1:0-127500 GCA_013400935.1 Turnix velox | reverse complement strand
AAAAACTGATAAGTCGGATTCTTTAAAATTCATGTCAAATTCATGAAATCATTACAGACTAAAAAATATACAAAAAAATAAAGCAAAAATTTAAAATACCTCATCCCATTTAGAGAATGTCTAACTGCCATACCAGGACAAGAATCTGGAAACTATTTTGTTAATCTGTGGTAATATTTCTTTTCATTAAAATGCTGTTGTTGAGACACAGATATTTGTGTCTCAACAAGTCTACTTCAGGTAACAAATTAAAAAAATCTAAATTTTCTTAAGACAAGCTCCTTTAAACTTATTTTGTTTTCCATTCCAGTATATTCTGCTTCCTTGTGACCCAGAATGACAGGAGTATCTACAGGAGAAGGGAAGACATATATATGGTGGCTATCATCCACTCACAAACTGGCAGGAGGCATCCATTTCATGACTAAATTTTTCATATCTGAATATCATAGTCTGAATATTCCCTAAGTTGTGATAATTATTATTTATGCTTCTTGAAACTGGGTTTGCCATGCACTAGGGTAGAATTTGATAACAAATAGAAAATCTAACACATTAACTTAACTTTATACTTATCTGTCCATATTCTCCCCTATCCTAAATAATACCTCAGACTCTGAGAAATTAGTAAATCCTGTTAAACATAAAGCAAAATTCTAAGCAATACTTCTCACGCATCTAGCATCATCCCTTATGTCCGATCCCTCACTGTTCCTGTTTATGAAATCTGTGCTTCTGAGTTTGCTGGCATGTAAAATCATGATAATAACATTATTACAGTATCACAGAACTGATTCAGTTTTAAAATATTGGACATGCTGGTAGATTATTACTTCCCTAATTTATTCCTTTTCTTTATTTTTTCTTTGGGGTACACAGTTTTCAAATACACAAGTTATTATCTCCTTTTTAAATTTGTTTCTCTTCAAACAAGTGTGATCTTAAGGGAGAACAGCAGGAAAAAAAAAAGTTAATGCTACATTGAAAGTAGAACACTTTCTGCTAGTCATCTATCTTCAAAACATTTCCCCTTCAGAAAGTAATGTGGGCAGGTCATGCTCAGAAGGAACCAAGATAAACTTCCTCTTGAGGGAGAACCGATTTGTATCTTCAATTTCTCAGCACCTACACTAGAAAGAGTTAAACTTTGAGCTAGGTGTATGTATGAGTCCCAAGTACCAACTATGGCTGTGTTTCATTGCTCTTGTGTGAATATGGACAAGCCAAATTGTCTGTGCTCTGCTTTTTCCAATTTCAAAGTGGAATAATTCCACTTGCATTCTGTTGTAGTCTATGAGGATGAAAGGACGTTGCATAAGAGTTAAAAAATTCTTGCAAGTTAAAAAGAATGTATTGAAAAGAAAAGGATTCTTTCTGAGCCACCCTCTTACCTTGATTTGTGTGGCCTATTGAAGTAATTTTAACATTTGCAGAGTTACTGTTGATTTACCACATTAACCAAGTCAATATACATGTGTGTTGGTGGAATTAACATGCTGCAAGGAAGCAACAGTTGCAAAGCTCATGCTCACCAGCTCATAAATATATGCACATTTTAGCAAAGTGAGAAAAATTTACGGGAAAAAATGAGGTTGGACGATTTAACATCAGTGCAAATTAAATTAATTCCCAGGGAATATATTTTGGATAAAGATCAAATAAATCCCTTTAGATGGAAAGCTTGAAACGGGGCTTTGTTGAACATCAGTAATGGTATTGCTTCTCTCTGCTCTGATTAAGCTCATTGGCTATGAGCAAGAAGGTTTCCCAGCAAGCTATCTTTTTTTAATTATTATTTCAAGCATATCTTGTTTGAAAGGGATAATTGTGCCCAGCAGATCTTGTTTCTAAATCTTCTTATATATAGTGAAATACAGTAATTTAACAGCTTCTTGAGGGAACAAGAATTTGTTCCAGTTCCTGATTTAAATGTTTATGCTAATTGCTACTTATTGGCTCAGATGCAAAAGATAGGTTGGCCAAAGTGAAATTTTATGACAAGCAAACTCCCCCCTTTTGTGCAAATTGAAAAAGTGAAACAAGAAGAGGATGAAATGAGCCGAAGATGGACTTAATGGCTGCTTTTTAATGGGGAAGATAAAATTAAGACTGATTTACGTGGCCAACTCCCCTGTTTTCTCTTATCAGCTCATTTGGCAGGAAAAATGGAAAAGTAATTGTTCCTCTTTCAATGTGGGCCTCAAACCATTATTTATTGGCTGAAATTAATCGCTGTTTATCCTTCATTCACGTGGAAATCGCTCTATCAGCATTATGAAACCCAGCAACTCAACTAGTCCCTTGCAATTTAGCCAGCAGCAAGCACGGATCCTGATGAGCCGTGCCTTAATTTTCTGGGCTGTGGGAGTTAATGAAGACTCCCATCTTAGGTGGACATATTTGTATTTCTACAACATTAATAATAAAGGCTCGTACTTTCTTCTCTGCAGCACATAAACAAGAGGAAAAAAAAAAAGAACTCGACAGGTTTGAAAGAGAAAATAGAAGTCTGACATTTCTTTGTATGGAGAGAACTTTAGGAACTCTATGTGAGAGGCAACTCTAGATCCTTTAAAAAAGTCTCCTGTTACAGAGAGTATAGTGCCATTGCAATGCTTGTTGTTGAACATGGTTTTATTTATCCTTTCCTCCTTATGATTTATCTTTGCTGCATCCACCTTCCAGCCTGGTAAATTCACTGTATTGCTACTGCCTGCCCATCCATTTATTGCCAAAAGGGAAATATGCAGCTGGGACAGATACAGTTGCATCTTATCTCATTCTGCCTAAGGGAGCCAACTGGTGCTGCCAACATGCTCTTCAGGCAAAAGACCTTTCCTGCTTCTTTTATGAGATGGTGCAAAGCATCACCCATTTCTCCTTTCCACATAGCCAGGAGGAGAGTTGAGTGCTTGCTTTGCCTTTCCTTTTTTTTCCCCTCAGTCCCAGAATGGCCTTGGAAATGAGATGGCTGATTTCAGTAGCAGTGGCAGCTGCTGCCTTGAACATATCAGCAATAAGCAAATACAGTTTACTTTATAATAGAATGAAAAATGGATTATTAAACAGGAACTATCATGCTGATTCAAGCCTAAGGTGTGTCACATCCACTGCTGTGTCTATGACAGTGGCCAGCAGGGAGAATAAACACCAAGATGTAAAGTTTGCTGCATGAGTCTAAGGGCCAGCTTGATATCTTATTGTTGGAGACATACGTAAACCCTGAAGCATGAGTTTTAAAAGATTTAAGACCAGCAAAAGCAGCAATGGATGAGAAATATACTTGCACTGAATCTTGCTTCCAAACACAACTGTTAAGGACCACTGGAGTGCTGAAATATTCTAGCATTCAAAAACTTTCCTAATCTTATCCTGAAATAATCTAAAAATAAAGGAAAATTGGACAATTTCTGAGTAAAGCAATGTGTGCTGCAGATTAGGCTTTAATAATCTATTATATAATAAGATTTATTCATGTTGCCTGTCTTCATTACGCAGAAGATCACTGGACACACTCTTTCCTATATTGCCATGTGCCTCATCTTAAATTACACTGAAAGTCAATGGGAATTTTTCCACTCATTCACTTGAGTTTTGGATGTGCTCCAAGATCTCTAAATTACCATTTTAGAAAGAGCAGAGGTAGTGAATTTGTCTCACGTTTGTAAAGCCAGTAATCAATTTCCATATGTGACTTGTCTTCAACTCACTTCTCAGGGAAAGGACAAGAATCTGCTACATATGTGTGAAACACTGATGCTGGTATCAAAAGTAATAGAAATGTTTTAATTAACAAGTGAATAAATTTGAAGATGAACATTTTTCCCTCTGCCAATATCTGGTTATGAATCTTATTGGAACACTGGCCTAATTTCCAGGGAAAAAAAAGAGTAAATATTCTATAAATGCAAATATTATTCTATGTAACAGACAGAGGAGGTATTCTCATACTTCTAAATTGGATCCAGCTAAAATTACTTGTGCACATAATAACTGCATAACCTCAGACAGGCTACAAATACTGCTACAGCAAAAATAAAGTGTTTGTGTGGTCTCTGATGTGGAATGGAATTAGTATTTATGTTAATAATAAGTCTACATCATAACTTCTAAGCCTGATGCTCCATTCTTCTAGGGGTTAGCTACCTTCCTAACCTGAATTATTCACTCAGGATCCAGTCTTCATCCTTCCAACCAGGAAAGCAAAAGTTAAATGTGTGGTAGGGCAAGCCCAATGACCAATCCACCAATGACCAATCACTTGGCACATGTTGCATTGTATCCATCAATCCAGTTGTGGATGAGAAATGAAAGGAGGAGTAGATAGAAGCCTCAAATTTTGCAGAATGTTGCTGCCAATCACACTGATGCTTGATGTACAGCATAACATAATAACCTAAGATTGTCAACTAGAAAAGATGGACAACAAAGTAATTCACGTTGTTTCTCACTCTTTTTTTTGCAAATAGACCAGATTCTAACTAGCTTTTGAATATGTCCATCCATGGAGCAAAGGCAGGACCAGTTCTTCTACTTCTTCAGAGAGCACAATTATCACTTTTTGTCTCTTACAATGCTGGGAAAGATGCCTTTCAACACTCTTCCCCCCAGGGTTAACTGCCCAAATATAATGGATTGAAAACATAGCTCTGTGTAGATTTATTCATCACATCCAGCTTGATGTTCGTCTTCACATATACTGAAAGAAGAAAAGAACAGTTCAAAAATAGGATTCTGGAAATATTCTGTTTGGGTGCTGTGATTTCACTGGAAAAAATACAAAGGTTTTTACATTTCTAATCTAAATTATGACCTTGATCCTGCTTTCAGTTAATTCAGTGATTGTTTTGCCTTTAATTTAACTGCAGCTCTGTGTATTGGAGCACATCCTTTTTTTTTTTTTCCTAATTAAAGTCAATCCTAAATTCTGGAGCTCAATTCTGATTGTATTGCAAGGTAGGATGCATAACCCTGCATGTAAAAATTCCATTGAAAATCTGAATTTCAGGGATATTGACCAAGCAGTAAATGTCAATACATACATACAATGGGTGTGCAAAGCCTATGCTTTCTGCCTCTAGTGCAGGTTTATTTGTGTTATTTCCCCTTTATTTTGAGTACATACTCCTTAGAAAACTTGGAAAGAAATTTCTACTCCTAGAACTTAGTTCATCTTTTTGAGATCCTTTACTACACAAAACTGTGTCTTTCCACAGGCAGATTTATTCCTACCTATTGCATCCTAGATGTCTTTTTTAAAGTAGAGTAAGTCTGTCTTTTTAAGGTTCCTTTTTGGAAATTCTGCTTGTTTGTTTTGTGCTATGAGGAGGTTCAGCATGAACAGAAAATTTCAATGAAGAGGAAATACTGATCTTTTACTGCCCAGTAAAGACTAGTTGTCAGAGCCAAAGTGAGTTCCTCACTCCTAACAATCACCATTCTTGCTATTGCAGTAATGAGCTTGTCATCCAAAGTACTGTGGCATTAACACAAAAGATGCAGCAAACAACAGGTATGTTTAACTTTACTTCACCTTGCTAACTTTGCAGCTATGTCATTAAATTAAAAAAGTTGAATTAAGCTGAGGACCCATAACCTTTTTAGTGGTAACAAGCTTTTTAAATTTTATTTTTATGATTGAAAGTTTAAAACTATATAAGATTGTTCCTGTCCATTTAAGATTATTCTCATTAGTCTTCATAATTGTTAGAGTTCACTTAAGCCATTTATGAGTGGACCTTTAATACATCTGTGCCAATAATTGAACCCTCTTTGGCCTTGCTGACCATAGTTTTTTCCACCTAAGTTTCATAATTGATACTGAATATCATGGTAATATCCATTGAAGGGATCTGTATTAGTTTTCTATTTTATGTTGTTTGTACTCTACAGAGATTATAAGTATTTGAGTACCTGGTTGTACAAAATCCTGTGTGAAGGAGCTCACAAAAAATATTCTCGGCAGCAAAAAGTCTTTCTTGGACAGGACAAGTTATTTATAAAGTTATTTATTTATAAAGAAAGCTACCTTGCTGTGCGTTCAGTGATTGCCTCTAATTAATATTTTGGACAGGAACTCTGCTTTAGATTGCTGAAATTTGCAAAAATAGAAAATATACCTGTGCAGGTAACTCAGCCATATATGTTTAGCAAGATTCTGGGACATAGTTTCATTCTCTGAAGGATGTGTAAGATAAGCAAACTCAGAGAAATGTATCATACCTTACATTAGAGGCTCTATATCATCTAGGAGTCTGGGAACTGACCCTTTTGCCTCACTCCTTATGCTGTCATTTACCCTATGCAAAATAAGTGTTAAACACAACAAGCTCCATTCTGAAATATACTCCAGTGTCCATATACCAGAGATGGTGACCCTACAGCTTTTTATTAGAGAAATGGATGCACAGCCCATGGTAATGGGAAAAAATAGTACTTCAGATATACTTGATGCTGAAATAAATTCATTTCAGTTCCCTACTCTTCAAGGCAAGTGTAATAATATTTTCCTCACAAGAGTGTTGGGACAGTCTTGCCTTTCATCTCAATTGCTGATTCATTTGAGAATAACAAACTATCTTGTCTTGGCTAGGATTTTGTCAACTGTTTATCCCAAGTTAATGAACTCAAGCTGAACCCATCTTCTTCTGTTAACATGGCATGGGCCTTAGGGAGAAAGGTAACCAATTAAACTTCTACATGATTCTAGCTTCCTTGTTTCTGAAGGTAAATCTACCTTAATTGGTGTTACTGAAATATAGCCAGCCTTGGTGTAATGTTTTTCCTGGCACCTTTTGTTTAAAACAGAGCATACTGCTGCTCACATCTCTCTCTTGCACTGGGGAGGTTAAGTAATGCTATGGGGAATTGCTCACCATCCACCTTGCCCATCCCTGTCCTCTCCCTGAAATGGTACAGGGTTTAGCAACACTTTGATGCTTTCAGTGGACTTTCCCTGCCCTCTCTCCTTCCAGGGAAAAAAGCCTGCTGTCCAGCTAGCAGGATGATTTATAAAGGAATTCTGGATCAAACATTTGCTAAAGTTGAAAATGGAAATGAAGTTGTGGAGGTTACAAACCAGACTCCTGGATGGAGCCATCCATCCATGTCTTCTGAATGAGTTTGACATCTGGGTGTTCATATTTTCAGCCAGCCATGAACAAGGTAAGCTATAGATGCCAAAAATATCTGACAGTTGTCATGTTATAATGTTAGCAAGTGAGAAACAATATCATCCTTCTCTTGCCCCATTTCTACAGTGTAGAAAATCACAGCAAGGGTGACAGCACACTTGAAAAGGCTGCCCAGAGAGGTTGTGTTGTCTCATTCTCTGGAGAGATTCAGAACCCACCTGGACACCCTCCTGTGCAACTTGGTCTAGGTGTTCCTGCTCTGAACAGGGGGATTGGACTAGATGATCAGTTGAGGTCCCTTCCAATCCCTGATATTCTGTGATTCTGTTATGAAATTAATGTTGGAGCTATGGCATTGATACATCTCAAACATGAAGTATGTTAGAAAATCCAACCTTTTTCTTAGCAAAGTACTCCACTGATGCCAAAAAAAAAACTCTATGCAGGCCTTACTTCAACAAAGTATTTGCTTGTTTTTCACAATTTATCCCTTCTCATGTCAGCAAAAGTGTTTCATATTCTGTTGACTATTAATAGCAGTGCTAGTCTTCTAATATTATAATCCTCCTGATGTGAAGAAGAAATGCCTCTGAAGGCATCTGCACTCATTCAGGGCCCCTTTTTTCGGCAAAGGGTTCATGGTAGCAATGCAATGGTTTTATAATGTCATTATTTGCCTTCTGGATATTCACAAAATCATTTCATACATTTGCAAAAGGAATTCTCTCACAATGAAGCCAGATCAGTTCTGAGCAAGTCTGGGATAACTACTTATTCTTTAGTTCGATAGCACCTCACAGAACGGCCAAACTGAAATTTTTTTTTTTTAAAAGGGTTTTTTGTAATAAGTTGGAACTTAGTCCTCTGAGGAAGTTTTTTCTAATTACTGAGAACTCCTTTATTTTGCATTAATGCATTTTTACTATTATTTAATATCGCTATTAGGCCTTCACTTTTTTAGAACTCATTAATTAATCTTCAGAAAATAATATAAATGGATTTACAGAGTATTAGGTTGGCCTGTAGAATCTTATGTGTTTTCCCAAACTTTATTTTCTTTGTGCTTATTATTTTTTATATCAAATGCAATTCCTAGAATTCTGAGGTTTTTCTGAAACTTCAGTATTCTTGTCATAAGCAAGAAAGCCACAAGGTATATTTTAAAGGTTTTATTCCTGGTCAAAGATGCTCTGGCAGAGATCAGGAATTCTTTGTGAGCAGTCCCTGCTAAAGTAAAGCTTTTGTTGGTTCCTTTTCACCTAAATATATTCACAAAATGACCAAAATGGGGGAACAAGATTGCTCTCAGAAAAAGTATGAAGACTTGCTCTTAATTCAGACCTCAGTTGAAGACAAATATTAATTATTTTATATTTATTCACAAAATGTGTATTTATAACAATATTTATAGCCAATGATGCATTTTTCAGAGAGGATATAATGATGATAGTATTTCCAATGAACTGGCATTTCTAATTTCCAAGTCATTTGTCCTCCACGTTTCCCTGCTACTACTAAAAACAATCTGATCGAAGGCAACATTATAGGACACTCTTTGCTGGATCATAGTTGTACCTGTCTTGTGTTTCACACTTCATGATAATTCATTTGATGTAAGACTTCCTATAGAGAAGAGATCAAAATTCCATGTAAGATTTGTCCTCCTCTTTCTTGTATTTCTTGTGCTTTTTGGACATCTAAACAAACAAGATGTCTATAATAAGCCATGGAGGATCTGTGTTTATCAGAATTCTTTTCTGCCGCTAAATTATGTTTTATCTAGGAGCAACAGTCAATCAAATAATCTGTATTTTAATAATTAGGAGATACAATTTCAGCTGTCTGCAGACTTCAGTTGTTATTTGGAGTGTTCTGTCCCCATCCAACCTGCTCATTATCTCATGTTGCTAGAATATACTGGGGGATGTCAGGCAAACAGAATTCAGGAACTCAGCAAAATCGAATTATCTTCTAAACAGATCAACCAAGGCTGCCAATTCAGTTCATAGTGGATTGGGTATTCTTTAATTACTATTATTTAAAACAGGAACCATCCAATTACCTTGAAATACAAAACCATGGAGTAATTATGAGGACTTAACACTTGTGTCATGCACTATGTTTTGGGTAAATAATGAGTACCAAAATGCAGTATAGCTGGGCAACTTCAATTTCTTGACAGATCCAAGTTTCCAGGTTGCTGTTAAATGTCAGTGCTGTCAGGGTAAGTACAACAATCTCCTAGCTTCCTCTCTCTAAACCTGTTCCTAAGTTGTTTTCTTCAACATCCATGAGACTTCTAGGTGCTCAATATAAGGTCCCATCTAGAAAATCAGTCTACAATCCTCATCTGCCAAATATGTTGAGATATGAATTAGATTTTGGCTGACATCTCTATCTCAGAATGACAAATGCTGAAAGTCATCCACCCTCCCTCAAAATAAAAGCAGAAAAAAAAAGGACAGAAAAAACCTTAATATTGGTTAAAATGTCAGTTGAATTAAATGAGAGTGGTGTGATTTTTACCCATGAGGGGAGGAAAAAAGCACAGCAGATATGTTAGAGGTGCAAAAAAATATTGAGTTTCACACATAGCTTGTAAGAGCTGACAAGTCTGCTGTCAGCTGCCTGGTCGCTGGAGTCTGCTGGGATCACAGGAAAATACAGGCAGTGCTGTGGTATTAAGGAATGGCAAAGAAATAGACACAAGGCAGGGAAATAGATATATCTTTTGCCTTGTTAAATCCCAAATTGCTTTGGGCTCAGTTCTGGACTCACAGAGTTGGGAAAGACCAAAACTCAATTACCAAAAGAGTTAAAATGCAATGGAAGACCTTTCTTTGTATGGGTGATTACTTGTAAGCCTTAGTACTAGATTTAACAAGACAATATTGGTGTAGGGAGAAATGGAATGAAATCACTGAAGAAGACTGGGTTGAAAGAAATGCTTAGACATTATTTGAAATGAGATACCTTTGAAGGCTGTGGGACAGAAAAGATTGCTTCCTCTTTGTTTCTGCCTCCCAATCTGCTCTTCAGGCTCTTGCTGATCATGAGTTCAGTTTTTCCTTCTCTATGCAAAGGCAAAGCCCCTCATTAAAAGTTTCAGGCACCACTGCCATGGCTGCAGTCATTTTCATTGTGTGGGGCTTCTTTTTTCTACTGGTTTAGTAAAACAACAATTCCTTGTCCTCCCTTCTCTTTGCCAGTTTTATAAAATCTGTCTCCCATCTCTTCCCCCATTTTACTAATATCTAGCACATACTAGTAAAATATCTTCTCTTCCTTCTGCTGTCATAACTTATGAAAAATACAGATAAACATATATTTTAGGTGTGTTAGTGCGTGTGGTTATGGCAATTGCATGTAACTGCATACATAGATAAGCATTTAACTTTTTTTACAGTTTTTCTTCAACATATAGCTTTCCCATGAAGACTGATGTCAAAATTTCTTCTCAATCCATTATCTATCCCTGTGCTAAGCTCTGATTCATCACTTGGCCCTTCCCCTCAGCTAAACAAAGTCATCATTGTACAGAACCTGTATGCAGCTCAAAGGCTAAAGATAATGGGAGCTAGTGAGACAAAAAAAGAAAATATGAATAAAATTTAAAACAAATAGTCTCAGTTTTATTAATATAAACCTTCAGCAAGAAAAGAAAAGATGAACAAAAATTTATCAAAAAATTAGAAAGTTACCTTTAACAATAACTAGAACTGATGAATGGAGAAATGGATTATTTTTTCTCTTTACAAAGAATATAAATTACATTTCAAGGAAAAAAATTAAAAGTAAAAAAATTTAGTCTTTAAATAGAAATATTTAGCACTGAAATAACTTGTTAAACTATATTATCAGTAGTTTCTTGGTCTTGAGAGAAAATGAACAAAGGTAATTTTCAGTTTTGAAGCACAGTGGTTTTTTAAGTATTTTTAGGAAATAAATTAAGTTTAACTAATTTCCTATTCCTCTGTAAAAAAATGTTTTAACAGGAAATAATCTGATAATCAGTTTTTGCACCATATCAAGTTTTTAAACTTTTCCATTTTTTTTTTTGTGGGATAACTCATGATAACAACCTTTAATTTCAAATGGTTACAAATAAGTATATAATGTTTAGGACATGTAAGCTATACTCATATTTTTACTGTATGCTTTTTATTGTACTTGGTACCAGAAAAGGCTGACATTACCATCAGCAGATCTATTTGGTGCATAATTTTGGAGGATGAAAGACTCCATTTTAGTACATCACTTACAGAATTATCGAATCAGGTTGGAAGGGACCTCAAAGGTCACCAAGTTCCAGCCCCCCTGCCATAGGCAGCGACACCTCTCACTAGATCAGGCTGCTCAGTGCCTCGTCCAGCCTGGCCTTAAACACCTCCAGAGAGGAGGCATCCACAACCTCTCTGGGCAACCTCTTCCCGTGATTCACTACCCTACTAAAGAAAGCCCTCAGATCCTGAGTTGAATTGACTTGCACATTCAAACTTTCTTTATGCTTAGAGCTGTGGTGACTTGAGCCATGGAATTTTCTGTCTGGAGACTATGAAACAATACAACCAAATAGGGAAATCTGGAGATAAGTCTCTGCTCAGGCTTTGCAGGAGCCCAAAAAACAAGCTCTGAGCCTGCAGAGCTTTGGAATCCTCTTCCTATTGGCCTGCAGCCTTGGTATGCCTCATGCAAACTGGGAGCAATGGTTCTGCAAAGAGGCTGAAGATGGGAGTTGCATCAGCTTGCATTGCTTAGCACAGTGCTGTTTGACTCCTTGGTGGTAGAGGACTTAGATATCAGATCAAAATAATTCGTTGGTCATTGTGGGACGACAGTCTTCCTTCTGCTCTTTACAGTGACAATATTTTTTCATAAGCTTCTGAAGAGTAAACACTACAAAAATGTAGTGCAAAGCAGCATAAATACAGGTGCACAATTTGGGCAGCCACCCATGCACACCTGCCTCTGTAGGCACAGCCACGTTTCCATTTCAGCTAATGACTTCATACTTTAGAGCATCATGATATCACAGATAGGGGTTTTAGCAGATTTGAATCCTGTCAGATTCTTCCACCTTTATACTGAATGAGGGAGAAGCTCCAGTTAATCTTCTTTGAGGCCCTCTTTGCTTAATGGAAACGCTTAGCTGCATAATTGCTTTGAGCCTATTGCTATTCCAAAAGGAAAATATAATAATCTAATGGTATTGTCTCTATAAGCGAATGAGAATTTCAGGAGTGGATGTTGGTGCCACCCATGTGATCCAGAGAGGTTAATGCAGTTAAAGTTATTTCACAGTCCATTAAGGAGCTTACGGTGACCTGGCGACCTCTGAGTGAACAACACCGAATCCATTATCATCACAACGGAGGAGCCGGGGCTCCACAGCTCTGCAATGGGCCCGGGAAATCCCCAGTTAGTACTTAGTCGAAAAAAAAAAAATGCACTTTTCTTTCTGCTTCTTGAGTATGGCTATTAAAACACCCTCTTGTAATTTGTAACATTAACATTGCTGAAGGTACAGAAAAGGACATTGAAATGAAGACATCAAAACTGCTGACTTGGTTTAGAGTATGATAGTATTGGCTACATGCTGAAATGGTGGATATATATAACATGAGAGATCAAGATGAAGAAAGTCAAGGAACTTGATGATGGATTAATGAAGGCTCTGAAACTCATTTAAGCAAATAATAGCTTTACTTTTCATTTTTACATATATATATGCACATGTATATATACATTTTTTTTTAATTAGATTAGTTCGTTTTTAAGAATTATTTATATGATGTAAATACCTGTGAGGAAAAAAAAAAAGACATGAAGATTTTTCTGTACACAGCACAGGAATGTTTTAGTTCTGCAAATGTAGTTACTTCATATTCCAGCATCTTAAGCATTTGCTAATTTTTGCTATAATTATTATATAAAAATCCTTGTAACACTCTGCAGGAGATATATTCACAATTTAGCTAATTAAAAATTAAGACTGCAAATAGCACTGCCTCTCATTATGATTGTGGTATGATAGAGCTTACAGAGAAAAAGCATGTGTAGCTATACCAATTTCAAAAATGCCAGGTGATAACATTTTCATGGCACAAAAAAATCAGAAACAGGACTGTGTTCTCTTGATTATTTAAAAGAAAAAAAATTCTGATGACATTTTTTAAACACAGCATTAAAGATAAACTTTGAATCTTTACAACTACCTTAAGAAGGTAGTTTAAGTTACTCTGATACAAAGCATAATTAAAACTTGAATGTATCCTAATTTTCTGTATCATGTCTTCAGCGATATTAAGGCAATAGTACACTGAGATTACATTGCATAGGCTCCAAGAAATATAACAGGTTATTTTGTGAAGTTCCAGAATGTATTTTCTTTTTCATCCCCTTCCCTAAAAAATAAAATTAGCTAAATGACTCTACTAAATGATGGAGTTAAACTCTCTGACTCTTTATCAAACATGAAAGGAGAGAGCAAAGCCGTGGAGCTGGTAGTGTTTGCATCATTGCAAATGCTAAAATATTTCTTTAAAAATATTGTTTTCTAGCATAGTATAGGGTCACTGAGGCTTTTTAAAGAGCATTGTGGTCATCCTGTCATTAGCTAAATAATTCAGTAAGTAGACATACTGAGGGGAGAATAACAATTTGTGTACCAATTGATAACTAGCCTTATAAAGATATTTCATGAGATACATGTTGTTTTACAAAGCTATGAAGTCATCAGGATTTCACGTGAGAGGAAAACCATCCTGGCAATTTTCTTTCTATTTTGAGTCCTAATTTTTAATGATGAGAGTGTCATTTTATTAATTCCTACACTGATTCACTACGGCAGTGTGTAGCTTAACTGTGCTCCAGTTCTCTCTCTTTTTGCACACAGAGGCACTCTCAAATCCATTTACAGAGCAGCAAATATTGAGAAAGTAGCCAGGGTAAATGTAGCTGGATATAATAATATAACACAAGTAATTAATCATGGTGTGTAGGATTCTTTATGTCAACAAACTAGATGAAACCTCCTTGGGAGTGTGATATAAAACAATATGTATGAATGATCTCTTTAAAGTGACAGGCAGATATAATCAATCAAAACTCCATCTGACAAAGCCACGTACCCATAAAACTGGAATACTTGGGACCAGGAAGTGTCGATGCCATTAGTGAAAAACAGGATAAATTTCATAGAGTTCTTCTGCAAATGGCATTAATAAATGATCTATCAAAACAGCTGACATATTTTACTACATTGTGTAGATCAAGAAAGAGCACAGAGGTTTTTTTAGATATAATTTTCCTAAGGATTTCAGCACTTTCTTGAAGTGTTGAAATATGAGCATTCCTGAAGACTCTACATTTTTGAGAGGCAACAGAAGAAAAAAATAGTTGCACAGTCCCATCTGGTCCCATCACCAGGTAAAAGCAGCAAGCAGCAGCTGTTTTTTCTACTTAGAAATCATATGTAGGAATACAAATTTCAGAGGAAAGTTAGCAATCACTTGCTAGTGCTATTGCAACTGAGCAGTGAAAATCTTTCAACATAAATGGAACTCCTAAGTGAGTCTTAGCTTTCAGTAGCCAAAAATAAGCCATTTCTTGGCTGAAAGACCTAAGTGCTATTGTGAAATTGATATCCCTCCTTGGCTTATTCCCAGACAATATGTTGCCTTTCTGGGGCCTGATCAATGTGATTGATGTGACGTGTGAAATCCAGGAGGGAGCTCCCCTTAAATCAAAACCACCATCCTCCACTGATGTGCAGATGTGGACTAACATGTTCTTCCATCTTGCTCCCTCTGGCTCCCCTTAGAAATTGGTCCAGACAAATAAAAAAAAAAGGATGAGAGATGAGAGGAAAGCAAACTGCTTGCACAGTACATGAGAGGCAGCAATTGAGCTGTGGATTTAGTCCTTAAAAAATGAAAGGCTGTGACTCTGCTTGCAGCCCTAAGGCTGGCTCACAAAAGACAGCCCTCTCCCACTGGGCATCATCTCAGGGATGGCAAGCAAGATGTTTCTCCCAAGGCAGCATCATGCCCTAGTGCTGGTTCACCCTCAGCATCCCTCCTCCCCTTTTCCCTCAGTGTTAGTATTGATCTGACCCTTATACACCTTTGGATTCACATGAAAATAAAATAATTAGGGCTAAAAATAAAAGATTCTTGGATGTAGTTTTACTCTTTCAGACATGATGTATCTGTGGAGAACTTTAACTACTGACTCATTTTGATTTTACACATCACTGGCTTATGATCCTGTAGGTTTCTCTCCCACTTGTACAACAGAAGTCAGGCTGTATGTGTCCAGCTGCTGTTGCTTTTGTATTTTGTGCAGGTCAATCTTTTTAACTAGTCAACAATTAAATTCTTACTACTTCCCTAGCATGTGGAATCAATTGATTTGATCTAGCTTAAAATATTAAGATTACAGCATGATTCTCCTAATTGTAAAAATTTCAAAGGTACAAGTCTCATTTGCTTAACTATCATAATAACTACATTATTGCAGCTCTTACATATCCTAGCTTGATGCCAGACTGTCAACTAATTATGTCATTAGCAATGGGCTAAAAAGTCCACCCACACCTCCCTTGGAAAACTAATATTTTTTAAAGGTAAACCAAGATAAAATCACTTATTGTCTTTCAGAAATAGCAAGGAAAAAGCTTTGCAACACAAATATCTGTTGAATACAAAGGTGCAGTGGGAAGAGTTAGTACAGTCTGAAGGATACAGATGATGAATTGATAAATAAAAGCCCATTTAGCAGAGAGTTTAAATACATCCTGATGCATGTATTTGAATAATCTGGCAGTATCTATGCCACAAATCATATATCACGTGTTAGTGTCTTATGAAAATTAGTTTACAGATATAAAGGGGCTTTGTGGTTTGCTCTGTTTCTTTTTGATTAGTTGTTTGGTTGTCCTTTTTTTTTCACTGAATTTGAGCATGGTGCTTTGACAATAAAAGAGCAGAGGATTTTTTTGGTACAGCTATTCTGGTGTCAAGACTTGTACCTGACAGACCAGTTTTATATGTTTGCCATTTCAGTTGGGAGTTGAAAGCCTGAAGAAGCTCCCAGGAGTCTTAAACCAAGAAGCATTAATTTGCTTTTTATTCTTTAATGAATTCTTTATATGACATCCTTACCTTTCTCCTTTGCCTTTCTGAATACCAAAAGTGTTTCTTCAAGTCAAAAGCTTTCCTTGCTAGGCAGCAGACAACATCCCTTGGTGTACAGATATACCATAAGACAACTGAAAACTTAATTATTTTTCTCTTATGTTCATGTTACAGGAGTATTTAAGATTCAGAAAATGCTGTAAAACAACTTCACATTGAACAGGAAGGAAAATGCTCAGATAATGCTATTGGGAAAATGTAGAATTTTCCAGGGCACAACATTTTACACCAAAATTTGTAAAAAAGTACAAATAAATGAAACAAATTCACAGATAAGAGCTTTGGAAATTGCATATAGTAAATGTGGAAAGCACTTTATTAACTCTATTCTATTTGTGCCAAAATACTCATACTTTCCATATATAGGCATATAGTAATTTGTATTGGTACTTCTGCAGAAAAATACCATAAAATAAGTTTCAATGTTATTAGTTCAATTGGAGCTCAATTGCCTTTTTATTTAAAATTCTTTAATTTTAAATTCTTTTTTTCAATAGAAACAGCATTCATGGAGTTTTTCTTCACTACTATGTAGTAAAAATTAGAGAAATGTCTGACTACCAGAATGATGTCTGACAGAGCTTGGATCCTCATCTTCATTACTAAAATTGTCCTTTGCAAAGCACAGCCTCAAAAAAGCACTAAGAGGGATTAAAGAGTGTAATATTCTCTTACTGAATTTTCAGTCCTAGTCCACCTTGCCATGCTTGTCCTGCACTCTGGAGTCTCTCAGCCAAAGAACAGTTTTTGTGGTGATGTACACTGACTATCTCAGAGACATGTCAGAAGCAGAAGGTATAAAAAGAGTCCTTAGTCACATCAGAGAGAAACATCTGTAGGATGTCATGCTAAAAATATTTAGCTTGCAGCAAGAGACTCCCATGGAAATTAATCTAGAATATTACTTGTCTAAATCTCAATAATTTCTTAAAGACAATCAGAAGCTGGACAGTCAGATTGACTTAAGACCTAAGCTTTGTAAGTGTCATTTCTGTCAAGTGGGAGCTGCATAAATATTGCCTCCAAATCATAGAATAGTTCAGGTTGGAGGGGACCTTAAAGATCATCGAGTTCCAACCTCCCTGCCATAGGCAGGGACACCTCCCACTAGATCAGGCTGCTCAGTGCCATGTCCAGCCTGGCCTTGAACACCTCCAGAGAGGGGGTATCCACAGGCAGGTACTGATAAGTTACTATAAGGTCCCCCCTGAGCCTTCTCTTCTCCAGGCTGAACAACCTCAACTCCTTCATGTACAAGAGAAATTATTTTGACATTAGTACACTACACTCTGTGAAAATCCTTACTTTTAGTAACAAGCAACTGAGTAATACAGTAAAAACATACTCCAAGTATCTTTCAAATGTGAGTCAGTTCAATGAAGTCAGTTTTTAATAAGTCTATATTGATAGGAATGCTCAAAGTGTTGCTGGTACCTCCTGAACACCTCCAGACTGAATATCAGAGTAAGTACTTTGAAGTCACACTGAGAAAATGCGAACTCTGATCTCAATTGGGCCACTGTGGTAAGTCCTGCAGATAATGTCTAGCACACAAAGACTGAACAATAGGTAGATTGCCAAATTCTTCTTTGTCCTTCACGTGAAGACCATATTGACTGCTTCAAAAACTCTTTGTATGAGCCATTATTTTCAAATTGTTTCCCAACTTATACTGCAATTGAAAATTGGACAGCTCTTCAATTGCTCCCGCATTTCAATTGATTACCAATACAGGTTTTCAGAATTAAGAATATTGCTCTATTTTTTCTATGGCATCATGTTGACTTTGTGTTGTGTTCATTTAAATATTGCTGTACGCTTTGCACTGAACTCTGGTGTTAAGATAACAGAAGGGAGAATCAATTAGATTTATTATCTCTAAACTGCACAGTAAGTGATAAGACAACCCCTGCACATAATATAGCATTCATTTTCAAGGACTTGTGTAGTTATGCAGTTTTAGTAGCTTAAGTACTGGAGTGATTTATGGTGTCATATATAACAATGGAGAAGCCTCTACTGAAGTGGAATCAAAATTACTACAATGGGAAAAAATGGAGAAGACAGTGGGTGGAGGTCCTCGCTCATGATGTTCACAAATGGCTTACACAAGCAACTACCTATTGCTGACATGCAAAGTCTAGGTGACATCTCAGAAACAAAAGCTGAACTGGATCAGCATTCCAGCCTTTGTCCATCTTTCCTGTGCTTCCCTAGCTTACTTTTGTCCCAAAGTATCTTCTTACCATTTATCCTTTAGTCATGTTTAAAACATCTCCTGAACTTCCTTTAATTGAAGTAAAATCCCATTTACTGTTTTTAAAAGTAGTCATGTTTGAGTAAAAATGGTCAGATGAGTTAGTAGAAATACAGTTTAATGCTTTTACTTCCTTTAATGAATTATCTTAAACAATTGTTCCAATTTCAGCTCAAGGGAGGTGGGGAACTCTGAGAGGTTGCCCAGAGAGGTGATGGAGGCCCTACCCCTGGAGATGTTCAAGGCTTAGTGAGGCTCTGAGCAACCTGATCTAGTGCAAGTTGTCCCTGTTCACTGCAGAAGTGTTGGACTAGATAGATTTTGAAGATCCATTCCTTCTCTATGATTGTATTTATGACCAAAATGCTTATTGCTTCTCAACTGAAAAGCAAATTGACAACCTGTTTTTTCTCTAGTCAACTCCGGGAATTTTCCATCATTCATTCCCACTGCAGATATTCAAATTTATGGGGTAGAATGATGGGAAAAGTTACACATACAAAGGATAAAGGACCTTGATCCATCCTCCAAAATCACTGGGAAGTCTTCTGCTGGTTTCAATTAGGGGAAGATTAGGCCCATAGTCCTTTTAATCTTCGATTTTAAAAAACGTCCATCCCTTTGAATAATTTATTTAAAATCCACCTTGGAAATTTATACCTGTAGAAAATGCACTTATAACTGGCTGATTTTTAAAAAGGAGAAAAGGAGCAAGTTTTGCAGTAAGTCAATTCCATGTCTACTAACTTCTCATAGTATGTTCCTTCATTATTTTCACTATGATAAAACTTCATCTATTCTTGGTTTGAGGACTTTATTGCTTTTGTGACTCATGCAGGTCATCTAATGGCCTATTGACTTCCTGTGTTATTCAAGTCATGTGTTATCCAAATTGAATCTGCCAATTTTTCATCCGCATATTTGAGTCTCCTTAAGGGTTAAGTAAGCGTGGCCAATTTGCCATGGAGATTTAAGGCTCCCTCTGGATATAATGGGCATAATGTTCCCTGAGTCCTCCTGAATGTTCACCTGCTGCCCATTCATGACACATATTGTCTAAATAACATATAATAAGTATTTTACCACTGCAGTCACGAATAATGCAAACTGCATGGCAACTTCCTAAAGCTGTGGCATCTCTTTGGATATTTCAATTGACCTTATTTGACCTTATTAGTCATGAGTCTGAAAAGTTTAACACTTGACACCTCTGCAGCAGTCCTAGACTGCTCAGAAAATGGTCCCAGAAGTTCAGATGATGTTATTTCCCCCATAGCTGGTAAACCTCTTGAGAAGAATAGCATTGTGCAGCTGAGTATGCCAGGTTTTCAATGTGTTTTTATTGTGTGCAGCAACCAAAGTCCTGGTCAGATTTTTAGCTCTTGCAGGTTCCAATACTCTTTCCAATGTTCATCTTAAGTGGATAGCTATAGAACTCTTCTTACAGGCTCTTTATTACTTTCTTGCTATATTCTTATTATTCACCAACTTTGATTTCATCGTAGTCTCTGCCTCTGCTTAAATTTTTCTATGTTTTAGTTGAGGATTTTACATAGTTGCCATCACACTAATGCTGCAACTCCTGGTCATAGAAAAGCCCTTAAGGTCCTTAGAATCTACTGGGCAGGACTATTGCAATACAAACAGGAGATGGATCTTTGTGAAAACTCCTGTAATATAATCCATTTCCTATTTACGTCATATGTGATTGATCTAGTCCAGTGGGACTCAACCATCACCTGAGGCCCTTTTACCAAAGTCCAAGACTATTGTCAATCTTCATGCTTAAAGATGCTTCACTCTGATGCTGCTCCTGAAATACAGCATAACCTCCTGCAAAATTTTGCAGTGTCACATCATTGGTTCTCTAAAGTGTTTTCAGAAGCAAACAGGTTAAGAAACTTTTTTTGTAGGTAGATCATCAAGATATTAACTTAGGTCTTTAAAAAAGCTCTTTAAAATATCTAGGTATATTATACGAAGTGTGTGCTTCAAAAACTTACTCTTTGCACTAAAATAAATTTGAAAAACAACCAAAAGTGCATGACTTCATGCAAAAGTTTTATTCTACCCTGAAAAATGTTGAACATTTTCATTAAATTTTTATATATTTGTATAGAACAAAGCAAACCACCACACTTTCAGAGCAGACAGTTCTCATGGAAGTTATTTGCTGTTTGTTTGTCCATTTGCAGCTCAGGCCACAGCGGAGGATCTGTGCCACCTTGCAGCCCCAACTTTTCTTCCAATGTGATGGCTCTGTAACCTCACACATTCTACACAAATGGAAGAAAACAGGTCTCAAACAAATTACTTTTGTCATCTCTGCAGAACTGCTGGCTGGGCTGCAAACAGCACAAAATGACAATAATTAAAATAGGTACCAGTGAGTGCAAGATCTGCTGCAGCTACAATAAAAAAAAAGATCCCTCTGGTCTCTCTAGTTATTGAGATCTCCTTGACCACTCACTCTCCCATAGTGCTGAGATTTCAAGGCTGTGTGTGACTGCAAGCACAACTATTACAAGTGAAAAGAGAAAATATTTCAAATGTAAAACCCCCCAGAAGATATTTTTGAAAATCCGAGTTTTGGATTTAGATGCATAACATGGTAATGAGGTGACATACCAGACCTTTATTGATTTAACACTGGAGATCCTGTTGGCTGTAAGGAGTCATTCGTGACACTGCTGAATTCTTAGAGATTAGTCCTGATGAGAAAACATGAACTATAGTAGAAATATTTAACATCACGTAACAAGCAGAAGTGGAACTCTTCAAACACTGTGATTTAAAAACACATTTCTCACAATCTTTTGAAGCCCTTCATTTGAAAATATTGTACACTACAATATTTCAAACTGCTGTTGTTACTTCTCCTGATCTAAATAGCCCAGACATTGGATCTGCAATAGTTGAAAGTCACTTGGATCAAGCCATTTTAAGTGAATCAATGTATACAGATTTATACCACAGCTGATCTGATTAGTCTCATAAAACTGGCAGCAGCTCTAATAAAAACCTCACTGGAAAAAAAAATTGCTCATATTTATTGTATTCTTTAATATTTTGTGAAAACAAGAAAGACTTGAAAGTATGAGCTTTAATGCAGCTATTGATTTCCTCTATTTAAAATGTTAATGAACAAATGCAAGATATGTATTTAAAAAAAAAAATCAAGTTTAAACAACATGTATGATGTTTTGTACATGATCCCAAGTGTTTATATATTAAAAACCAAATTAAAACTGATTATTTGATAATGACTGCAGATGCTGACCTTTGGAAAGATTTATTAGTCCTGCAAACTGTGAACTGGGCTACCTGCTCATTCTGACCTTGATACAAGAACAGAAACAGTGAATGGGAGATTTAACCCTTGCTGATTTTAAAAATAAATTCCTGCTAAAAGGAACATCAGTTGTGGTCAAACAGCTGAACAGCTGAACTTCTAGGCTGTGACTATTAGTGCAAGTTCAACTTTTTCCTTTCTTAATTAGATTATCCACAGAAATCAAATTAATGCCCTTTTTCTCTCTGTTTCTTTACTAGTAAGCATATTTTTATGTGTATAGAGGAGTTGTGGGAACACTTTTTTATACAGTCTGTACAATTGCACTTGATTTCCTTTCATCAGTAAAGTAAGGTGAAAATGTATTATATAAATAGGCTACTGATGCTTTATTTTGGTCTCATTCACTGTACATTGCAGGCAACACAAACATTCCAATTGACTTCAATATATGTGTATACACGTCCTAGATATGGAGAAAACTGTAACTTGAAAGCAGGCATTTATCAAGGTAAAAAAGTCAATAAATCTTGAAAATATCTATGTAAATATTTAGTCGCAGTTTGACTTTAAATAATGATGATAACTGGAGCTGCTCTAGCTTACTTTTTTTTAATTTATTGTAACTTCCTTTCAGGAGCCCATTAATGACTCTTTTTAAGCTAACAATTCATGTGTATTGACTTTAATACAGCCTGTTGCAACACTGATAGAACTGATAGATCCTGCCTTTAGCAGCTACTTTATGCCTTACTAAATTAATAGCTAAACACCAATTCTCAGTCCTGTGTTTTAAAGCATAAACCAGTTGAGCCTGGACTGTCTGGTAAAAGGATTCAACTCAGTGACAACTGGTTACATGAGCTAATCTTAGAAAGTGAGGAGAGGAAGAAGAAAAGTGATAGAGAAGGGGTTTGTTGGTTTTTTTTTCTTTTTTTTTTTTTTTCTTTTTTTTTTTTTCTCCACCAACCTGTGATCTACACTGCAATCTGTTTTGTCTGTGGCTTGTGACAGTATCACAGGGAACCTGGCTTGGTGAGATTGATTGGTGCCTCCAACTTAGCCATTTCCTTGCAGAACGGCTGCCTTTTTTTTTTTTTGCCTAATGATGTTACATTTGTCCTGCAGATGATGTAGAGCACGCTGCAGAGGATGAGCAGCTCTGCTCTGATCACTCCTTACTTGGCAAGTACTCACACTTCACAACAACACTCCTCAGCACCATTAATATTATATATAGATACCCTTGTCAGAGATTTACATTCAGTGATCTTATATCAGAACAGGAAGGGTGAAGCGCGCTGGCGATGTGTGGGTGAGGAGGTGATCTGATTTATTTTGAGGAATGTTGGCGAATAAAAAGGAAGTGATCAAATTTATATTAATGTCTTGACCTATATTCCTGGTGCTGCTTTTTTCACTCCTCAACCCCAAAGTGTCTTTCCTCCTGCAACAGATTTAAAAAAAGAAATCTTTTAAAATATGATGGCTCTCTAACTCAATATGCATTTACTTGCTATAAAATCCTTGGAATCACAGGGCAGGTTCTCAGTCTCTAAAAAGATTTGTGTCTGATGTGGGTGCCCATAGAAGCCCAAATAAATGACACTCTAAAACATAGGAATCACAAAATATCAGAGATTGGAAGGGACCTCAAGAGATCATCTAGTCCAAACCTCCTGCCAGAGCAGGAATACTTAGACCAGGTCACACAGGAATTCATCCAGATGGGTTTTGAAGGTCTTCAGAGAAGGAGACTCCACAACCTCTCTGGGCAGTCTGTTCCAGTGTTCTGTTACCCTCACAGTGAAAAAGATTTTTCTTACTTTTTTCTGGAACCTTCTATGTTCCAGCTTGTACCCATTTCCCTTTGTCCTATCGTTGGATATCACTGAGAAGAGCCTGGCTCCATCCTCCTGACACTCATGAGGGAGGCAGTTGCATGGTTACATCCATTTACATACACATCTACAGTGCAACACTTGCTTGAAAGTTCATTACAGAGAGATAGAGTAAATCTTTGGTGTCCATTTTACAATGGAAATGAAGTATCAGGCCATTCAAAAACATGTCATAAAGATGGTGAATCTTACTTAGAACAACAGAAATACGATTGCTTATGATATAATTTTAATCTCTTTTATTTATGTGCTCTAATATTTAATTATTTAGTATGGGGATACAGAGAGCAGAGTCATTAAGCTCTGCAGATGAGGATTGACCTTGGTAGAAGGATACAATGGTCCTAGCTGGAATGAGGCTGTGCAAGCACTGAATGGCACTGGAAATAAGACCTAACAGAATGAAGGACTCCTTCTTTCTTTGTGTAGACAGCTGATCTGTTTAGTCAGTGGGCTTTAGGGTGGGAAAGTAACTGATAAAATATAACTGCTAGGATAGAAAATTACAGCCTGCTAACAATCTACTTTATAAAATGCACTGTAGCTCAATAAAATGTCTTCAATCACCACTTGGAGTCCGTGTCTTAATATGCTACAATTTACCACAATAAACTGTTCATCAGATGTATTTCTTTTGTTGGCAAGTGCAGAAACCTGCTCTGAGGATGAATCAATGCATTGTAAAGTTCTTTCTGGAAGAATGTCAGCCTTGTTTTTCAGCATTCATAGCCCAGAGAAGATGTAGGGAATGAGGCTGAAGTTTCCCTGTAGTTTCCTATGTAGAATCTGCTAATTTGCCTACATTCATTTTCTACTGATTTCTCATAAATTCCCTTGAGGTTCTGAGTTCATGGAAACTAGGATCATGGAAATATGAAAAGATTGCATTGGAAGGGCCCTGAAAGATCATCCAGTTCCAACCCCCATGCCATGGACAGGGTCACTTCCCGTTAGAGCAGGTTGCTCAAGGTCTCATCCAGCATTGCCTTGGACACTTCTGAGGATGTGGCATCCAAGATACTCTGGGTAGTGTATCTCAGTGTCTCACTGTCCTCATAGTGAAGAATTTCTTCCTCACACCTAATCTGAACCCATCCTCTTCCAGTTTAAAATATTTACCATTCCCCTACACTACATTCCCTGATAAAAAGAAGTAAATCTTTTTTCCAAACACTCTTTTCAGGTGTGGGCACACACTAGAAGGGCTCCTTGGAATCTTCTCTTCACCAGGCCTAGAGTAGACAATTTGTCTTCATAAGAGAGTAGTTCCAGTCCTCAAATCATCTTTGTGGTCCTCCTCTGGAATTCGTCCACCAGATCCATGTCCTTATTTCAAGCACCCGAGAGCTGGGTGCAGTATTCCAGGAGGGGCCTCACTAAAGTGGAGTAGAAGAGCATAATTTAGCCTCTTTAGTTTGCTGACCATGCTTCTTTTGATACAGCCCAGGATGTGACTGGCTTTGTGGCTCCAAGTGTAGATTGCTCATACATGTCAAGCTTGCCGTCAAGTAACACCATCAAGTCCTTCTCCTCAGAGCTCTTTATCCTTCCTCCAGTCAGCCTGCATTTGTGCTTTGGATTGCTCAAACTTTCATAAAGGACCTTACACTTGGCCTTGTTGAACTTCATGAGGGTTACAGGGGCCCATTACTGAAGTCTATCCAGGTCCTTCTGGATGGCATCCCTCCTCTTCAGCATGTCGACCACAGCACACAGCTTGATGTTCTCAGCAAATTTGCTGAGGTTACATTCAGACCCACTGTCTGTTACCAACAAATACGTTAAACAGCACCAGTATCAACCTCTGAGAAATGTCACTTATTACTAGTCACCACTTAGACATCAGGCCATTGACTATAGCTCCTTGAGTGCAACCATCAAACCATTTTCTTATCCACCAAATCTATGTCTCTCCAGTTTACAGATAAAGATTTTGTGTGGGGCGATGTCAAATGATTTACAGAAGTCCAGGTAAAGTGTGAATTTAAATATCTCAGCCTTTCCTCTGCCTAAATGCAGTAGAGAAAGCCACATTAGGAGCAACATGATGTATAGCAAAAATACTGTTGTCTTTTAGATCTCTAAATAAGAGTTAGAAATATCTAAATAATCAACTCTGTGTAGTTTGCAGAAAATTTCCCATAAAAATAATAACTATGAATCAAAAAGTGGGAAATTTTCAATTTGTTCTGAATAGAGTGCTTCATTCATATATTTTTTGATACAGTTAAAATTTTTTCTGGGTGAAACATTGTTTCAAACTGAAAGAGGAACAGTTTCACACTGAGCATATAGAAAGCACAGAAATTAAATCTTGTGTTTTGAAACATTTGTTGCTGATCCAGACAACGCTGAAATGAACAGTTTTGTCTGCCCATTTTAAGGGGGGTTTTTGTTTGCCTCCTAGTTTTTGGCAGAAGCAAGTGTCAGAAATTGGTACAAATTGACAAAATGCTTTTGGCACCAAGAAGTTGTATCTTTCAGTACAGAAAAGTGGCTGTTGCTCTGCTCTACATGAGGCTCCCTGTTCTACAGAAGGATGTGTGTGACTCAAGCACTACAGTGGAACTTGACCTCATGATAAATGCAATATTGCAATGAAGTGCTAAGGAAAAACCCCACTATTATGAGCAGTGTGCAGTGACCCAGTGAGTTAAGCTGTCTCTCCTACTCACCTCAAGAGGCTGGTCAGCAGTAAGTTAATGGTCTTTTTGTACATCTGAAAAGCATATTTAAATAAGTCATTTACAGTTCATTAAATGCTTGTTCTTTGTACTTGAAATGCACAGTTTTGTGAGAATGGTTTGTGATATACAATCTAAAACTCAGCCTGTTCAGAATTTCATTCTACTTTCCTGTTCTGACAAAGGACTGTTACTTTTTCACTTTTCTGAAATTATTTATCAGGAACATCTCCAGTGCTTTTACTTCTTCATTACCAGATCCATGGTGCTTAGCTAATGACCTTGATCAGTTTGATTCTGTCTACTTCTCTCTTGTTTCTCTGTCAGAAAACATAGCAGTATTTACAAAATTGAAACATTTTAGAGTGGCCAGTTATCCAAAAAAAGAGGAATATTTATGCCACAAACGNGAAAACATAGCAGTATTTACAAAACTGAAACATTTTAGAGTGGCCAATTATCAATATTTATGCCACAAACATAAAAGTTTATGTGTTCATTCACATCAAGATTTATTGGCAATAATAAACTCACACATCAAGCAAAACTAATACCAGATGATCACCATCAATGCAACTAGGCATAAACTAATATGCCATAATGCCTTGTTGCAATTACAAAGTTTTCTTATAAAACACTTTAAAATTACTTATGTTAATTTACTACAAAGCTAACATGTTCTGAGTAGGAAATTGTTGTATTAATTTCAGCACTCAGACCTCTTATTAACCAATCATATCACTCTTCTCCTTTCCATTTTGTAATTATCATTAATTACCAGTTTATAATAAGTTTATTCAGTTAATTCAGTGCTGTTCATGCCCTGAAGCATAAACCAATACTGATATGATTTGAACCAGCATCTAATTAGAAAATTGTAGTACCGTTAGGTAACTTGTTCTGTAAATTATTTAATCTTTTCAGGTAACCCATGACTTTTTTTTTGTTTGTTTAAATTATGAGCAGATAAGACAGACATGCTTGATTAGCTCCTTTGTAGCTCACCACGTTGAGGTTTTCCTATTTTTTTATCAGCAGTGAGAAATTTAAATAGTGAAAGAAAGAACAGTTTAAAATGAATGGAAGTAGACAATAAGGATCAAATATATTACTTAAAAATCATTCCACAGCAGAAAAACCCAAAGACACAAATATCACCTGGAGGTAAAATTTGGCAATAAAAATTCCAGGAAAAAAAATTTCAGTGTTTTATTGAATAACCTTTTCTTGTACACTTTTAAATGGAACTAGATATCATTGGTCAGGTACTCTAAAGAATGACCTTGTGATTGGGCTTAAAATAGGCTCTTCTGCCTATAATTTCTTTATAGAATTGTTTTCAGAGATTTTTTAAGAAATATTTTTTTACCGTTATGCTACAATTTGAACTGGAATTTTGATTACTATTTAACAGCTCAAGCTTGTAAATGAATATTAACACATTTAGTCACACATTAATGTTATTAAATACATTGCAGTGCACTTCTGATATAGTTGCATGTTTTTCATATGGATTAATTATACGGGTCCCAATTAAGGAACTACAATAGCAGTGCTTATATGTTTTTCAGATGGTGGAGTGAAATTTGTTGCCTTTTAGAAGACAGATCCATTAATTTCACATTCAGTAATTCCTTCATAGGTTCCACCTGAACATGGCATTTCTTCTATCACTCTGGAATGCAAATAATCCTTCTCCCAGTACTTTGTTCAGATGCAGCAGATTTATCTTGCATGAAGTGTCCCCAGTTTCAAGGCACCATTGTAGCAATCAGGTTGTAGCCAGGAAGCAACTGGTCATTCAGTCACTCTCAACTCATGCTATGAAGATATGCACAAGGATTTAGACATTCCAGGTCAATATTCTAGCTCATATTTACAGTTGACTGACTTCTGTCAAATTTCCCCCAAATTAGCAAAATCATAACTGCTAAATAGTAGAATTGGATGAAGATCAGCTGATACTCATTGTCACTTGCATCCTGGATCCATGATCCATTTCAGGTGTCCTCACTGCCCTTGATGGACTCGCAATATACATAAAAAAACAATGTGAGAATATTGCAATGAGAATTTCTATGATAAACACAGTCCTGCTGACATTGCCTTGAGAGGAGAACTCTCAGACAGGTGACATACTAAAGGACAGTTCTTCCCTTTGGATGTCATGACATTAGAGACACACCAGAGACAGTTTCATGTACAAGGTAGCCCCTTTACACAGCTCACATGCTTCTCCTTTCAACCTCTCAAATTCACAAAACATGGATGACTAAATGATAGCACTGTATCTTACTGAAGAAAGTGCCACGTTTTATTGTTTTGTTCTCTGTGTGGGCTTCTGATGTTGATGTTGTGGTTAAGTCAATGAAAATAACCCCCTTTTCTGTACTTTTTGCTTCTTTGAAAGAAACAGATGTCAAAACAGATGGCTTTTGACTCCTATAACTTTAGGTCAGGCATTCCTGTGACCACTATTATCAGTCTGTGGGCTTACTGATTTCTTCCTCATCAAATATCCACTGCAACTCTTGATACTCTTAGCACCAAAGTGGTGGTGTCTTCAAACCATCCATTGCTGCTTTACAAGTAGACATGGCACATGAAGTGCAGGAGTACAGAGGAGGAAGGGACCAAGTGTTCCTTCTCAGTTTGATCACATTCCTCTAGCTAATATCTGCCAAAGACTGTCCATGGAACAAAGCATGAGACCACTAAACCAGTTTTGGAGAGCCTGGAAATAAATTGCCTTCTTTGTTTTAAATCAAAAGTGATTCATTTGCCTTTTCTTATGAAGTTATATTGTGCCAGCCCTGTTGCTGCTTAATCACATTGCTGCTGGGAAATTTCCCTGGCAGAAAATGCATGCATAAGAGCACAGCAAGTGGCAGATATCACCTCAGGCTTCATCATCTTTAGGTGGGATCTGACTATATTTGTACCAGGAGTAGGATGCAATAGGCAGAAATATGCTTCACTAGCAGCTCATCTCTTCAGTACTCCATGGTGCCAGGCATGGAGTGAGTTGGAAGAACATGAACCTTGCTGGGACTGCAACAAAGGAGTGGAGCTGAGTAACTGCAAATTAATTTACAGCATGAATGATCATAACACCCATCATTTGTATGTCAGATCAGAGAGTGAATAGTTTGTGGTACACAGCATACTCACAGTTTCTGAATCCTCTCAACCTTTCTTTTGTCTCTGATAGAATCATAGAATAGTTCAGGTTGGAAGGGACCTTAAAGGTCATCTAGTTCCAACACCTCTGCCATAGGCAGGGACACCTCCCACTACATCAGGCTGCTCAGTGCCTTGTCCAACCTGACCATAAACACCTCCAGAGAAGAGGTATCCACAACCTTTCTGGGTAACCTGTTCCAGTGTTTCACTGCCCTCACTGTAAAGAAATTCTTTCTTATATCTAGCCTGAATCTCCCCTCTTACAATTTACATCCGGTGTTTCTAGTCCTTCCATCAGATATCTTATGAAAATGTCCTACCCCTGCCTTTCTGAAGGCCCCCTTCAGGTATTGATAAATTACTATGAGGTCCCCCCTGAGCCTTCTCTTCTCCATGCTGAGCAACCCCAACTCCTTCAGCCTGTCTTCATAAGGCAGTTGCTCCAGCCCTTTGACCATCTTCGTGGCCCTCCTCTGGACCTGCCCCAATACTTCAATGTCCTTCTTATGTTGAGGTCTCCAGAACTGATTCTTCCCTTCATCAGTCCAGTTGTGTGAGGATGGTTACTGCCTATCTGTTCTTAGTATCACCAAAACTAATAAGTAGTACTGCACTAATAAGTAGTAGTAGCCTTCTATAAGTCTTATTTCTCTGTCTCTAGTAATGTTCTTCACAAGAGCTTCAAGCATGCTGTTACAGAATAACTGATGCTTCACAGCACCACCAACTCACAATGAGTTACAGGTTTTATTTGTTAAATATTCTTTATAAAATACTATTTTCCATTTTATTCTGTGCAGTGTGATTAAAAATTCTGATCCCACAAGGACTGTTAGAAAGCACGGTTTCCATTAAGCAGAAAAGTAGTTTAATCATTTGTTGCTAGGAATAATGAATAAATGAGAATGAATTCAATCCATTTGTCTGTTGAACTATGAGTCTCATATCACAGACATTTCTGAGAATTCAGAGGAACTACCTGTATGAGTAAGAATATTCCTCTATATGTTTGGCCTGTAAGTTCTCACTGTTCTGTTTGAAGAATTTGAGATTATTTGCTGTTGTGTCTAAAATTTACTTTCTTTCTATTCTCACAGAGGGTAAGAAAATATTAGAGACTAATGTGGCAAAGCATATTAATAATAGTAGATGGCATTTTGAATAATTGAGTGATGATAAAACGCTAATCTCCAGTGCTTTTATGTACAAAGATAATTAATTGTCTGCAACTTTATTCCAATGCATTATGATTTTTATACTTAGATAATAACTCTGAAACCCATGTTTCCAGAATTGACAACTGCATAGTGACTGTCATCATGGATAGGCTGTGCCATTTCTGATGCAGATATCCAAAGAAACACGACTTCACTGCTGTTGTTTGTCACTTCTTTACAAATATCATTCATGATTAAATATCACTCATGTGCTTTCAAGTTGACCATGAACTACAGAATCTTTATTTACTTTGTGGCTAATAAGGCAGAAGACAGGTTGAAAAAATGAGCAATCTTACAGGAAAATGTTCAGGGAAATAAGGGAAGTCTTTCAGAGCTGAATAGTGTTTTGTATACAGTGGTAATGCTACTGTTTGGTTAAGTTCTGAGCTTTCAATTTAGTGAGCTCAACCATGTCCAACAAACAATGAGATTTTGTATGTGTTAAAAATTTGTTTTCTGCAAATATGGGATATAGAAAATGAAGCTCTAGCTGTGAGAGAGCACAAATCACATTTGGGTCACCTCATGTTTCAGATGAAATTGATTATTGGCAGATCACACTTATAAGCCCTTATCAGAGGACTTCACCTTCCTCACTCTGGTAGTCCTGTGGATTTTTGTAAATACAAATGTGTGTTTGCACATTTTATAGGCATGCATACTTTCACTGTAATTAGTGAAATATTATTTCACATCAGTATTATTAGTGTCCTTCATTTTCAAAGAATATAGATATGTATACACCCAATGCACACTCATGGGTGCACTTTCAAAGAGAAATTAGATTTCTCAGGTACTCTGTAGATGGGAAAGGAAAACTCATGACACAGAGAGCTTGTATCTAGATAAAAGTCAGCTATCAATACATGACCACTGGTCTCAGCAAACTAATGCTAACTGTACAGTTACATGTCATGTACTCTTATTCAGAGAGTTGTATGTCTCCTGTGGTGAGTCAGTTCTGTAGAAAAAATAGTCAGAAAATCAATAAGTACAGTAAGAAAAGAAATAAAAAGCAGATCTGTTTTAGGCTGGGTATTTTCTCTCTTCATTGCTGATATAAGTAAACTTTTAATGACTTGTACTTCTCTGCCTCATGCTGAATAGGTTTCTTTTTTTATGCAGCATAACAAATTTTGATTCCAGAAGAGCAAGCAGAGCACAAAATCCATGGTAAGGTCATTCTGGACTTAAAATCCTACATAGGTACTTCATGTACTTTTGCAGGCAAGATGTTCCAGAATAGGAGAATGATCTGAAGTACAACTGTTGCATTCATATCTTAAGGAGGCTTGAGGGTTAGTGGAGCTCAGGAATTTTCTGTTAGTGTTTTCTGACAAAAATACTAATTTAGGTGATGACCTCTGGAGCATCACTCATTTGACCTCTTTGGTGTTACTGGTCCAGTGCAGTAACTAACTGATTCTTCTGAGCTCTACTGAATTGAAGTCTCAACTCTATCATACAAAGGCAGAGCTTCATGAATTCACTTCATTTTAATCTTATCTGCAGCTCTTCACCTTCTTTAAGCTTATCTGCAGCCCTTCTTGCCTGGCCTTTTTGTGTAGTACCCAGCACTTAAGAGAATAGATGAATGTGTGGAAGTACTTAGGTGAAGTAGTTCACTACAGAATTTAAAACTTCCATCTAACTTTGTGACAAATATAACCTTTGAGAAATAACTTTCTCAATAGCATTATTATCCATTTAAATTAAAATACAAGTATGCAAAATGTCTGTGCATAGGAGTGCTACTTTAAAAGTAGAGTGTGGACACAGCTTACTAATTTAATTATTCACAAGGAGAAACAAAATTTAGATTTCTATGGAAATCCCATCACAAGTTTTCAAATATCAGTGAGGAAGAAAAGTGTTATTTCACTGGAAAATTTATTTGACCGTAGAAAAATTCTAGCAGTTCTTTTCTCCATTGTTGTGCAATCGTTCCTGCAATCTCATCTTCCTTGTGCATTAAAAGCCTGGCAATATGGCTATGAAATTCAAGCGTGTTGTGGGACTCAGCAGCAGTTTGTGCTTCTCAGGAGACTTTCTGGGTTTCTGAGCTGAGGAGTAAGTACTGCTGAAAGACCATGCCTTATGCCAAAATAAAGGGATTGCACTGTCCCAATAAAATTTATTTTACTTTTCATCTAATGGTGATAAGTTGCTGAGTCTCCAATTTGCAAATAATATTAACAAATGTGACCATAGATTTTGTTTCTGGGTCCAAGATTTTACAAAGTATGACAATTCCAGTGTGTGAGAGAGATCTTTTTTATAATCTCCACTTGGAAACCATTGGTATATAGTTTAACAGAGCTGAATAAATCAATTTCAGATCCCAGAGAAGATCTAAGACACATTGTGTCTTAGAATAAGCAGCAGCACAGTGATTTCAATTTACCTTTTGTGGATCAAAAGAAAGAGGTGAGCTCAAATCCTAAGGAATGTGTCAAGAGTTGAGACATTGGGGACAATTTGTGTGAAAATACCATCAACAAAAAACAGCTAAATATTTTGATCTCCCATATCTTCTACTAGAGGATGTTAATTTCCATGCACTATTTAGTTTATAGGCATTGATGGACTGAATGAGTTTTAAGAAACAACAGGGGATTCGTGGCCTTCTGATTTGTTATCTGGGTCATGAATATAAGAATTTCATTCTAATGTCCTGGAGCCATATCATGCCATTGATTTTTTTTAAGCAGATTTTGTCATTGATTTAAATGGGGGGTTCTGCTTAAAAATCAATGGCACAATATGGCCTTGAGACATTAACACATTCAGAATATTGACTGAAAAGGAAAATAAACCTTTTTTGCCAAAGCCTTTTTCTCTCATAATATTATCTTTTCCCCAGAAGGTCCAGGCATTCAACTGAATGTTCTAAAATAAAGCACAAATGCTGCTGAATGGAAGTTATCAATTAGAATTTTTTTTTCTAAAAAAACCCATATGACTGGCATTCAGCCTTCTAATCAAATAACTGACTAATCACTCACTGTGGTACAGCTTCACGATCAACTCTTCCAGCTAAACTCATCTTCCCTGACCCCCTCCTTGCCACTTTCCCTCCACACTTCACTACAAAAAGTATGCAACACAGTCCATTAATGAACATTTTAATTCAAGAGGGTCTGGCTGATCAAGAAAAATTAAGCTCCTAATAACAGCAAAATAGAAAGAAATTTGGACAAAATGACTCTCCGCATCACAGATTTTGTTTACTAGTGGGTAATTAATTCTCCACATATGTTGGGAACATCTGTCGCAGTGACCTGCCATCTTATCTGTGAAATGACTGCTGTGCAGCTCCTCTGCAGGTCATTAGCAACAGTCTGAAAGGAATCTTCCTCTTTCTGCTTCAAATGGGCAGCACTCTCCTGGGAGTCCACATCCCATGAGTTGCCCAGGTCTCTGCAGAGCTCCTCCTCACCTGCTTCCAGCACCCAGCTTTCCTTCTAAATTAAGCAGTGCTCGGGGAGGACCTGATGCCTGATAGAAAGTGCTGTGCAAGACAGATATTATAAGAAAAGTCAGGTAGATTTAATCTCCTGCTGCATCTAGTTGAATTTTGTCACACCTTCATGGTTTAGGCTTCTTCCCAGCTAAGAAAGTCATCCTAATTAAGAGCCTTAGCAGCTAAATTGTTTATTCTATTTCTACTTGGCCAAAGCATTTCAATAAGTGGAGGAAAGGAAGGGAGGTTTTTTTTCTCTTTCAGTGCAAAGCTTTGTTTTCTGTCTGTGCAGGGACATCAGGGCAAAATTGGGATGTGCCAAAAGAAGTAAAACACAGGCCAAGTTTCCAGGCTTTATATTCTATGTCTGTGTTGAATTATTTTTTAATATCCAAAGGATGAGCTTTTCTAGAAAATCTTCCCTGATTAGAGAAGTGAAATATCAGTGAATATATGCACAAATCCTTTTTTTTTTTAACCATCAGCAAAGCAAAAAGCATAACAAAGACAAATATCAAAGGAAGAGCCCAATATCTGTACTTGAAACCCACATTTAGTTCATATAGTGGCCAAGTGCAGCTCACATGCCAAGGCATAATCACATGCTTCAGAGCTTTAGATATTATTTTCAAGGTCATGTAGAAAATATTTTTCTTCACGTTCCCCTCCCTCCCCCCATACCTATAGGGACTAGATAAGCTGAGGAGTGTGAGCACCTGCAGTTCTCCCAAGACCCCTGTGTTTACAAAGAATGCCACAGAGCCAACAAATCTTCTTTCACAGGAAACAAAAAACCAGTCAGACATCAAAGAAAATTAATCTGATATATCATTATACACAAAGCAAAGCATTTACTACAAGAATCATGCCTCTCTTTCCCTAATAATCTATTACACACAAAAATTCCAGCTTCTAGCATTCTCAGATTTCCTTTAATTTTTAAATACCTCTTCTTACCTTTCTTAGTTATGTGTTAGATCCTGAAGTCTAGGATTAATTTATGTTTTTAAGTAAATGATTTTTTTTCAGAGGATACTGGCACAATGTAGGTAGGTCTGAGCTAATGTAATATGGCCTAACTTTATTGGTACCTTAGAAACAGTGCTGATTTGCATCCACTGAGATTTCTGGAACTCTCTGCTTATTAGAAAACAAACATTGGTTTAGCTAGTAACAATGAGGAGAAATCACTTCTTCAATTCTTCTTCTCAAGTTAAGTTACTCTTATGTGGCAAAGGTTGCTCCTCATGTAGGCTGAAATAAGCCATAAAGAGGTGGCAGTCTGTGAATCTTTAGATATATTTTTACATTAAAAAAATATCTTCCTATTGAGCTTTCATTTTTCAAGTCACACAGTTTGTTCACACGTGTACAAATCACTCCAATGAAATTGTAGCCAGAGCACAGGACTGGGAATTGGTAGATGGGAACTATTTTTGACTCAACTGAAAACTACCTCTATGACAGATCTAAGACTCTTTGGACTGATGGATGCTTAATGAGACAACCTGTTAGGACATACAAAGGTGGGAGGTATGAATTGAGAACATGTATGTGTGTGCATGGAATGAAGGAGATTCTGGGGCAAGAAATTACTTAGTTGGGCCAGTGTTTTAACAGGTTTCGTGACATTGTAAATGCATAGTCAGAAATTAGCAAGACTATAAACAAGAGTAAATGGAAGAACTGCATCACCAGAGTTGCTTTTTGGGAAGTGAAAGAGTCAGGAGGCAGTTTTGAATGTAACTGCATTCACAGAAGAATTTGGTCTCACGTGTAAGAAGAGAGCTGGCTGTCTGGGCTGCTAGAAGTGGCTTTGACAGCAGGGGAGAAAATGAAGTTAAATTACTGATTCTTTATCATAGCTGAAATATTGAGTACACTTTCTGGTTGAAGAGATGAAAACCTGTTGCTTTGTTTTGATTGTGGGGATTGGTTAGAAGGGAAATGTATTTTGCTGCATTTCTAGCAAGAGTAAGATGATGTGTCTGAGTTCGCCACATGGATCTAGGGGTCAAGGAGAGGAACTCTAGTAACACTGAGAAACAGAAAATCTATCAGCAGTGCAGAGAATCTGATCAGTGATCTCAGAGCTGCAGAAGACAGCATTCAAATGTGTTTATATTTATATCCATCCAATCACTTATCTCATGTGGTACTAGTCAGAGCTATATCAAATATTTGATAGTTATTGCAACATGGCAAGATTCAGAATAACACAAAGGAATGAATCAGTCTATTCACACCTTAAGCCATTTAGAAAATGGTTCTGTGAAGAGATTTTTCATTGTGGTTCACAAATCAGTGATGAGAGGAGGCTACCCACCAGGATCAGTACAGAGGTGAAAATACAGACATGGGCAAATTTTTGCTATTAATATAGGTAAGTTACATCTCCATTTTTCATCTGGGTCCAATTCTAGAAATTCAAGAGGATGAGAGCAGAAAGGAGTCAGCAGAATCTCAGCTTTTTTCTTGAAGATCATTGTAAATCTACACACAGCCACTGCACCATCTACTGTCTCTCTTCCTCATTTAATACCATACATCTGCATGCCTTCAACTCAGAGTCTAGAGAAAGCTGGCTGTGAAGGGTCAGAAAAATAACAGTACTCCAAAGACAGAAGAATATCAAAATATCTATGATCACCAGTAGAGAATACCTCCTCTTGAAGGCAGTCTAAAATAATAATCAATGTTGCATGTTAGTTTTTTGTGAAGAGACCTTCTTGGCCCAGCTTCCCACTTCTTCCCATGTGTACCTCTCCTGTCCTTCAAGGTGAAAGATGATGAAAGGAATCCTTCCACAGAAAATTTTTAGGGTTTTACTTTCCCCAGATTTCTCCCATGTGGCGTTCTCCCCACCTTCCTCTTGGCAGGCCCTGGTCTGATGCAATATTTTTTGCTGATCCTTTTGCAGGCTCTAATCTCCAGCTCTCCCTAGGCAGCAAAACCAGCAGCCAGATATCTGCTGGTTGCTTTGCAAGTGTAAATCCATAGCAACTTCATTGAAATCAGAGGAATTAATTTGGCTTGACACCAGTAAGAAGAGCCGGATTCAACTTATTAGCAAAATAAGGTATAAATTAGTTAGATTACACTAAGGATTTCTGTAATAAAAACATTTAGTTTTCATTTAACCAGTGCAAAGGTAACAGCCAGATTCCCCCAAGGAATGTGTGGAAAGAGTAGCCTATATACAAAGAAGGAAAAACCTTAAAGAGGAGTGTGCTGTCAGGGAGAGTGATACTAATGCCCAGGAGAGCTGTATATAATTAGCTGTCATCATTTACATGGTTAGTTTCTTCACCACATACAAAATATACATAATTACAGTTCACTTACAAAGGATTCATTTGCTGTCTTCTGTATCTTATGAATTTTTATGGCACATAAGTCAGTAACAATTAAGTTAAAGTCTAGGCCAAAATTTCTAGAGAACTTCTGAACAGCACTCTATTGCAGAATCCAGAAGAATTGGCCCTGATTGCTTGATATTACAGTTGCTAATCCTAAAAGTCAGTGCTTCTTTATTTATAACTGCACCAAATATTTCACTTGTTACTCACTAAATCATAGAACTAGTTAGAACTACAATTTTCCACTTCTGGTACATCAAAAGTTCAGAAAAAGTTTCAAACAATTTCGGTCAACATAATGTAGCTACTTCAAGTAACATTTTTTTGGGAGAAAAATGTCTCCTGTACCTTGGAAATTATTGAAAAGCCTGTCACTGAGAATTTTCAAGCCATTCCATTTTCAAAGCATCCATCTTTAAGAGCCATGAACTTCTGTAAAATTTCAGTTGCTATGCAATCTGCAGACTTTGGCAGGTAAATTGTCCATGGACTAGAGACCAATTGAGTTGTCCTCAGGAATGAGATTTGGGAAAATGAACAGTCAGAAAACATTTCCAGATATTTGAATGGAATCAAACATTGGGCCTGACCTTGCCATCAATACTAAGGAATAAATGTGATCCAGACTATTAGTAATTTTTATTTCCCCCCTTTTTTATGGATTTGGAGCTATAAACAAGTTACTACTGCCATCAGGCACTCTGTTTAAAAATTGATTTTAAAAAAATGAAAGCAATGAATACCCAGGAAAAGGAGCAGAATGAATTTCCAGCTGTTACCTCTGAAAGGAGGAGGAAATGCATTTCTTTTAGAAATAATACTAATGCAGGTCCTGGAATGTAGTCTTGGTCCATTTATTTGCATATTAATGAACATGAATTTCAAACCAAAGGATGTAGAATAGGACTTACTCTAGGGTGATTGACTAGAATTCAAAATCTCATTGTTAGCACAACATAAAATGCTGATTTAGGGTGACTATTCTTGGATGGTCTAAGTTCATTTTAATGTTAATTTAAAGAGCTAATATCCTCTTACCAGACATTATACAGACTGTATATATTCAGCTAGCTCACTATCAGCTCAAGAATAATTGGGCTTTGTTGCTAATAGTGTTTTCACTGTCTTGTTCAAATTCTTGAGCTACAGTTTAAGATACTAGAGAAGTTGATGTCAAATGAAAGTTGAGAAGGTGCCCAGTAGCGTAGTGGTCTTCTGAGGAGAGGGAAGGGTGAAATCTAGGAAAAATGAGCAAGAAAATAGAGGTAGGAGGGCACTTCTACCATAAAAAGAGTAAACTTATCATGAATTCATGAGATCTATACTATATATGTACTTGTGGACAAAATATTTCTCTGGAGCTTGATGTGAAGTCCATTTAGAAAGGCAGCTTAGAAACAGCAGTCAGAGAAGGACAGGGACAAAGAAGGGAGGAAAAAAATCTCAGATGGAAGTGGATCTTCCTGTAAGAATGTTTGGCAGTTTTTCCACATGAAGGGACAGAAGGGAGACAAATTAGTGCAAGATACACCAGCCAACTCCAAAAATATTTCTAAGACTCAGCTTACAGTGAACAGGTGCCTCCAGGAAAGGTCTGGAGTTTCCAAGATACAGAGCAAAGGAAATGGTGTAGGATACATACTTGGAGATTCTTTTATAGGAATTAAAAATTGTAAACTATGTACTCATGCAGAAAAATAAGGTAGCCTGAAGACTGCTTGTGTGCTCCTGAGGACAATATTAAATTCCATTTGATCACTTTTATCTTTCTGTAGGTATTCTTATGTGAACTACAATATGACTGTTACTAGTTTGGTTGTTACTCATTAATACAGACAGATAATTTTTTTAAATTCTCTTCATACCTGCATCAGAACACTCATTGGCTGCTAGCAACAGCAGTTCAGCAACAGTGATTTAACTACAGTGACTATCTGAACCTTTGTATGCTAAGCACCCTTGACACATCTGAAGAGAGTAGTCTGCCTTTGAAAAGACTGGAAAATAGAGGTACTAAAAACGTGAGTTAATTTTTTTTTTAAGTCCCAGGTAAGAGCTCTGGATTATGCCATGGAGAAGCTGCCTGGGCAGAGAGGGGTCTGTGTCCTGGAGTGAGGAAGTTATTACAGCCAGTGGGAGGAGTTAGGGATGGATGAGGGTGGTGAAACACTAAAACAGGTTACCCAGAGGGGTTGTGGTGTCCCCTCAATCCCTGGAGGTGATTAAGGCCAGGCTGGATGAAGCACTGAGCAACCTGGTCTAGTGGGAGGTGTCCCTATGGCAGGGGGGTTGGAACTAGATGATCTTTAAGGTCCCTTCCAACCCAAACCATTCTGTGATTTTGTGATTATTTCTGAAATTCACAAGATGTTTAAAACGTTTGAACACAGGTGCCTAAATTTCTACTCTGTTACCCTTTGCTGTCAAACCCTGAAGCATTAGCAGAACTCAGACTTCTCCAAGAAAAGGTGAAAAATTAGTAGCTTAAAAAATTATTCATGTGTCTTTTTGATAATGTGATTAAAATGATGAGGAACATGGCTAGGAAGACTTGCAGGTACCACACCTCCCTACATGCTGTGTGCAAGGCTGCATTTAAAAATTTACAAAGTCTAAGCAGGTGCTGCTACCATGACAAATGACTTTTTAATCAGTCATAATTTTGCACTAAGTGCTGTAAAAGTGCCCTTTGTTTCACTACCTAAACTGTCAATGGCTAACAACAGAAGTCACAGACTAGTGCCTGTCATTAAAAGCAATGGAAAAAAAAATCAATAGAATTTTTAATTAAAGGTGCCCAGTGACTCGAGCTTTTAAGAAAATTCTCCTTGTCAGTACATCTTGCCTTCAAGCCCTTCCTGGCAGTTCAGAAGTTAACATACAGGCAAATGGAAGTGTTTGTGATGAGCTTCTGGAAATAAGAAGAGAAGGGGGACAAGGAGAATTCAGGGAAAATTTTTTTCTATTTGATAGGTATTATTGCAGAAGGTATAAACTACGTAAGTACTGATGTCTGTGGAAACCCTAGAGCACACTTTCCATTAGACTTTTAGCAACCTGGAAGAATATACAAAAAGATACCCCTGTCAGTAAAATTTGAAAAACTGATTTTTCTGTTCATTCTTGTGAAGAAGCAGCTTGGAAAAAACTTCCTATTGCTGTCATTATTATTGGAGTATTTGTGTAATGGATTGCCTCAAGCATTTTTTCTTTGTTTAGTCTCTCCTTACCCCTGAGTGCTCAGGTTTGTTTTTTTCTTGTCATGTTTTTCTGATACCTTCTGTTTCTCTGTCATCTGTGAATGTGTTTGTTAAATAAGCAGATGCATGTTTCACCTATGGTGATAAAATCTTTGCTGGCATACCAGCAAAGCAATACTTCTACTGCATTAGCTGAACTCTAAATTCTCAATAGAAAAGAAATTTGATGGGATTAAATATAAGACCTGGGCCAAATAAATGATCTATCTGGGCAGTTACTGGTTGGCCATACCTCTTAAGTAAGTATACTTATTTGGAAATGAGGAAATATTTTCTGAATTAGATAACATTTTATTGAAAGGCAAAGAATACAAAGGAAAGGACACTTGAATGCCATATTATATGTCCACATATGCTACTAAATTATCAAGTAATTTTGCAGCATATGTGAACATGACGAGACTATAAAATCTTTTCTATTTTAGAGAAATTTACATTCCTGATAAGCATAAGTATTAAAGACCATTATCTGCTCATTCATGTAAACAGAACTGGCTAACATGTTGTTAGCCATTTCAAACTGAAGAATAACAGAATCAGACTATGAAGCAAACTTAGAGTGTGAAAAAATACACTATTTGTAGGCCAAATTGCCCTGAATTTGTCATTCCATTAAATACTGGAGCAGTAATGATAGATGTCAGGACTTCTGTAACACTTTAATGGACTGTACAATAGTATCAGTAAACTGATCCTGTGAGCATTTCATGGTTAATGGTCCTTTTACTTCCTTACAAGTCGTTTTCTTGAGTGAAACCTAGATTCTGATGAGCAGGAATGGAAAACAAGATGGAGACCAGGAGGACAAAGTCCCTCCTGCTGTAAGTGGAGACAAGGTTTGAGAACACCTGAGGAACCTGAAAGTGTACAGGACCTGATGAGATGAATCCCAGAATCTTGAGAGAATTTGCTGATGAGGATGTTGGACTAGAAGACCTTTGACAGCCTCTTCCAACTCAACACATTCTATGATTCTAAAAGAAACTGTAGCACTGGAACAGGTTGTCTAGGGAAATTGTGAATACCCCATCCCTGGAAGTGTTCCCAGGCTGGATGGAGCTTTGAGCAGCCTGGAGTGGAGATAGTGGGAGATATCCTTGCCTGTGGTATGGGAGTGATCAAACCAGATGATCTTTTAATTCTCTTCCAACCCAAATCATTCTGATTTTATATCTTAACTTTTTTTACCACACTAGTAGTGCTTCAGGATTTGACATTGCAACCAGAACTCTTGAGAGGAATCCACATGGTCTAGCTATCTTGGCTGAGTTCCAGCGACTTCTTACTCTGTTTTGGACTGACTCAGCCTTTCTCATTTTCTCCCTAATGAAGATGCAGATGTCTGGAATTTATGTCTTCAAAGGGAAGTCAGAAATGTGGAGTAGAAGTCAATAAAGACTATTTCCCCTGCTCTGTGCAGCAACAATTCGCATTCACTGGCCCTTCAGTGCACCTCAAGAGCACCTTAAAGCACATCCACTGAAGACATGGAAGTTCTTATACTCACCTTACATGACTGTGAGGCAAGTTGTGACATGGAGTGAAACAAGATTCAAACTTCACTATCAGGACTGAAGGAACTATGTCAGACCTTCACTGTGTGGACAGATATAACTAGGTGTAGCGGATTAAGCTGTCTCAGTGATCACTGTGCCTGCTCAGAATTGGTAAGAAAGGGATGAACTGGTCTAGGCTGTTAATGTTTCATATGGCAAGCAATATATGCCCCCTTGTATTCTTTTCCCAGGACATCATTGCTGAAGCAGAGCACTTACCTTAGCTCTCTCCCATGCCCAAAACAGAAAGGTATACAGAAAAAAGTGTCTGCAAAACAGGTAATTGTGACTGCACTAGAGTTCTGTGGTGAAGACATTTCTGGCACTTAAAGTATCATTTCCTTTCAGGTTCTTTGGATATCCACTTGCACATGCTTGGATAAACTGTTTATTTTCCACATCTCCACATATCAGTCTTCAGACTGTCCTTTCAAACACCATAAGCTCAACAGACAAAAGTATCGTAGAAGTTCAAAGGTAAAAAATACTGCCCATCCCAAAAGGTTCTAGTATCTGCCATAGGTCTGTGTCCTCCAACAGTGCAATTTTCTTATTCCTGTCTCAAACAACGAGCAGCAGTATTTCTGGGGAATTTTTGCCTTTTGATCTCCTCTCTGATCTAATGCAATTGTCCACTGGCAGAAGCGCTGTGAGGTGCAGAATAAAATAATGAAGCTAATCTGATTTCCACCCCCAACCCCAGTATCTATATGCCCTTATTATATTAGATTTCTAATGAGATTCTCTGTCTACACTCCAGAAACAGGGATGAAAATGTATGTATATGTGTGGAGGTGGGGGGATGTTGTGGAAGGTTGCCTCCATTTACATTCCATCTTTAATGGATACAATCTGCTTGTCCTTGAGTTGCAAGGCTTCTACCTCCAAGATTTCTTGAGGGAGAAGTTTCTGAAATTGCCAGGAAAAAAAATACATGCATTTAACACTGATCTGTCTTTGGTATGGCAACAAATGTAAGCACAGGAGCAGTAAATGGAAGAATCCTCTTGTGAAGGTTTTGTGCATTCCTACCTGATACAGCTGGAAGAAATCCTGAAGTGGGTGGAGGTGTGTTGAAGGGATGTGCTTGAGCTGCAGTTGCCAGAAAGAAGAATGAACAAACTAGTTTTGTGTTATTAAGCAGCAAACACAGTTACTTACCTTGTTGGTAAAAGAGGTCCCATGAAATGGTATGCAGTGATGCTAGTCCTCCAATGTATACTTAATCCTCTCTAAGAAACTCTTACTTTCCTCAGCTGTCCATAGTTGCCAAGCAGATTTTAATACAGAAGGAGAGAGCTACTGCTTGCTAAAAACCTGCCCAGGTTAAACTCACATATCAGAATCAGGTTTCATCAATCTGGTCATAAATAAGTCCTATCCTGCATAGCTGGAGTAGATGAATCTTCCAAAAAAAACAGTTTTTGTCAAAGAGTGTATGGTGGTCAAAGGAAGGTTTTTTTCCTTGCAAAGGAAACTGCAGTTTCAGCTAAATCACTGAAATGTAATCATTGGAGTGCAGTAGCAGAGTAGTCAGCACCTAACAGAGAAAGACCTCCAACATCTACAGAGATCGTGAGAAGTCCTGTCAGCAAGGTCTGAATTCAGTTTCATGTCCACACTAGGTCACTTCAAAACTGAGTCTGCCATTTAATCCCAAGGCCAGAATTATTTCATTGCAGAGAACCCTCATGATCAGTTGATGTTTATGGATAAAATGCCTTAAGAAGAAGTTCAACAGCCTCAGCTAGGTGCTTCATGGATAAAGGTCCATATCGCAGAAGCACTATACATAATTCACCACAAGAGCCCCAGAACCAAGCAAGGAAGCTAAATTACCTGTCACTTCCAGAAGAAGGGTTCCCTTTGGGTCAAGGTTGAAATCATTGGTAAACCTATGTGAAGAAGATCACGCTGGTCTCCGCATGGATTCCTTCCTGGTGTCAGGGCTGCAAAGGAACAAGGGAGGCCAAATGAATGCCTGCTAAAATTTCCACATTATTTGCAATTTTTATTCACGAGCAAGGGAATGTATCTCTGGTCAAAGTCTGAGGTATACTTGCAGCTGTGGAAAGGGGGACTCTATGTATTTCTAAAGCAGCATTGATTCTTTCCCTGAAACAAAACAACGCTCCTGGCAGAGCATTATTCTGTTCACAGGGGTGTCCTGTCAGAGGTGCAAGACATTATGGCTTCGTCTGAATACAAAAAACACCTCATTATTGCCCTGGATAGGAAATGCTGCTAGTTATAGTGAGTGAGTGTGACTTCAGGACTACAGTTCATGAGAAGTAGATGCCATCTGGCTGTCATTAAGTGTCTGACTGTGGCTTTCAGTGATTGACTGGTGATTGATTGACAGGTGGTAGGGAGGAAAGGGATATAGTGTGTCAGTCAGACACACCAGCCTTTTCTTTCATTCCCTTAATTTTTGTGGTGTGTGGAGCTACCAGGGGGGCAATTTTTCTTTCAGTCCCACTTGAGCTGCAGCCTCCATATCAAGCAGACCTGGAGTTTGCAGAGAACAGAAGAGCATGGAGAGTATTTGACCAAACAATTGGACTCTCACAAACTTTCACGGCTTAATTCTACAAGGAAAAAGTGCAATTTAAAGGAGACATTTTTGCCTTCCCTGTCTCACACGTTCAAGACTAAGCAATGAATTTACATCCAGTTTATAGCAACTTTAAACTTTTTAACATTGTAGCATCATTTCTAGACTGTTTAACAAAAAAGCAGAAGCTGCATTCATAAGAAATATAAAAATAGACTCCACTTAAACTTGCAGTTGTCCAGATTGCTGCCCTTCACTAAATATTTGGGACGGAAGTGTTTGTCCCACTCTGAAAATTTGGGGTGACTTTGGCTTAAATGATGATGAGCAAAGTCTACTTTCTTTAAATATGCGTGGAGTGAAGTGGTTTCTGGAAGTGCAAAGGGATGCAGAGATAAATCATGGGTCTCAGTGGTCAACTTCTCAAGCACTTCATGCCAGAGGACTGAATAGGAGTCATTCTGCTTCACTCAAGAACTTGAACATATTTTAGCCACAATGTTTCAAGTTGTTCCTGTTTACAACATCTGACCAAACTTGTAGGTTCAGCAGTGCCATCCTAAGGCTGTCAAGCTTCCAAAGGGAGGTAGCTGTCACAGGTTGGGGCTATTCAGAGCTGGAAGGATGAGGCAGTTTCTGACTAAGTCTCCAATGTCAGCAAGTGTGAGAGTAGGGGTTTAAGTAGGGTAAGAAATTCTCTTGACACAGCTCAGGATGGTCCCTAGTATCTAGAGACTGTGTCTTAAAGTATGTTAGAGTAAAAATCTGCCTTTTCCACTGCAGGGGGGGGTAAAGAATTCCTCAGTGAAGGTTCTGGGAATGAGGCAGACCATGCTTGTGATTTACCTAAGTCCAAGTTAGGCCCTACCAGTTCACCTTAGCTACCAGGTTTGCTAGTTAATCTGATGCCTCCTTAGGAAAAAACTCCTTATATTTCAGCAATAAGACTGTTGTTTCCAAATAAAGAATTAAAATAATCTGTCCAGTCACAACAAAGATATCAGATCACAACAGTTGATAATGACTCACTTTTTATAGTGATGGGGATGATTCCTGCTTCAAACTTAGTTCTTCATTTCCTCATATTTACATAAAAAAGCTTTCACTAAAATCCAAGTTTCTTAAATATTTGAACGAGCTTTCAGACTAGACATCATTTTTTAAGTAAGTTTCTAGATATGTTTAGTAATTTTGAGGAAGAATAAACAACAGAAATAACTTCCTCTATTTTGTCTATCTGAAGAAGGAAAACAACTAACATCTTATCACTTAGGATGGAATAAATATGTTTATAAAGCTCATTATTTGTAGTAATCTATGTAAAAATAATTGTTATAACACAATGTTTTTCAGGTGCAAAGCCAGTACAGTGTAGCATATCTTCATGAATTTAATAAAGAGATGACTATATATATGGAACATAAATAATGCCACACAAACAAGTTTTAATAGTTCCCATGGTAACTATGTAATGCACAAGAATCATCTAGGTAGATAAAAAAAATTAATTCATATTCAGAAGCCTTGATTCCTAAGTGCCTATTACTTTACAGATACTACTTAATGGGATGAAATGTTTCACAGGAAATTAAAAGGTAGGATCCTAATTTTATTAAGACTGAGCAAAGATGAGACATTTTTTTTCCTTTACAATTTTTTGCATTTGTTATGTTGGATGGAGAAAGTAGCTCTAGTTCACAGTGAAATCCTGTCTGTCCAAAGCAAAGCTTGCATTCCAGTGCATTCCAGCAAAGAATTTGTTCTTACAAGAAATACAAATGAACTATATCTGGGATTTTACAAGTTATCATGTGCAACACAGTATTTTACTCTGGGAGTCAAGAATACTACTGCTGCTTTAAGGAAGATGGTCTCCAAACAGTTTATGAAGCAATAGATCATATATAAATAGGTTGTTTGCTCTCAGTACAGATGCCATCATTACTAACTACTTTCAGGCTCTTTGAGAGCTAAATAATTTCGTAATGCATCATTGAACATTTAGTTGCTTCGATAGCAGATGGTTTCAGGAGTCCATCTGCTCACAGCAATGTTTTCAACAAGCCCCCTTCACCTTCACCAAAAGGTTCAGAAGCATCAGAATATTCATTCCTCACCACAGGTGCCTTTCTTAGAGCCTCCATATACACAGGCACCGTGGATCTCACACTTGGAAAAGCAGAGGTGCTTTCTAAAATATGTGACTTGATCTATTGTGTGTAGATTACTTCTGTCAGCATACAAAGACAGCAGCAACACTGGGAAATATGAAGCATCAGGTTACAGGGAACAGAGCTTTTTGTTATTCTGGGGTAGATTTTTTTAAGAGACTTGCATCTAAACATGAAGATGAACAAATTTTGGTCAGTTTAATAATTTAACTGTATACCCACAGTTAACTGCAACTGTAATGATGTTGTAGTTACAATTAAAGAGTTAAAATTATTAATACTATTTAAATTTATTCAGCTCTTTATTTTTGGAGGCACACAAAGTTAAAAGATCAGTGAACAGAATAAATATCCAGGTACCAGCTGCTGAAGAGAGAAATCTGATGCAGTGAATACAAGTATGTCAAATATGTATTGCCATGTAGTGCTAACGAGCATGATAACAAGGGAGTCAGTTATATTAAGCTTTTTGTGAATTGTCTGTCTTCTATTAACTCTTATATGAGAAATGTAGGGAATAAACTCTTTGTTGTGCCTTTTTTATTTTTCTTGGAGCAAGTTAATTGTAGACAAAAAAGCTGCAGGTGTCACAGAGTTCATTTGGCAAAGGAAATAAACCTGTTTGATCCATCTACTAATTCAAGATGCATTATTTTATTGTCCATTTTTTACTGCAGTTTTCTCAAACTATACAAGAGAGCTTTCTAAGAACACTTCTTCACTGAGGCTGGGCTGTTAAACACCATTTGTATTGATAGAGCCTTTGTATCTGAGATAATCCCTCTGTAATTCCAAAGAGAGCTACCTAGTGTTGCTCAATTTTCTGCTCCCTCAATGCAGATATTTCTACAAAGATTTTCAATTTCATTAAGAGTTCGGAAATAGGAATTAATGCAGAATTAACTGAAATAGCTTTGAGCCTTGATTAAGTTGTCCTGTCTTTAAGTAGATAAGGGATAGGGTTTATGCAAGTAACAGAGATTATGATTATTGTAATAACACTCCATAGACATGTGTACACTGAAATAGGGAATGCCTCTGTATGAGTGGTTAATTTTTCTTGCTTATATATTGGGATATAAATACAGATTATCTATTTAGATATTTCTTACATCAAAAGCATGAACTACTTTATATAGGACCTAGCAAACCAGCATGCTCCACTTCATCAAGGAGCCTGAACCTATTATAATAGTTATTTGGGCGTTTCTTTACCTGTCTAAGTCTAGAGAAACTCTCATCTAAACCCAATACAGTAAGTTTTACATAGCCTTCAGAAAAGCAGATAGTAAAGCCTAAATTACCACTGGTGTATCTAAGCACTGCAGTTCAAAAGCTTCTGGAAACATACTTTGCAACATATCTCTGACAAATGAAGGGTGATTTTTTGATTTTAATTTCGCACATGATATTTCCTCCTAGTCCTTACCATGTAGCTTGGTGAAAGTGATTGCAAGCAAAGCACTTCAGCTGAACATTTCATTCACTTGTAATTTAGTCTGATTAATTCATTCTATGAAGGAGAGTTGTACAGATACTACCATCAGTAGTTAAGCCACCCACTGTCTTCTGAGAATTAGCAGAAGACTCCTCAAATGAGTCAAATGAGGACAAGTCTTACTAAGTACAACTCTGAAGTTCATTCCCATGAAAGATTAACCCTGAATTTTGCATGCAGTAGGCTAATTTTGTTGTCCATGTGCAGGTCAGACCACACTCAGATCTTTCATTCCTCCAATTCTGGGTCAATGAATCATGCTAAGAGACATTTTTAAAGTCAGTGGGTCCTGGAAAAATTCTGGAAAATTTCTTCTTTTCCTCAAAAGCTTGATTATTTAATGTAGTATACTTAAGGTAGGGAATAGAAAAAGACTCACTCTTGAGGTCAGGGTGTTTGGTGAAGGGGAAAGGCTTCTAAAGCGATCTATGAAAGAGCTGTGAATCATTAATTCCTTTGAATTACATGAGTAGATTAACCACAAGTTATTTCTCAGCATTTCCAGTTTTGTCAGTGGCTCATGGGGTTCCTTTATGTTTTACAACTCTTTCAATCCTTGCAGCCAGAATTTTACTGAGTGCACTGTTCCAGCATCAGGAATCTTTATTTTTGTCTATCCTGAATTCAGATGCAGGGTAGGGAAAAATGTGATCTGAGTGGGATTGCTTATTTCATTTAGCTGGGAAATAAAGTATTTGGATACATATTACTATCATCCTGACAAAAAGACCCATATTACAGGCACATCAATCACAGTAATAACTGTTGAATCTGAACTGTAATTTGGGATATAAATGCTTTCATCCTTTATAAAAAGACAGTTGTTTTTTAAAGAATTTTTACTGTGTACAATAATTCACAGTCATGACCACAATTTAATAAAAATCTGTAATGTAAAATAATTCTATGAAATGAGAGGGTTTATTTGCTCTATTCTTGGGATTTGATAAGTCTATTTAAAAAAATCTTTTCCTTAAGTGAAGCAAATAAGACTGATCCTGACAAAGTATAAACCAGTAGCAACACTCTATTGAGTGATGATGGATAAAGAGAGCTCCCAGCACAGAAAAATCACTAAAATGGAAAAATTCCTACTTTAAAAATGCAAAGGATCTTTCTGTAGTGCTTAGCAGTGAAAAAACTGTGCACACTTTATGTGTACACATCCACAGAATGAAAGTGAGCTTTCATGTGTGTTGAAAAATAGGGCAAATGAGAAAGTCTTTCATGCTCAGAAGTAAGGGATTGCATTCATACTGAGGCTGTCATTCCCATCTGTAGTGTCTACTTTGTTTTGTTATAGCATCACATTATTGCTTTGGACGGCTGTGTAAGGTCGTGATGCTGCAATCTTTCACCAGTGAGCACAATCACTGACACTTTATGGGACTGCTCACTTTATGAGACTGCTCTTTTTTGCAACTGTAGAGACTCAATCTTGATAGCAAATTATTATTTTTGGTCAGTTATCACATGCTCATCAGAGCAGGGTTTCATGCTACAGCAGATAGAAATCTGACAACTACACATTTAAAGTAAGAGGGTCAGAAAACCATGATCTGATGAAATATTTGCCTTTTACACTGTAAAATATGTCAAAAGTCTGTTACAAAATTGACCATAGTGTTTTCTCTGAAAAATGGAGAATTGTCAGCTCCCTCATCTTATCAGGTGTTTGATTTGGTCCTCTGCCAAGTCAAAGCTCCCTGAGAAAAATAAAGCCTGCTGATAAGCTGTTCCACCTTCTTCCCAGATCTGTGACTACATCTTACTTAGCAACTACCTTAAATGCAAATTTCATTCTTTGTTCTCATGTCTTACATGCATATAGTTTCAATCTTCTTTCTGAAAATGGAGATAATTTTCCAAGATGCATAACTTTTCTTAAGATATTCCAGTTCCTATACTTGTGGATACAAAAATGGAAGGAGGTTATGCAATGGAAATGCAAAGAAAAAATGCTAAAAAATAAAGAGGATAATATCTGATTCAGAAAACAATCCAGGCTATATTTTTACATCAGTCTGGTGGCCTTTCCTTTCTCCTATCCCTTGGTGTAGCAGTATTTCTTTTGCATTCGTATCATCCCATGGCAATTTTCTCTTCATTATCTTTCCCAGTTTAAATTGTGAGTAATTGTTCACAGAAAGAGACAATATGTCACATTAAAGCTATAGGGCAGCCCAGAACATTCTGAAATGTAGTTATGTCTATGAGAAGGTGGGATCCTAACAGTTTAACTAGTGTTGATTTTTGACACTGTAAGCCCAAAATAACCCTTCTCTTTCACCCACCTGCAATCTCTCCCAACATTAGACACCGTCAGATCTCAACTAGTCAAAGTCAAACAAGTGGAAGAAAGAAAAAGAAACAAAAGAAAGAGAGTGCAATAAAAATGCTGTAAATAGTACAGGGAACAACTGAGAGGAATTTTAGTCTAAATACTGGTACTGGAAATCATGTAATAGGGTTTTTAGAACCATCCTGCAGAAAACACTTTGAAGCTTGGTCTTGTGATGTTAGAAGGATGGATTAGACAGTTTTGTAGGTTGTGAATTGCTCTTAGCTTCTGTATGTTTACCTTAGTGATTTATACCTAGAATTATACTTGATTGAGTCTGTGCTGGATAGTTGATCAAACGCATCTTGCTTTTGGAAGGAGCTTGGAAACTTGCAGCATGAATATGGAAGGACTCTAGAAGAGTCAATATTTGAATCTAGCATTTCACTAAAATGAGATCAAGTCAGAACATATTCCTTTATATTTGCTATATTAAAAGCATCCTTGTGTGACATAGGGTGAAATGGGATCAAACATACCCACGCTACTCTATTCTCTGAAATTTATCACTTATTTTCATCTGGTTTAAAATTTTAGGACAGCAATTAGCACTGGCCACGTTCTTCAAGATAAATACTTTGACCATGTTCTTCAAGTCCTAGTATACTAATTACTTACAATATATTTCATTACTAATTATATTGGTAAGGGTATTTTTTTCAGAAGATATTTCAAAGAATCTAGAACTATTATAGGTAAAAACATTACCTGAAAAATATCAGGAAGTAACTTAAATCATCAAATCTGATCATGTAAAGTGCACTGAAGCATGGAAGGGAAATGTATTTCTGAATACAGAGAGTGATACAAACTCTTACCTCTATATATTCATATAGATCAATTCTCTTTTGGCTAATGAGGCACAGAAGTCATGCATTTCAATTATAAAAACCTTTTCCAGAAGGTCTCCTCTATGCTTTAAATGCAGAGCAAGACCTACCTACTGCGTTCTCAGACTTGTACACTTGCTGTACTTGCTCTGCTTTTTGCAGAGCTTTGACTGATAGCAATTTTCATTCTGTTGCTTTCATAATGTTTCTGATCTTCCAACATTATTTCACAAGGTATTGGAGTTATTTTCTTTCCTGGCTGCTGTGCTTCTCCTTCTCGACCTGCTTACATGTCTAATACAGTGCAGGATTATTCCTCTATTTCTGGCCCCTGGGCTTTTCTTTAAAAGAAAAAGCTAACAAACATGACAAGTTGTATAAAAAAGTGGGATGTCATTGCTCTGCTGAAATTCTGACATTCCATGTCTGTAACCCAAATTTTTGAGTTGGAAAAACACCAGTGGCAAGAGCAGTTGCCATTTTGAATTTCACTCTGACCCTCACAAAAACACTGTGGAAGAGACTATCAAGCTTTTAATTGCAATTTACAAATGCAGATAGACAGTGCTCTATGTTTCAGTGATGCGAAGTATGCCAAATCAATTACCATGTTAAATTTGGGGGCTACACAGTTTTTATCTTATGGTTAAGGCTGGAAGTTTAGCAGATATTTCCTTTTTAAAATTTAATGTATAAAAATTGAAAATAAAATAAATGAGTGCATGAAAAATTTAGCCTTTTGTTAATTTGAAAAGTTGCCATTTACAAGAATATGAAGATTCAAGCATGTGTTTTATGAAATAGTTTCCTGACACTGCAGTGTTTAAATTTTCTCTTCAGTTTGTTAGTTTTGTCAGTAAACAGATGTGTTTTTACTAAGAAATAGAGTTCACTAAATTATAGAAAATCATGTTTCAGATTGAAGTGCAAAGAACTTTCCTGTATCTTTATGTGGAGGAATACTTCCTACAACTTCATATTGATGTGAATTTGTTTCACACTATTATAAGACTGAGAATTTATTTGCCTGTTTTTAACTTATTTATCTTTGTTTTTGTTCATGTGTGTTGCAAACTGATCAGACATATTTATCTGGTTAAAACACAAGGCCATTGCAACACATTAATTCGTGCTGACGCATTGATACATTCCATCTCTTTTCCTGAATTTTTAAATGGAAATTAAAATACTAAATTTGGTGTGATTTTAAGTACAGTTTCTAATCTTCATATAGAGCAGAAAATGGAATATAACAATGAGGCTGAAAATATGCTCTGAAGTGATTATGAGTCAGTAGATACAAATGTAGAGAGCAGTGTCATTATTTCATTAGTAAGTCGTTTATGATTAAAAGATTCTAAAACATTCCATTAAAAAAAAATAAAAATAACTTTTATTTCTCTTACAGGGAATTTGTGGTGTCAGTAATTTCCAGCTGTTTTACTTTTGCTTTTTTAAGAATCTGACATTCTATTCTTGTTGACCATGGAGTTTTTTTCATGAGTTGAACATATACCAACTTTTAAAACAAAGCAAGCAAATAAACATGAACTGAAAAAGAGAATTATTTTAACTTAATTAATTTATAATTTTAAATTAAACTAACTTACTGCAGTCTTACCTGCAATAAATGAATATATATCATTGTTTTCATATGATGACTTGGCCATGTTAGATAAAATTTAGTTTCTGAATGAAATTGTTGAGATTCTTAATATAAAGCTGTTTATTTCTTGTACTAGTACCAGAAAGTTCTTCTGAGTAATCATCATGAAAATACTCAATTTCTAAAATTTAAGAGTACAAAGTAGTATATATGTATTTTCACTCTTCCTATTGTTATTAAGGCTAATATTCTAGGAAACTGATTCCCTCTGGTATTTTTAATACTCAAGTGCAAATATAATTGCTCTGAAAAATAAAATAATGTTCAAAAAATTATACAGAACCATATTGTGCACTTAATTACCAGAAGCTTTTTAGTCTGACCAGTAATTTAGTCTAAGTCAAGCTAATTATTTGTTAGTATTATTTATTAAATTTTAAATGCTTTCCAGAGATGTACACATTCATGTTCTTTTGAACTTTTAACTTTTAACTTTTGAAGTTAATAGGAAGTCAATAAAATTGCCTTGGGACTTTTCAGTTTGCAGACAGGATTTTTAACTCAATTCAGAACAAAAATCATGAAGTTTGAACTTTCTTCAGAGGAAAAATGGAAGATTTGCTTGTTTCCTTCTTGCTTAACCATGAAAGTCATCTCACCTTTGAGAAGCACCACAATGTTCTTGAAGTTTTGCAGTAACCCTGTAAGCTCTGCCTTTAATTGCTGGAATTTCCCTTCCCTGTTTGAATGCCTGATTATTTTCACCCTCTGGACTTAAGATTCTTCATGTTGGCCAAATGAGAGGAAGCTTGATTTTAAGAAAGGATGTCCAATTCTACCCAAAAAAAAGAGTAAATATCATGTTGTTCAGAGAAGGAGGAGCATAGAAGTAGGTGGCTGTTCCCCTATTTGGACAAGAGCCCTATGTTGATTTTGGAAAAAGACAGGGGCTCTGTGCACCCATTTCTACTCCAATTTAATGAAGTTGTTAAAGTAGCAAGACTGACAGGTTAATTATCCTTTATAAAAGGGGGACAAATTGAACTGTGTCTTTCCATCATTTTTTGATATATCAAGAAGCTCCCGAGGTGCTCAGATGCCCCTCTGGTGAATAGAACAACTAATCCACTCTGCTATTCTTTGCTGACCCTGATCCCCCCATCGGGGCCTTGCAGTATATTGCAGTTGGGGTTTTTTTGTTTCACATTCAACGGATCCCACTTTATTATAAATTCAGAAGGATTTTTTTTTTTTCCCTCCATATGTTGGCTGACAGCTCCCCTGAAATAACTGATGGCTAAATTTAAACTCTGATGAAAATTAACCTGAGTGTTAAATGCAAACAGGAGCCGCTTGGAAAGAAAAGAGTTATCATGGTAAATGCCAAACAGTGGAAAATGTGTGTAAATTAATGGAGTCTCACTGGTGACAAGCTGTCAGGCAGTTTGACGGCTCTTGCTAGTGCTTCAGTCCCACTGAAGTTGGCCAGAGGGCAACATGGACAAGTCCTGCTTTTCAAAAAGACCGCGGGATGCTTGACAGTAACGCTAACTAGATCATCTAAAGTTCATGGTCAAATAAGATTTTTTTTTTTTTTCCTTTTTGCAGAGCTTTGCACTAAATGGAGTACGTGCACAACTGGGCTGTGAATGAGATATCAAACCGCAGTTTCTGCACAGCAGTCAAATTAGAATGCAGATTTTCAGGACCAGAGAGTCCTGGTGAACAGAATTGAGAAAAAGTTAATTTTAGGTAGGCATTAATATTCTTAAATTGCTGAATTTGCTGAATACTGAGCAATGCTGGGTGGTTTTCTACATGAAAATTTCCATTTCTGGAATGGATTTTAAATGAATTTAAATTTAGTAATAATTTTAGGCTACTAGTGAATCTTTTAACTGAAGCATCCTTCAGCTCTAAAGAGAGCTTTGACATATATGGCAAGATATACTCTATTCCCTATTTTTAATTGTTTTCTGATATTTTATTTTTCAGCATTTGTATGCTGGACATTTATGAAATTAATTAGTGCTCTGCTGCTTTCAGGAGCAGGACAGTCTTGCTATTTACTTGTGTGGAAGCAGTGCCTAATTCTAACAGTGCTTAAGTACTCTTATAATCTGTTCCAGCACAGTTTTAACATAAAATAAACTATCTTAGTGACAACCAAATTCAAATCGCTCAACAGACCTGGGTATGGACTAAGCTCTGCAGATCTAAAGGTGTTTATATCAGAAATAGGGAAAAACATTCTGTCTTAAAATAGTAGTTCTAATAATTAATCTTTTTTTAAGTTGCATTCCCAGTCAAATTAGCAAATCTTCTACCTAAACTGTCTGTATTGGGCACAGAAGACACAATAAAAGCTTACTCTAGTGGATAATTCACAATTAGTATAAACATTAATATGCCTTATGTAAAAGACTGCCTGTACTGGTCAAGATAATTTCTCTTAGACTAATGCTCAAAAGGACTGGTTTTAAAACCTTAATAAATGGCAGACAGTGTATTACAGAAAAATTATATTTGAGTAATACCTTGGAGAGGACAATGGATAAAGTGCAGAGCTTTCCTCCATCTAATTCATGTGGTCCACCACATGTTATCTGCTGTGACTAATGTCATCCATTCACTACTCTTTCTCCATGGGCTCTCTTTATCACTTTAAATGCCTTTATCAGCACCAGCTTCTTGAAGTTCTTCTTTCCCCTTTGCAGAACTTCAGCTTCCTCATTAGATTTACTTCTGCCAGACAGACAAAATTATCACTTTTCTCTGAATAAAAACATCTCAGTCTTGACTCCTCATATGCTATGAAACTGGAGAGCTGAATGAAGGAAGCCTTTATACACAATACATCTTACACTGGGAATTCTTGATTGCTTCAGGTGAAAATCAGTTAATCTGACTCTGATAGTTTGAGTCTTAAGTCTTTTATTCTGTTTTTCTTTCTTTGAACCCTCTGTGTGAGTGTCATTACAGCCAAATATTAAAGCATAGAATCAGTTCAATCATCTTAAGGGATTTTCTTACACAGCACATGAGGCTACAATGGCATATTGTCACCACTGTCTTGGTGTTCTTGGTGTCTTTTTAAGAACACCCTTATCCACCCTGGATGTATTGTGTATACACATCTATCTCATGCATCATGAGTACAGACTGTCATTTATGCATTGCTACTGCACATAGTTCCTCTGAAAGCAAGACTTACTGATAAAATAAATTATATTTACACTGTGTGATTTTCAGCCCTGAGAATTTGCTAACTGTCTAGAATTAGCCCAGTGCAGGAATGACTGCTGCTGCTACGTAGCACTTGAAGGCACATGACCAATACATTTCCTTTCCTAGTTTCATAGTGTGTTGTCTTGTTTGAAGACCACAAGGTTCCTGGAGTTCTACTTTTGTGGCAATGGCTTTGTATGGTGTAAAGAAATACAAACCTTGGATACAGCTGAAGGAAGATGCAGCTTTCCAGAGCCCATGGCTTCTACTCAAGCTCCAAAGAGAGAGAAAAAGAGCAGGTTAGTGTATTAATTCCTCTTCCTCTCTATATCCTCAGAAGAAAATGCTCTTTTCTGTGTGAGCATATTATGTTTAGCACTGCCTTAACCATAATTAGATTACATAGACCTCAGAGATAGGGAAGGGTCTGCAAGAAACATGATTTGAAATTAAACATCCACAGCTCCATCATCCAAGAGAAAGGCTATTTCATTCTTCACAGCCAGCACCCTTCTTTTCCGATGCTGTGAGACAGTTTGTCTCCCTACAAACATGAGCATGTGAAATCAGAAGGTAAGTTGTTGAGCAGTGCTGGCAAAATGTAAAGACTCAGCTCAGGTTTGAGTACAAATTACAAAGAGCCAAATTCTTCACAGCCAGAACTCTTTATTTCAGGTGTTGTGAGACAGTTGGTCTTCCTACAAACATGAGTAAACATGAATATGTGAAGTCAGAAGATAAGATGCTGGGCAGTGCTGGCAAAATGTTAAGGTTTGAGTGCAAATTACAAAGAGCAAAATGATCTGGCTGTGTAGCCAGTGTGGGTTTCAAGGAAGTTAGACAGGAAGAGCTCTACAGAAGAGATAACCTCAAAAGGGACTAAAATAAGGAGTCAAACAGCAGTAATGTGAAGCTGCAGCCACTGCAGGTGTGCCTCTTCAGGATGTTAAATTTGAAGCACATAAATATAAATAAGGTACACAGAGAAGGCCAGGAGAAGGGGAAATTAATGAAAGGTCTAACTGCTGAGCTCAGTGACACAGAATGGGAACATGTTGAACTTGACATGTCTGTGCTGCTGCTTTTGTAAATGCTGATGGTAAAACAGAGTGCCTCTGATTTTAAAAACCAAACAACTAACTGCTATGTATCTTGGGAGTGTTATGGTAAATAGATAGTTTGTTTGCTTCATCAATAAAAACCAGATTGGTTATCAGTATGACTTTGGACTTATTCCTGAACAAGGGTATTTGAAGAGCAGATATTTTCACACTCTGGAGCCTTCACTTTTTTGAGAAATAAAACAAAATTCACAACTCCTTAGGGAGCTGTAGTGCCAAATATTATGCTGCATCTTACAATGTAAGGCTGTGCAGAGATAGAGAACACCTGTTAGTCTGCCTCCAGAAAAAAAAATATCTGCTAGCATGGTACAGTGAGTGCTATTTACACAGCTGGAAGTGTAGAGAAGATCTGATTAAAAAACTTTTAGTCCCCAGCTAGTGTCCCTCATGCAGGATTTTGCTGTCTTGTGCCTTGGGCACAGTAGGAGCTGGCAGAGGGATTACTGATACAGCTCATTTCTGCTGGGACCTGATATGCCCTTATGTCTGCAGAAGAGTTCCCACAGTATTTACCTCTCCATTGATGCTCCTACCCAAAACTACCTCCGGACTGGCAAGATTTAAGTATATCAGTAACTGTATAAAGACAGTATAAAGAGTCCTCTGACTCTTCCTTGGTCAGTCTTCTCCTATTTTAAGTGACAGTATAATAGAAATTCATAGTTGATCCTTTGAAGTGGACTGAATGATGACCCTTATTTTGATGAATTATCCTAATCCCTGATCTGGAAAATGCCACTCTTGTTGGGAACTTGCAATTTTTTCATGTAAAGCAGAAACCAGTAGGATAGGTCAGCCTGGTGAAGAGGAGGCTCAGGGGGGACTTCATAGTAGCTTCTCAATACCTGAAGGGGGCCTACAGAAAGGCAGGGGTAGGACTTTTTAATAGGGTCCAGGATGGAAGGACTAGGNTTTGGGAGGTGTCCCTGCCTATGGCAGGGGGGCTGGAACTCGATGACCTTTAAGGTGCCTTCTAACCCTAACTATTCTATGATTCTATGATTCTATGATTCTATTCTAGGTCAGACAAAGTTACTAGGTCTTTCAGCAGAGCATCTACTTTAAAGGCTATGAACCTGTTTCAGTGGTAACACTGACCTTCTGAGTACCTAATGGATTGGAGATTAGCTAATCAATATATTACTACAATTTCTAACCAGATCTTAATATTTATTAAATAGAGAGATCTTATAGAACTTCATATACATATATACGGGTTTGTAGTTATGGGGTTTTTAATGTAAGATAGATGTTAAGTCACAGTAACTAATTTGTACATGTAAGTACATGTAAGATATTGGTTTCCTTCTCTTTTCTAACTCCTACATAAGGTTTTAAAACAGCACTTTTTCTTTACAGCTACAAATTTGTATTTTTTATTCTTTCACTGAAAAGATCTACTTACAAGGCAAAGAGAGAGAACCTACTCCCTTGGTAGTGAAACTCCGTCCAATTAATGTATTAAAAAATTCTACATTTGCTACTTGCCTGCAGGTATGTCAATTGAAAGGAGATTTCAGACTTCTCCAGAAATAAATAATAATAGTAATAACAACAACAATAATAAAAATAAAAATAATAATAATAGTAATAATAGTAGTAGTAGCATTAGCAGTAGTAGCAGCAGCAGTAGTAATAATAGTGGTAGTAGTGGTAGCAGTGTTAGTGGTAGTAGCTACATAAAAATTCCTACCAAATGAGATGCCCCTGGTCTTGTTACCTTTTTAGATGTTGGAAAACATTTCCTGGAAATGTTCTTACAAGTTGGTCTGAACTCTTTGAAAGGCTCTGAAGTAAAGGTGACGTATCGGGCAATATTTTGACAGATTTTCACAGTCCTGTTTTTGTTTTAATTCTGTCTTCCATGAGCATTTGGAGAAATGGATATAAATCTTTCTTGCTGTTCTGTATTGAGGGGGAAATGTATAATATTTTTTTGTGTCTATACGTAATTATGAAAGGGAATTTAAATTTTAAAAAAATTAAAAAAAGAAAACACAACCAAACTAAACTAAACCCACCTTCAAATCTGCTGGGGTTAAGACTTACACTATTATAAGGAGAAAGTAGCATTTCATTGATTATTGTTATCAGCAAACCAAGATCCTTGCTGATTTTAAGCAGCATTAGCAGACAATGAACCATCTTGATTGTGAGGATGCTGTGCAACCCCTGACTGGTGACTGTCTTTCTCATCCCGGGTGAATTAAGAAAAGTCTGCAAAGCAGGGAAGACTGAGCAATGTGGAACTGTCCTGTGTGGCTGCATCAGCCCACAGGTAACTGACACCACCTCTTCCTCCCAATGACTCCAGTCCCTCTTGCTTCTCCATCTTCCCACCTTCCTTGCCATCTGTTCCCGCTGCTCTCGCAGCTTCCCTGCTCTCCTCCCGCCAGGGCCTGTCTGAGCAGACGAGTATGAGAGTCTCTGATGAGGTAGGCCTCGGGCCCCTCCATCACTCCTGGCCATGAGGAAAGCACCAGCTGTCTGGCTTCATTTGCATTTTCTCTCCAAAATAATGAAATTAGCCATGAGCATCCTGAGGTGATGCGAGACGCGCGTTTAGGTTGGATGTGTCAGCCTGCACCAGGAAGGGAGAGGGAAGGTCGCAGAGGATGCTTGCGGGATTGAAATGGAGGGCAAGGCATCTCAAACCTGCAAGGGTCCTGCAAACCAAAGAGGAACCCACATCCACATCCTTACCAGTGTGACATGTGCCTGCTCTCCATCGGTGAAAAAACAAGGGGATAAAAATACAAGTATGTTTTAGCTGCTTACCAGTCCCACCCAGATGTCAGCTGTCAGCTCAAAAGTGTGACTGGGTGGTATTTTAATTTGTATGCAACTGTGCTACAGCAATCTCTGATGAAGCTTGTCTGGTCTGCCATCATGCCTTTTCCAACTCACTACCATTTTTAACTATGTCAGCATTTATTCCACCAGGACTTGCCACAGTCATTATGTGGTGAACCACATCTCTTCTATTGGTTTCTGATTGCCTGCAGTAGAGAGGAAGATGTTTGCTGAAGTGTTGCTAAAATTCCTGCTAGCACAGCTCAACAAGAGGAACAAACTGATGTTCATAGAATCATAAAATCATAAAATAGTTTGGATTGGAAGGGACCTTAAAGATCATCTAGTGCCAACCCCCCTGCCATAGGCAGGGACACCTCCCTCAAGATCAAGTTGCTCAGTGCCTTGTCCAGCCTGGCCTTAAACACCTCCAGAGAGGGGGCATCCACAACCTCTCTGGGCAACCTGTTCCAGTGTCTGATAATCCTCACCATAAAGAATTTCTTTCTTATATCTAGTCTGAATCTACCCTCATCCAATTTACATCCATTATTCCTAGTCCTTTCATCACATATCCCATTGAACAGTCTTACCCCGGCCTTCCGTAGTCCCCCTTCAGGTAGTGGTAAGTTGCTATGATGTCCCCCCCAAGCCTTCTCTTCTCCAGGCTGAACAACCCAAACTAGTTTTCATTGTACTGGAGATAAGCATAATTTCCTTTGGATTTCCTGTTATACTTCAGACATCTACAATTTCTAAGTAGTGTACAAGTACAGTATACTGCACAAGTGCTTCTCTTACTTGGAACATACTTAATCTCTTACCTGTACCATGAATGCAAGGGAATATCTATTAAAGTTAAGAGTGAAGATATAATTGCTGTGGATCAGATTGAAACTTTTCCTTGTGTGCTTAGAAAGTATTAAAATATTTTTGTATATTCTTTACCTTAATTTACACTAGATGCAAGGGTTTTGTGATATTTTTCATGATAATTCTTCACTTTTATCTTCACACACATTGTAGTTCATTATCTCTTCTGTCCTACTACTTTTCTCTGCTTTTCTTGCCATCTGGTTCTCTCATCTCCTTCCTATCAGGAGTTGTTTTACCAAATGTAGCAGCAACTTCTGAGTGCTTGCTCAGCAGTTACAATGATGCACCTTGCTTGACAGCTCTTTATGTCCATCAAAGGTTTAGGTCAGGCACTTATCAATTGACCCTGTGTTAAAGGTAGACTCTCATTTTAGTACCTGTCAATAGGAGCTTTTGATGTGTCTGGAGTGGCAGCTCTTTCAGTAGAGTTATTTGTAAGTGAGGACACATGCACTTAAAAGAAAGGGAAATATTTTTAAAACCCTGAAAACAGTTTGCTGTCTGGTTTATTGATATTTAATAAAAATATCTTTTATTCTCCTTAGTCTAGAGGACAGCTGTCATTGCACTGGGAGTGCTGATAGTAAGAAATGCACTATCAATGTACACAGCTAAAGCCCTTGATGACCTCAGATCCCTTTTCCAGTACAAATGAACACAAATAAAATGTTAGTCTTTTGTACCGTGCTAATGTGGAAGGAAAACCTTTTGATTATTAGTTGCAGTTATCATGAGCTCCCAACCTGGGATGGTGTCTACACTTCTCCTTCTGAGGTGTTAATCACAAATCTGCCAATCCTGTCCCACTTACAAGACAAGGAAAGAAATGTGAACATGTAAAAATTCACAGAGGGGCCCAGGAAAATTTCCCTGACACACTCCTGCTGTGACACCACAGCAATTGAAGAAGGCCTGTCATTTGGTTGTCAACCTTTGACCTCAACCAGACATATTTTGAAATGATGTGAAAAGAATTGCTGTGCTGTATGCCTGGCTCCTTACAGCTTTGCATATCTGTCCTTGATGTCAGTCAAAAGTAGTTAACTGGCACCCATGGAGCCTAAAAAAAAAAGAAAAAAAGAAAAACTCCTTTAAAATATCAGTAATGACTTCTGTTAGCAGGACTAGCTCTTGTCAAGTAATGACTTTATGACATAAGGTATTGTTTATCTAGGCATCGCTCTCTTACTTGCATTTTAATGAGCCTAATTAATAATAAGTTAGAAGTCCTCAGCTCTTTCTTCACAGCTGGACCATATGCACTAATTACACCGAGTGTGCAAACTTAGACTAATCCCTTTGTCAAAAGAAATACTGTAATTTAAAAAACCCCAATGTACTTCTTTTTTTTTTCCACCTGATCGCTTTAAAGATGTCATCTTTCCATTCTGGCAAATTTGCACAGAATCAAAGTAAACCTAAGAGTGGAAGAATTCTATAATTTATAAATTTTCTAGTCAGACATTTCATTCTTGAAATAATTGAGGAAGAGCAGAGTGGTGTCAGGTTCATTTCTGATGTGCATTAGGTTCCATAAAGGTAAGGGATAATAATTTTTAAGTTGAAGGATAACCACATTCCTGAAAAGAACTATAAAGAATAACTTTACTTAGGTGCAAATAAGTTGAAGATGTTTCTATTCTCAAAATATAGCATGCATAACACCAGCTAGACAATTCCCTAAAAGAGATGAGAAACTATTTATTAGTCCCAGTTTAACAAAAAAGTAGTCAATATTGCATCAAGTATTACTGCTTGAAGGGTAATTTTTCCATAAATGTGTATGTTGGAAAGTTAATACAAGATAAATTGCTTTTATCAACATTCCAGTTTTGTTCTTATGAAGTAGGTCATATTGGAGTTTGATTCTTTTTCAAAAAGAAGAAGGTGATACAATACTTTTATAACCCTTGGATGACAAACTTAGCTCTGCAACTGCAATTGCAATAGGGCATATTAGGAGCTAGAAACAGAAATTATAACTAACTTCATACTGTCTCCATCATCATATTAGATGATTAAGTACCCTGATATCAAAATAATTGTGGCATTAGGGATTGAATATCTAAGAAGAGGATGCTCAAATAAAGCTAAAGCATCAAAATCCTGTGGGCAAACATGAAAATACCCAGTTATCAGACTTCGTCATATTTTATAACTTTGTATCAGCTTAAACTCACACCTATCTTCAAAGGAAAAGCAAAAATCAAGACAGGTACATGAAATATGAAGTTCTCCAAGCAGGATCACTATCATCCAGCTATGTTGTTTTCAAATAAAATCTTGATATAACTCAATAGTAGACCTAATCATTTTTCAGGTAAGCCAGTAAAGCCTGTTAGAATTATACCCACATGCACAGAAAAGAGTTGGATTCTCAAGTCTGTTAGGTGGAAGTATATTTTGGGATACTACACACTCCCAGATGTCCAGTTCTTGTTTACTGAGTTGAAACATTGTGAAGGACTAGCCTTGAAAGCAGTATCATTGTTCCTTTGTGATAATTTTTTTAGTTTCTAAGCTATTGTTTGAATTGTGTTAATCTTTAGAAAAGAGCGGCACTAGTGACTCTTTCACCTCTTCTGCATTTTGCCTGTAAGATTCCTTGTTGAAATGAGAAGGGACAAGATTTTCTCAACAGTTTCCAAATCTCTGAGTGCTGCTGCTGATGGATTCAAGAACCCTTAACTCAAAGAAAATTTTTCAGCATTTGCCACAGGAATAAATTGTCCCTGCACGTGATCATGTGTGAAGCCATTAGAGAGCTAGATAGTCATACACATTGATATTGTCCCTCCTCCTTCATCTCTTCAGTTTTTACCACACTGTAAGTCTCAAAATAGTTTCAATTCTTTCAAATACTATATAGAATCACAGAATCATAAAATGTTTTGGCTTGGAAGGGACCTTAAAGATCATGTAGTTCCAGCCCCCCTGCCATAGGCAGGGACACCTCCCACTAGATCAGGCTGCTCAGTTTCTCCTCCAGCCTGGCCTTAAACACCTCCAGTAAAGGGACATCCATAATCTCTCTGGGCAACCTTTTCCAGTGTCTCAACACCCTCTCTCTAAGGATTTTTTTTCTTATATCCAGCCTGAATCACCTCTCTTCAAAACTGTATTCGTTATTCCTAGTCCTTTCATCCTGGACCCTATTAAAAAGTCCTACCCCAGCCTTTCTGTAGGCCCCCTTCAGGTATTGATAAGTCACTATGAGTTTCCCTCTGAGCCTTCTCTTCTCCAGGCTGCACAACCCCAGCTCCTTCAGCCTGTCAACACCTGCAACCACAACATATAGCTGGACTCCTCCTTAGCAAATGTGTTGTGTATCTGAGTCCAAGTTGTCAGTACCTAATAACTACACTGTTGTGCAGGTTTAGCAACACTACTAGCTGAAGTACTATTTATTAACAGGCATTTTTCAGTGGAAAGGATTTTGGTTATAAACTTATACACACTGAAAAGATCTTTTCCAAAAGCTTGGTTATATAGTAATAATTCTACACTGGAAAAAAATCTTTTGCCCAACAAAATATGACATTAGGCAGTTACCTCAGTCTGGATACATAGAAAGAGTATGAGACCTGGTGTAATGAGGTTTGGTTTACCAGGCAGAGATCCAGTTTCAGCCTGGAAATTCACTGATGTGGAACTCAAAACAGATATTTGTGTAATTCTGAATTACACAGGTTGGTCAGGGGCCACATTTGCATAATTCACATATTGCTCTGAGGACTGTGAAGGCGTTTAAGTTTCTCCTTTCAATTCTAATTCCTTTTATTTTTTTATAAAGACACAAACCCCGTATAAATGTGAATTTTTTTTTTCCTTTTACTGCTCCTCCCACTTACATTACAGTGCTTCCACTGCAGTCTCAGGATGGTGCAATGAAGAGATGAAATCAGGTGACTGCAGGCTGAGACTACCTTGTCACTCGTCCTGACATTGCCACTATGGTCTGTTCTATTGTATGTAGTCTTGTTTTAACTATTTCAGACAATTTTAACAATCCTAGCTTATCTTTTGGGAGGCTGTTTGGTCATCTAGTCATAATAAAATCTTTATCCTAATGTGCTTATTTTTATCCCATTACCCTCTGCTACACTTTACCTTTCTATAATTCTTTATTCCTTCTGGCTCATCCTCCCCTATTTGTTGTTTAGACAAGTTTTCACTATTTACCTTCTGACTTCTCAACCCTTGTTACAATGAAATCCTATTAACCTTTCAAGTATCAACTCTGGAAATACAAAAGTTCCTTCATAATGAGCTACTCCATGCATAATAGTTTGCATGAAAATTTAACAGCAAGACTTTATCTTCTTTTTAGAAAAAAAGAGTGGTGGTCAAAATTAAGAATGTTTCCTACAAAACTTTAACAAGGATTTTTGTAATTCAGAGCAGAGGGAAACTTTCCAGTGATGAAATAAAATGAGGAAGAGGTTTCTATTCTATGTTACTCCCTTGGAAATCTGAATGCTTTGGGTTACTTGTCTGATTTGTGTTATTTCCCTGTATCTTGCCAGAAAAACAGGCACCAGAAAATCTTCCTTCTGTTAAACCCTAATCCTTAAAGTCTCCCTCTGTGCCCTGAAAGTGTGTGCCTGCTTTATATGGCACTCTAAAAAGCAACATGCTGTTGGTATTGGCATAATTCAGAAAAGAAAATTCTCCTTCCTATTAGGCACTGGCCTGTGTTCACCTTTTTTTGTTGTGGAGGTGCACATTTTTTGAAGTAGCTTCAGTACATCTAGAGGTTCCTTCCTAAAGACCAACCACCAACTAAAACAACACTACTGGAAATCAATCTGTTTTCAGTTTTGGTGTTTTTTATCAGCCGTGGCACTATTATTACTGCACCCTCAAGAATTCCAGTTGTGAACCAGGGAGCAGATGGAAAAAGAGCCTAACTGGACCTAAATTACCTTCTCTGTACCTAATTCATGCTGATGCTGAAGTCTGTTCTCTCAGGACCTTCCAAATATAGACACAAACCCCATTTTCTTTTGGAAAGCTGAGAATGCCTCCCCTCCAGAAGGTTAGTGCTCCAGTTTATAACCTTGATGTATTGTCTGATCCTAACCTTGTTATTTAATTAAGTCTGAGCTCCAAAGCAGTGAAATTGTGAGGTTCTAAAGCCATGTTTGGCAAAGATGAGGACATTGCTTTACTTTCATCAAGGAAAAAATAAGTGTTTAAATACAATGCTAACCATCACCCACAGGAATTCATTTTAGTGTTACAAAGTCTTTTCTTCTTCTTTGATTCCAGAAAGAAAGATCCAGCTAATTTAGGCACATGCACAATTATTTTTAGCAATGATTAATGGATTAATCTAACCATACAGAATTAGTGTATTAGTCTCAATATAGCTTCAGATGTCAGATTATTTTTCTAGATTAGGAATTTGAGAGCTCAAAGAACTGTTCTGGATGGATTTGGAGAATCAGGAGGGGCTAATTTTCCTGGGTTTGGGGCAGATTTCTTTGGGAAGGTGGTTTTGTTTTAGGATTATATTGGGTACAAACACAATGCTGGCCTCACCTCTCAGTTCTGTCAAACAGATTTTTTTCAGTGGCAGCAAGATGTCTGGTAAGGCCTTTCCATATAATTATTCCACTCTTTCTTGCCATTTATGACTCTTTAAAGTGACATTAAATGGTCTAGCTGAAGGTTGCTGAAGTGTTTGCAATGGTTAGACAAACCTGCTTTACATACAGTAGCACATTGTTTTGTGTTGCTTTTTTTTATAGGGAACTATTTGATGTTGATTGGATCCTTTAAATGATGGAAGTGGATCCCAGTTGAGATGGATGAGTAAGCAGAGGCAAGATGAAGGAATTGAAAACTCAAACTGCAATTTACCACATGGTTCTGTAATATATCACACAAACATCCCTGACACAGACACGGGACGTGTGTCCTGCAGGTTTGATTGTGTTGTGCTTATCTACTGTCTTAAGTTGTTACCCAGTCTTCTCCCAGTACTGTGGAAAAGCTAAGCTTCATGAGGGAGTTTGCTACTCTTCAGTCTACAAAGCAGGATGTGATAATGAAAACATTCCATGCCAAATTTTTTATGCTGAGAGTAACCACAGTGCTGAATAGAAGACTTACCCTCAGGTTAGATATGAACACTCAAGAAATAAAAACATAACCTTAAGAACCAGGCACAGGTTAATTTAATAAGAAAATTCTCTGTGAATTTCCATGCAGTTCTGCAGAAAGGTATCTGTGCTAGCTAATACATAGAGACATTTTTTTGGGGGGTCATTTGTGCTAGAGGCAACATTTCTCCTAGATCATTGTATTTTTTTTTTCTGTAAGGATTTAGTTTTCTGGAGTTTCCTTAAAAATTACAATGTGAAAACTGTGCAGACATCACGCTGTGTGCACTTAATAATGTTCTGAACCATTAGTAATTTATACAACACTTTGTGCTCTTATGAAAACACTGGAATAGAATCAATTCATGAATTAATAGAGCCTGTAGATTAAAAATAGCACATATACTACATAATTTTTTATACTGGGACTATGGATCCTATATTGTTACTTCAACAAATGAAAATGTTTGCAGTAAACGGTGATTAGTCGTGATTTCTAGATTATATTTTAAATTAAAAATAAAAAGCTCTGTACTTGTTAAGAGAAATTAAGTTAACATGAATTAAAATGGGAGAATAAGATCTGAGTTTAAGAGTAGATTTTTAGTGATTATGTAACTACAAAAATTATTCATAATATCTTGCTTCAAAATACCTTGATGATATTAGCTAATTATTGATTATAAAATATTTTTATGTGCACCAAGCAGGAGATCCATGTTCTAGGATGAAGAATATGTAGAATTTTCCTTATCTAAGTTTTGACCAAAGGGATAACCAAGACAGATCAAATTTATACAGCTTTAAAAATGCATGAATTGTTACAATTCTTTAACTATTGAAGAAGCAGAGTAGCCAGAGGGTGACTCCCAAAACTTCAGTGGATATAGAAGAAAGGATTTGTCACTACTAGCTGTATGGCCATGAGTAACATTATTTGTCACCACAACTCAATAATCAGTTGAAAATTAATTAAACAACTTGCTTTGTTCTACTGTGAGGTAAGTACTTTTCACATGCTCCTAACTTTCCCGTAGCAAACATGGGAAAACTGGATTTTAAGATAAAGTTTGGAATTCAGAGAAGTTTTTTTTAAGTATAGGAAGGTTTGTGCAGCACTGATAATGGTAAATCATAGATTATGGGGTCTTGTTGTCCATCTCTACACATTGAGCATGACTCCCAGGCAAAATACATTATTTGGTCATTTGCGAGTATGTCTTTAACTCCAGGGTTTTGCTCTTTTCCTAGAGTACATTAGTTGTATTTCTACAGAGATCTATCACACTCTATGATGAGAAAGAGACTGGAAGTAAAGCTATTAATTTACATTGATATCAAACAACTTTGAATGATTCTTTCAATGTTTCTTTATAATGATTCTTTACCTATATATCTATTTGTTGATAGAGTAGAGATGGCCAAGAATTTGACCAAAATCAGAATTCCTTAACAATCTGGGGGAAATACCTCTAAGAATTCTAGTTTGTTAGTATAATAAGTATATCAATGAAGTGATGCATACAAGGAGGAATATATAGGAGAGTATCTAAGGGGATGAAAACCTTCCTGAAATTTCTGTTTTGTGCTTTCACCACACCCCAAATCCACACTCCAGATCTATGGTTTTACACAGATGCTGCAAAAGTAAAATTCTTCTACTCCTTCTGCAGCTTTAAAAATCATTAATTACAGTTATGCCTCTAGTAGTAGAGCTATTGAGTCTACCTTTGATAGTCACTGTAAAACTTAATAATAGAATATGAGGAGGATAAGCTGCCACGAAAATTGCAGAGGAAAATGATGACAGAAGTATTTTCAGTAGCTTATATGTATGTTATGGTGTTGCATTCACTCAATGTTCTACTGAAAAGATGCATCCAGGTTATGGGTTCAAGGGTTCAAGTGCTGGCTTTTCACACCTGAAGACTGAAGTCAAATTTCATTTTGGCTGTGAGATGGATTTTGGTAAGTTAAAATTCTTAATGAATTTTTCAAGCAGCAAAACTCTGATGGAGTTTGGTGTAATTCATCTAAATTAACCTTTCCTACACAGAGGAATCCAGGAAAGGTGTATCTGAGGCCATGACACAGGTTGCAATGGAAAAGCTAAACTGCAAAGCTTCTGTCTGACCAATTATGCCTTTAATGTTACTAAGCAAATAAAAAGTAATTCACTGAGATGCTTCTATGAGCATTATTCCACAGCTAGTAATGGACTGGCAATAACAGGTATTCCTTTTCATCATTAACTGAAAGACCAGGGAATGTGATTATCCACAATTACACAGACATATCTCATTGTGCAGCGCCACAAAGAGATCCAAGTCAACCACAGGCCAGCTAAATCCAGTCCTTTTAGATATGGGTGCTCTTGTGAAGATTCATGTGTCCATTTTCCTCATAGCAAGTGAAGTTATGCTCTGACCACACCATTTCTAGCACTTTGCTGTGCTGTGTTAGACACACCTGCCTGATTCTACATAGTCGGCCAGCGGTGACTCCAGAAGACAATTTAACTGATTTCTTAAAAACAAATAAAATAAAAGTCTTACCTTCATGAACAAACAACTTTTGATCTATAACTATGCTTTATACTGTCTTACTACTTTTTATTTTTCTTCTTTTTTCTCAATATGCTTTGGAGCAATCTTTCAGTGCATGATAGCACTGCTCTTGCCTTAGCTGTGCTATGAAACTTGCTTCAAATGATCAGGAAAACAGTTATAGAATCATAGAATCACAGAATAGTTTGGGTTGGAAGGGACCTGAAAGATCATCGAGTTCCAACCCCCCTGCCATAGGCAGGGACACCTCCCACTAGATCAGGCTGCTCAGTGCCATGTCCAGCCTGACCTTCCAGGAAAGGGAAATCAACAACCTTGCTGGGCAACCTGTTCCAGTGTTCCACCACCCTCACTGTAAATAATTTCTTTCTTATATCTAGCCTGAATCTACCCCCTTCCCATTTACATCCATTATTTCTAGTCCTCCCATCACTTATCTTATTAAAAAGTCCTACCCCTGCCTTTCTGTATACCCCCTTCAGGTATTGATAAGTTACCATGAGGTCCCCCTGAGCCTTCTCACCAAGCTGCCCCTGTGTCCCCAGAATCAAGCTGATCAGCCCCTTGTCTGCAGCTCAAGAACTGTTATCTGCTTGGAGTAGGAATGAGCAGAGTGTCTGAGATCAACTCACATGCACAGAAGCTGATTGATGAAGCATGATGCATCCCTTAATTAAGCAGAAGCTACTAATAAAAATGAACTTACTGAATGATTTGTGTGATTCTTGCAAGGCAGCCATATGTGCTGCACACTGGTAGTGGGAAAGGGTGATATGCAGCTGATGCTGGGAAACTACAAAAGAGGAAACTTGTTAAGAGAGGCAGTTTGGGTGCTGTCACTATTTCAGAGCAGCCTATAATTAATGCCCTCCTGGCTTATCCTTGCTTCTGTGATAAGTTGTCGTCTCCTCCCTCTCTGCACCCTTGCAGCATTAATCCTTGCCATCACTGCTGCTCCCACAACTGCATCTATTTTTACTTCCTCTTCAGCTGTGACTGCAGAATTTGGGGGGATAAAAATTCCTTGAATCTGCACATCTGTTCCCTTTTCTGGGAGCTATAAACATGTGTTTGCCTCAGCAAACCTTCCCAACAGTCGGGGTCCAGATGTCCCTTCCTCTGCTTGTCTACAGCACTTCACTACACCATTTTCCCAGAGAGCTGAAGTAGGAACACACTTGATGGGTGAGATCAAGAGGAGGATCTAGGAATCTATTCTCTGCACCATTGGGCCAGCTGCAGCAACCTTACCTTATGCAGTTCACTTCTTGAAAATTCAACCTTGTTTTAACTTGAACCTCATAGGCTTGCAACTAGGTAACAGTCTAGAAGAGAGGATGCTGTGAAAAAGTGGTAAGACTTGCTTGGTGTGGCAAGAATTCCTGCTGCAACAATCTCCTGACAGAGATACAAGCGCAGAATTTAAAGGGAGAAGTGAAGTGTGATGCTTCTGTCCTCAAGCTCTCTATTCCATATGTCTGAGAGTTTAAACATTGCTTTCAGACATGCATTCCTTTAACATGCTGAAGAAAACTCTTTCATCTCATCTGGTTGGGGGATATGATGATGTCTTTGTGCAAATAAATATTCTTTTTCTTAAACTGCCATTGAAGAATGGCAAAGAAGTCCCTTATTCTGCATATTCAGTTAGCTTGCATTAAAGCCATTCTGGAAATGAGAAGCTAGGCAAGAGTTCTGCAGGAAAGGAACTTGAATTTAGCACAAATTAACAAAGCAAATTCTTAGAAAAGAAGCAAGACTCCTACCAAAATACAAAACAGGAATGTTATCCATAACAAATGCCATAGAATCTTTTTGTTCTTTGTTGAGCACAGGTAAGAGTGCAGCTGTTGTTCAGTTTCTGATTCTGCCTTTGAGAAAGAGTTTCAGATCAGATGTTAGGAAGAAATTCTTTACTGTGGGAGTGGTGAGATACTGAGATACAGGAACAGGTTGCTCAGAGTGGTTTCTCTTTCTGTGCAAGTGTTCAAGTCAGCAGGGCTTTGAGGAATCTTATCTAGCAGGAAGCATGGGGGTAGTCAAACCAGATGTTTGTAAAGGTCCCTTCCAACACAAACCATTCTATGATTTGATGTAGTTCTTACATTCTAATAAAGGGAAAACAAATTATCAGAAGTGGAGCCAGAAAGAAAATGGAAGAACTGGGTTTGCTTGGTCTAAAAAGAAAAGACTAAAGCAATAAAAAAAGGGAAATGTAGGAGTTATCTCCATATTTGCAAAAGGCTTCTAGTAGAAAAAAATAATACTAAAATTCTCTGTGTCCTTGATCAACGGAATAGAAAACAGCAAGTTTAAATAAAAGAAATGATGATTCAGACTTAAACATTAGGAAAAACTTTCACAAAACAAGGATAGTTAAACACCAGAATAGATTGCCTAGGGATGTTTTGGAATCTCCGTGGTTGGAGCTTTATAAGAACAGGTTAGACAAACATCTGTCAGGAATGATTTAGGTATAGATGATCTTGCCTTGGGGTAGGGAGATGAACTAAACGACCTCTAAAGGTTTCTTTCAGCTCTCTTTCCTATGATTCTCTAAAAAATACACGAAATGATTGCATGTAGAATTGAGTTTGGCACCTTCTAGTAAATCTCATTGTTTCTACTTTTCCGCTGTTCACTTTGTAGTTCAGCCAGGCTGAAGACTCCAGGTTTCAACGAGAATCTTGAAAAGCTGTTTGAGGCCAAACAGTGCTCTGTGATTCTTTTACACTTTTACATCTAATTAGTGTTTCTAATTAATCTTTTATGTGTATTACACTATATCTGGCCATCAATGTTAATAAAATCTTGCTTACTTTAAACACTCTGAAAGTTTTCATTTGGAAAGTGAGACCATCTGGACTCTCTTTCTCATTAGGATCAGATTGTGGGTAAAGTGTATTCCATCTGTTTCTGAGATTCACGTACATCTTACAAAGGGAAGTGTGTTGGGGAAAGGCTAAGCAGGGATTTCATTGCCAAGACAGCTCAAATGTAGTCTAGAGAATCTCTTTCTTATTCTTGAGGATAAAAAAAACCCCACAACAAACAACAAACAAACAAATTTCCTTTTCAAAATGTTCTCAGCATCTCTTCAGAAAAGGGGTGCTTATTGCTTTCTATTTTGTGGGGTGAAGTCTTCCACTGAGGATATACTTCAATTCTGAATGTATTTAATATATAATACTGAAACAGTAACTTCTATTTTTACACTTTGGTTTCCAAGAAAGATTCTTCAGCCTACCCTGGGTGCTGCTGAGGAGTCCTGACTGAGGTGCAATAGTGGGAGCTAAGAGATCTTTCTTGCTGAGAGCCAGCAGAGCAGTGCAGGGAAAGTCCATGCATTTAAAACACAATTTGTGAGCTAGGATGAGCTCAGTCCCACCTGCTTGTTCATACATTCATATCCCCTTGTCACCCCACATATGGTGCCTGGCACCTCTTTGCCTATATTAAATAGGCAAATCAAACACTCTGATTTACTAAACGAAGTACAGTATGTTTTGCAAGTGGGAGTTTTGGCAGTTGTGATGCTTACCCAGCTGTGACTCTAAGGTGACTTTTTTAAATGACTGTGCATTCAGAGGACTAGATTTCAGTCTTCTCTCTTTATGCTGCACACAGTGAGTCATTTGGAGCCACCTTGCAGCTGAAGACCCTGTGATCTGGGTTTTGTTCCAGCCATAACACATGATTCTTTTTAGTCTCTGCCCTCATTCTGTTTAAGAAGAAATAAAGTGTTTGTGGTAAAGGGGCAGTCACACCCAATCATCTAACTGGCAAGTGATGCTCACTTTATCATTTTAGGCTCTTTCCCATCTTTCTGTTCTGATTTGGATTGGATGGTATTATAAAAGTCCTGTGAATTTACTATCCATATGAAATTCTACATCAGAAACAGATTTTTGTCTGTCACTGTCACTGGGTGAAAAGAACATTTCCCAGAGTATTTTGAAATGAGAAGTTTGTAAGGTCTCATTGCTATTGAATTTAAATCCTACTTCTGATTTGACCTTGAACCATAAACTCTCTATTGAGATTAACAGGAATATCACATTTCTAGACCTTTTTATTCAAGTTCATTTTCTGTAATCAGTAGAGTGTATGCTCAGAAAAATGTCACATGTTGTTGGGTTTTCACCCTTCTTGACTAAAATCCATGAAGATAAAATATATGCAAAAAAATCTTTGAACATCAAAACTACTTCATTAAAAAATACTATCAGTATGAGGAATTTATTCCTCTCTTTAATGTGTCCTGGTTTAGTTCATGTGTTTGTTTTTGGGGGTTGTTTTTAATTTAAAAAAAAAGGCAGAAGGAGAGTTTTGAAAGGGTTCAGTATGACAATTCATCTTCTGGATGCAAAGAACCATTAGCTACGACTTATTTTCCTTAGTGTAGCCATTTAGAACTTTGAGTAGATAACAGTGATTTTCATTGATACTGGCAGATTTATGGCACCATCATTAAAAAAGAGGGAAGTGGCCTTGATCAATGTTTTCAATGGATGAGGTGCACACACGCTTTCCATCAATATCAGACATGCATCACTACTTTTCCTGTCCTTTTTTTTTTGAGAAAAGATATAAAGTGTGACTAAGGAAGATTAGTCCTTTTCTTGAGGCTCCCTGCTGAGGTTTTTAATGGAACAGATGTAGATCTGAACCAAAATTTGATCTGATTGACAACTTTCTGTTCTCCAGTAGTTTCAACTTCAGATGCCTAAATAAAGATTTGGATTATTTGGGCACCGAGAGTGGCATTAAAAAAAACCAACACAACTATTTCCTTTGATACATGAAAATACATGTTTGATCTGTCTTAGAAACCATCACAGAGTAATGAATACAAGCAAGCATTCTTCTCAGAAGAGATATTGCTAGGATCACAAGGATTTATATTTTGTGATCTAGAATATTATTTCTAATTATTACAAATACATTACAAATACATTCTAATTATTACAAATACATATTTGTCTACATTTTAAAATAATATTTTTGTAATCTTGTAATGACTCTGTAGTGGCCTACCAATACCTGAGGGGGAACTACAGGAAAGCTGGGAAGGGACTGTTTCTAAGTGCCTGTAGTGATAGGACAAGGGGCAATGGTTTTAAACTAGAGCTGGTCTGGTTTGGATAAGACATTAAGACCCTTCACCATGAGGGTTGTGATGCCCAGAGAGGTGATGGAGGCCCCATCCCTGGAAACATTTAAGGCTAGACTTGATGAGGCTTTGAGCAACCTTATGTAGTGCAAAATGTTGCTGCCTATCCAAATTGGACTAGATGACCTTTGAAAGTCAACAAATTTGGTAATTCTATGATTTTCAGCTTCCAGCTGATGACATAGAAATAACTTTTCATTTCCTATAACTTTGTTTAGGTGTAGTTTTTTTTAAAGTCACCTCCACCAGAAAAAGTGTAATAATATCCAATATTGCAAACACTTTGAGCAACACATCAAAGACTTTATGGCTCACAGCTGTAAAACATACTACCTCTGATGTTCCAGAAGTGGTTTGATTCACGTGGTAGCAAACAGCTTCTTTATAGACCCCAGTAAACCAAGACAGCCAGTTGGGTTAGGCTTACAGCTGGGTAATATTCATCAGTCTTCTGGCTTGCTTCCCTCCTCAGCTGGAAATTTATTTCCTTTTTTAGCTTGATGACCTATCACATTCCCACTACCAAAGAGGAAAACATACCTTCTGCACTCGTTGCAGTTGCTTGGAACCCACATATAATGCCAGGGTCTCCTCTTTATTAAACTGTTGCAGCTCCTATCATGTAGAGCTGTGTTCTGGCAGACAAGACCCTAATGCTTATAGCAATGTGGACCTATGCTGTCTAAAATGTCCTTCTTTGTATTTTACAGTACAGAGTTGGCTTCCATCTGTATTTTGGAGTACAAAAATAATCTGTACAGAACTGGAGAACTGCAGAGGTATGCATACGAAGAAGCTAATGGTCTCCATAGTCCTAGTGTGACTATAAACACCATTGTAAACTTTAGTTTTTCATTTGACTTCTCAGTTACTTGTAACAGCTGTTACAGCCCAAGAATATTCACATTTGGGGTACAGAAAATATTCTAAAATCACTTTTATTACTTACTCAGGAACACTTGGAGAGCATTTCAGTGAATGTCACATCCCTGCTGTAAAGCTGTTTTTCTTACCTAGAAAATTTTGAGGAGTTTTAAAGACCTTTTGCCCTCTTTAATTACTTACTCTCATCAGAGTTGTTACTAATATTACCCACCTATAAATTCTGCATAGAAGTGCCAAGATCCATCCCCCTTCTCTTAGTGTCTAACTTCTAGATAGCAATAAAATACTTAATATTTGAATTGATTTGCTAATTCTCTATGACAATCTGAATAACAGATGTACCAGCTAAATGTGTTCTTGCTGTGAAAAGCCTGTTTATCAACATATTTTGAGAAAACAGCAGGGACAGATTCCTTTCATCAATGTAAAAACTAGGGCAGCCTACTAGTTTTCAAGCTCATTACAAGGTTAGTAGTGACTTGTTCAAGGTGAATCATTTCTCACCTATGTTGTAGAGAAAATGTTACCTTTATTCTAGAGTTTGGATAATCTGTAATTTACTACTAATTTAGGTTTGAATTAGAATTATTCAAGTCAATCTATTTTTATCTACACATAACAAGGACAAATCTGATTCAAATTCTATCTGTTTATATGAGCCTTCTGTATTTACAACACAATCTGAGATTCCTCAGAAATATGAATTCTCAAGAATCATTGTCACAGGCATTGTTATTTTCTTCCCAAATGGACACAAACCCACTAATTTATGTAAAAATATTTAAATCTACATAGCTGCTAGACTCTGAGAAAAAGATTTGAATAACAAAATTATAACACTTAGTAAATATTCTCAAGATTGAAACACCTATCCCAATTTTTTTAATGTGTTAAATTGCCTGAAAAAGATTTGAATAATGAAATTATAGCTCTTACTAAACATTCACAAGACTGAAATGCAAATTTCAATTTTTGTAATGACTTAAATTGCCTGAGCAATTATTTTTACCCATGTTTAGACAATGTGGTTTATAAAAGATAGCCTTATTTTCTTTGCCATGTATTTACCTGTTCTTAAAATAAGCTATGATGAAATAACCCTGGGTTTTTTTCCGGTCTGAATGCCTTCAGTTAGACCAGCTTTGAGAATCATCACTTTTTTGGAAGCTTTTCTCTAACGGTTAGATGTTTTTGTGAAGAGTAGAAGCAACGACCAATGAGAAGTGAGAGTGTCCATTTGAGATCTGCTGATATTGGGAGCAATCAATGAAGAAGAAGCAGATAAGTAGAAGAATATGACATGAGACAGAAACAGAGACACCTGAAAGAGTCAGATTGTAGGAGAAACATGCAAAACTTTTAATTATTTGTAAACTCAAATAAAATGCTAGTGTACAAACCATCACATGTTGCTTCTTTGGAAACCTCATAGCTTCTAAAAACCTCCTACAAAAGGGCTGTGTTTTCACAGTGTACTTCGTTGTCTTCCTCAGGCAGTGGAGATTCTCTCTTAATCCAGATGTGGTGATCTATCAGATTGCTACTGACTTACTTACTCACTTACCACATGCTATCCCTCATAAAGAATGGATTTTGAAGTCTGTGCATGTGGAACTTTCACAGCACTGTGAAGTTCCCTGTTGGCCATTGATTTATAATTTTTTTTCTTTAACATCATGAGATGGAAGTGGGTTAAATATTGATGCAGCTAAAGCTACAATCACTCTGGAGGAGGAATTGTGTAGTTTTCACTGTAAGAACTTAACATCAAAAAAGGAGACGAACACTTGGAAATCTTTCAAGCATCTGAAATATTGTCATTAAACTTGTCACAAAATAGGAAGTTTAATCTCAATGCATAGTAGCTGTGAAGAATTAAATAACCAGATACATTTTAAGAGAAATTAAATAAATCATCACTGTTTTCACAACAATAGAATATGCTACTGCTTAAACAGAAGTAAAACCTTCAGCTCAACAGGAGCAAATATTCTTACTTTTATCAGGAAACAAATTTTGTTATCATAAATGGTCAAATGCATTTTTAAAATATGAAGTCTTTAAAAAGCTTTCCTGGTTCTTAGTGTTCAGTAACAGCTCTGAGATACACAACCATGAATAGAAATGATTGAGAGCTAAATCATGTGTTAATAATTTCCAGAACTAGGTCACACACAAACTTTCTCTTGTTGCTTACAGATACAGCTGTCTGTCACAGTTATCCCCTTCAACCGTCATTAGACTACAATCAACCAACGAAGAAACTGCAGGAACTGTGGTAGCAAGTGTCTCCATGAGAAGTGGTCTCAGAATTCCTGGCTCCTCCAGGGAAACACTGGATTTCCAGTGCATTCCTTACTGCATAAGATGTGGCTTTGAGGCACATTAAGAGTGAGTGGTTATTCATTTATGGTTTGCATGAAGCAGACAGTGACTCACACCCTTGCACAAATCAGTTCCTTTTTCTTATTTGAAGACTGGATAAAATGTTCACACTAAATGCAATTCTGGTTAGTTTTTCATAAGGAGGATTGTCTTTATGGTTTCTGGTTTCTTCCAGTCACTATTTCATTGTTTATTTGCCCTCTTCTCTCAATTTTTTTTTCTTTAGATCCATGCTGCAGTAACAGCACAGAAGACTCTGGTCTGAATACAGCACACAAACCCTCCTGTGAAACCTCACCAATGCTTATCCACACAACAGACCTCCCACAGAAATATGATGAGCAGAAGCTAGACAGGTATTTGGATACATTGAGTCTAGTAAACTTTTATATCTAGTTTAAAACTGGAACAGTTATGGGTTTTGGTAGTGTTGTAGCACATCATGTTTATTGCAAATGACCAGAAAGAGAACCTAGCAATATGAATAGTTTAAGTAATCATCTGGACTAAGGAGGACTTAAGGCTGAAATATAAATTTTAGAAAACAGAGCTATCATTAAATAATTATATATTATGAATAAGGTTAAGATATAAGCTGCTCAAGTCCCACCACACATTTTGTGGCATTGTCTTATGCAAGTTCAAGGGCCTGAGAAGAAATCTGAAAGACTTTACTGCTATGAAGAAATGTTTAGGTAGTGTTTAAAAGCCACACTTACTGCTTTGGAATAGTCCATTTCCTATGTTGTCTAGAGGAAAAGGTTGATGGCAAACCAATTCTTGTCTTATCTGAAGATGGCAACACATTGTGGTGAAGGAGACAGAGGAACTGAAGAGGAGGGAAAGAAATTCTATGGACAAAAATTTCTTAAAGATCTGGGGCTTTTCTCTCAAACAATCTTTACCTGGTTTCTATCAAAGTTTATTTGGTTTTTTTTTCCTTTATTAGCATAAACTAAAGGTATCCTGTGTTGCAATGGGAATGGAAAAAGTGAAGAGAAAAAAATCAAAGTTTCCTATGAGGTACATGGGAATCTCACCTGTCTATCTAGCACACAGCTTTGGAAAATACAAAAAATAAAGGCAGCAAATGTCTTCTCTAGTAATGAGAGACCTATGACAGAGGCTGTTATGTTAGTGTCTGAAACACAGCGGAATATACACTCCTATTCAAAAACTTTTAGGTGTGTTAGAGATTATTAATGCCATAGAAATATAAAGTATGGACAGCCTGTTTCATGATTTTTATATGCTATGTGTGTTTTTCAATGACTTATGAAAAGCATGTTGAAAACACATCCTTTGGAATAGCAGTAAACTGTTAGAAAGATTTTTTTAATTTTGATGCTTTCAGAATCTTAATCAATGTCAAACATTGGTGTGTCAAACTCCATTATGATTTACAGGCATCTCCAGTTTGCTTTGCAGTTTAAACAAGGTCACTTCTCAGCTGGATACAACTTCCACACAGTCCAGAATGAGGCATCTAGATCAGTTGCAGAGCTCCTAATCATTCCAGACCTCTGCTCCTATCATTTCTATAGAAGTGTGAACTATTTAATTAGCAAAAAGGATGAAAAAATAGGAAAAAAAGAATAAATAGAGGCTGGAAGGAGAGCACAGTTGTTTGAAACCTACAGCATCGTGCTTGGACCACAAAAGTGGACTAAATCCTTGATCAACCCTATTACAGTAATTATGCCTCTAGAGGGCATTACAAGCTAAATATTTTCTCTACCAAGTGTTGAGAAGATAGATCAGCCCACAAGATGGTTCCTGAACTATCTAAATTAAGAGATTTTCTGTTCTTACAATGTCAGCTGTGTAGGAGTCAAACAGAATTATTGAATTGGAAAACTGGAAGATCTTTAATCCACTGAGTAAGAGCAGATAGCTTTGGAAAGAAAAGATACCAGCAGACATTTATGTAATGTGCCTGAAATTTCTCATGATGTGATGTGCTGTTTCACTTCTTTGACTGCCTGCATCCTTTTCATGAGTGCTGTGATCCTCAGCAGTGGTTAAATCCAAAGATCATCAGTTCTTACATATTCTTTGAATCCTTAGCACTTGGCATTTGGGACACTCTGTGACCTATACAAATTTCTCAGATGTCAGTAGATATTAAAGCATTCTGTTCCATACTTTTTATGCATTAGACAAAGATACTTAAGTGGCATATTAGAGCTCTTCTGTTGGTGAGCTGGTATGACAGGTTCTTCCCATTAAATGCTGCTTCCTAAAGGTGTTTGATAAACTTCTTCAAGAAAAAGCCCAAAAGTAACTTTTTCTCTGTACACATGGACTAAATCAGCCCAAATCAGAAAAAAATTATTTGTGTTTTGGTGGCTGAAAAGCAAGGATCTTTTGTTGAGCTTCTTTTGTATAAAAAAAAGAGTTCAACATACTGAGGCTATTCCAATGTCTGAATGCTGAAATTCTTACTAGTTTTTCCTTTTAATATTGGGATTTTTCTCTATCAACCCCATGAGCATGTAGAAAATATGTAGGGGGAAGATTCTCCAGCCTGCACTCACAGAGGTTCTTGGATTGTTCAGCATCTGAATCACAGAATGTCAGGGACTGGAAGGGACTTCAAGAGATCATCAGAAGCTAAATCCCAAAACAAGTAAAGATCCATCTTCATTTTAGAAGATTATTCATATAATTTTAAATTTATAAACATTTTAACTCTCTACATGTGTTCATACGCAGTTTTGGATAGTAAAAGAAATAATAAAAATGCCTTTAAATGATGGAAGAATGGGTAGAGGTCCCACTGGAATCACCATCAAACTGTTTGTATAAATGTACTGGAAAAGTGTTGAATGTATTTAATAAAAAAATAGTGTAGTGTAGCAAATAAAATATTATAATACTATAAGTGACATAAACTCTATGCAAAGTCCAGTTAAAGAAAAGTATTGGATTCCCTGTGAAATAGAGTTGGACAAAGAACTGAAAAACACAAACCTGGCAGGTAATATGGTCTCTATTCTAATAATTTTAATAATTTTGTGGATGGTTATTCAGCTTATAAGATGAAGAGATTTGGCTTTATGAAAGAAAATTTATGGAAAATAGCTAGCTGCTTAGAAACTAAAAAAAAAACTGCCAGGGGTTTTTTCTTAAGAGGAGGAAAATGTGTAGATATCAAACATATAAAATGTCATTTTTAACCTCCATCTGTGCTCCAGACCCTTAGCTTTGAGCACTGCCATCAGTGCAGTGCATGGTAGGCTTTGTTTTGTCCTGGGGTCAGAGATACTGAAAAGAGGAAAGAGAAAGAAAGATTAATCTGATAAAGGCATTGCCATTTCTAATCGAACTGATGGGAAACTGTGGTATATAGTTAAAGAGGCAACACAGGGTGAATTACTGTGATGAACTACCTTAAAGCTGAAGCAATCAAATAGATAGCTCCCACATATAAAAATTACTGTGTCATCTTATTCATCAACAGTTTTGCACAAGTGTCTCATGTTCAATCTGTTCCATGAATAACTAGAGCACTCTGGTACATTTGATCAGATTAAATCTTATAAGGGAGACTGAGCCCATGAGGGGGCTGCTTCTCACTTCCCTAAATTCTCATTGTCACACAGAAGAGTCAACTTTTCACATCTTAAAAATCAGAGACTCCAAAAAGTAACACTACCAAGCCAGGTGCCTGCTATTGAAAGTGCTTTTCCTCTTGTGTGTGAAAGCAGTAAAACTTTTTCACACAGATTGACAGCTGCAACCTAAGGAAGTGAAATCTGTGATTCCTTATTCATACAAACAGATATCTTGTGTAGTTTTTCTGTACATTTGAAGGGGACAAAAGAATCACAAAACAAATTTCAGTAATAAAAACCTACCATTGAGTAACAGATAAACAGATTTATTTCATATAAATGTAATATAATCATAAGAAAAGTGAGCATGGTATCAAAGTGACATGAAAAGAGAGCAAGAATTCAGGGGAAAACTCTTTTAAATATTGACTCACATGGTTTTTAGAATTAGCTTGTGATTTGCTCTTAAGAAATGCTTAAGTCTTCCCATGATGCTGAATTCTTTGTGTCTTTTGAAGTTAATAGGCTACGAAGATATTCAGTATTTTGCAAGACTGCATGCCAGTGAACACAGCAAACAAATAGTTTTGTGTGATCAAGAATGTTCCTCCTTGGTAAATATCTCATAGAACTTACTTTGTTTCCAACACTGAGGTTTTGTCACTTAAAGAACAGCTACGAGGATTTAAAATAGTACATAACATAAAAACAGTGCATCCTATCTGGCTGAGGAGTTGGGATGTACCAGCCCTGAAAATGATGAACATAAAGGAGGAACCAGATATATTCATACCCATGAAAAGAAAGAAACAGTAGAAATACAATTTTTTTTAGTGTTAACCTCATGTACAAATCTATATTGAATACAATGTGATTCCAAATCTTTTAATTGATTACTCTAGCATTCTAACCAAAAAAGTTTATATTAAATAAAATAAAGCATTCTCAGAAATCATTTTCCTAAGGCAACTATGGGTATTTCATTGTAAAAACCATAAAAATAAATATTTCTTTAAATAAAGAAATTGTTTAAAGACCAAGTGTTAGCAATTAAGACTAATAAAGACAAAGTATACAACACTTTACAGAAGGAGTACTTTATGGGACATTCAATCAACATACTGCTTTGCATTTGTGGTTGTACATTTATTGATTACTTCTCAGGTATCCTATTTTGTGCAGTTGACACGATAACTACACTATTTGCCCAGCTCTGGAATAAGTTTTTCCATACTTTTCGAAGAGAACAACTGATGGAAACACAGTTTGGAAGTCCTAAAGAAATGAGAGAGACAAAAAAAAAGCATTAATCATTGATCTGTGAAGCGTGTTGAGTTGGAAGAGACTTTGAGAGATCATCTAGCCCATCCCTCCTTCAGTGAGCAGGAACATCTTTAACTAGATCAGATTTCTCCAAGCCTCATCAAGTCTGGCCTTGAATGTTTTCAGAGCCAGAGCCTCCACCAGCTCTCTAGGCAACCTCTTTCAGCCTCTCACCACTCTCATTGTGAAAAACATCTTCCTAATATGCAATCTAAACCTATCCTGCTCTATGTTGCAGTATGGGCACAGGCCATAAAGGGTTAACAGCTGCTCAGCTCAGGGCCTGAGGCAAATCCTATCAAGCCACCTGACGGCCTTGGAGCTTGTTTGTGCCTTCCATTGTTTTGGGAAAGAAGAAGGAGTCAAGGATGAACAAGAGAACAACAACTTGTGTACAACTTCGTGTGTTGGCAGAAGAACTCTAAGAGGAGGGTCTGACATTAATGCAAGAATGTAACTTGTAACCAATCAGTATGTTAGTAGCATTGATAAGTAGCCATCACTGTATATAAGCTTGTCTCATGCTCTCAATAAACGGATTCTGGCAGATCATATTGATCGTGGAGGTCAGCCCCTTCTTACACCCATCGTCGTATTACTTTAGCTCTAGATTTACATTTTTAAGGCATTTTATAAGTCCAAATGCTTTCATCTAGTTACATTTTTTTGCATGAGTTATACTGAAATATACAAAATACTACATATGAATCATAGATTATTTTTACATCATATGCACATGACTTTGAAGAAGAGTATAAGAATTTATTGACTTACTGCAAGTAATTACTTAATTCAAACTGAGGTACTTCAAAAATTCCCTGTTCCAAAACCTGTATTTTATAATATCTTGCAAATTATAGTACCCAAAATTAGGTTGAAGACAGCAAGATATCCTTGCAATATTTCAACTTCTCTACATTTTTTAATATTAAAATATGAGTAACAGACTGCTTCCATCAGAAATGCTAGGAAAAATATGAATATTTATTAAATGAGTAATAGTGGCAACAAAATTATTAGGAGTTCTACTAGAAAAAAATACACTAGAAAATCACATTTTGTGATTCTGCGATATCTGAATACATTTTTCCGAGAAAAGGTCTTGGTTAGTGTATCCCATTTTTTAAAACACAAATGCTTACAATTTTTAATTGGATAATATAAATACAAGTTAAGCCATGTCTTAAGAGTACAATGTAATATACAATCAACACATAAGAAAGTAAAACAACCTAATTAATATTTTAATATACTTCCTTGCTAATAAACACTAATGACAAATGACTGCCAAGTCTATGACTTTTTAGATCAAAGTGTATAAGATCTATGCTTTAAAAGATTCTTAAATTATTTTCTTGACCATAATAGGAATACTATCAGTACTTATTTTGTATTAAAATTGCTTTCTCTTTCAGAAAGTAGCATGCCACATATGAACTACCAGCTTAGTAGGATGTAATAATGATGGTCTAAACACTTCTTATTGTTCATATTGTCAACATGATGCTCTGTCAAAGTGCATGGAGAGGTTGGGTCTTCATAAAATACCTGATGCTATGACTAAATGAAATCTAAACTTAACTTTTCCACACATCTCACAACTTGAAAGGTTTGGTCTTTTTGTAAAAACAGGATGAAAACTATTTCTTTTTTACTGAAAAATTACATGAAGTAGAATTCTAATTTCTGGATGATTCATATTTAGCTACTTTACAGACATCACAGACATTCACAGAGAGAATAATTTTGAATTCTGGTAAACTTCATACAATCATCCTTTATAAGTTCATACAAGCACTGATATGCCACCTGATTTTGTATTGTCAGACTATGGACATATGATTTCTTTCATTCCATTTTCAAAGCTATTTGGTCTTATTCAGCATTCTGGTACATGTCTTAAAATAGCAAGGTAGGCATATACATTCAAAATTAAATAATCTATGTGTGGTGTGATGATCAGAAGATTTAATTTTCCATGTTTCTCTGTGCCTTCTTCCATCCAATTTCTTCCCCAACAGAAACAGCCTATTTGCATATTTTCATATTATACTCCATTGTGTGATTGGCATCACAAGCAGCCTTTTACTGCAGGAAAAGTTGTCCTTTTAAACTATTAAAGTAACTATTATTATAAGTCCAGCATGACTGCAAGTAATTTCCTTCTAAAGTGAAGGCAGTTGTCTCTAATTCAGTAAATTCACCAGGCTGATACTGTTCATGGGAATGGGAAAAAAGCCCAGGTCTAGCTGCCAAGAAATCAGATAGTAGACACAGAACAGTTAGGCGCAAGTTAACAAAAAAGCAGTCAACAAAAAGCAGAACTTGTGGCTAAACAGGGAAACCCAGTAAAAGGTGTGCACCCCCCACATTGGGATAACATCAGGAGCAGTAAGTGCGAGCACTGAAGAAGTCCTCATTTGCTGGAGCAGAAGGGTTTTGCTATTAGGATGCCTGGCCAAATGCAAACAATTGGCTGCCAAAATTATCTCCTTGGGACGATTTAGAAGCCTTTGAAGTGAACAGTTTTTTGAGCTGGAACTAAGCCCAGGTCTAGCTTCAAACTCAAATCAAAATGACAAAGAGGATATTTTCTGTGCCACACGCCCCCTCAGTGTGAGATTACTTTGGGTTGGCAGCTGTACTGTTTATCTTGTTATTTAAAGCTATTTCACCAGATACTCACAATTGACCATTTAAACAACTGGCTTTGATAATGGCAACAGCAGTTATGTTTGACCACGTTCAGGAAGCATCACACAGTCTGCTGGGTAAATAAAAGTGCTGCTGGCTTTACAGCCTAAGGAAAGAAGTTTAGGATGTATACTAGATACAGGGAAAGGCATTGGAAGCCAGGTTATCTCATCTATCTAATTCCATTGTGAAATGTAGGTTCTAATCATCCACTGCAATGCATTGATGTCTGATTCTGGTAGCCTGCCAGGATCATCTTGAGTCCTACCCTGATTGATTGCTACAACCTACATTGTTGATTGTTACATGGCACAGAAGTTATGAAGTTACCCCTTTGAAGCCACTTCTTTAGGGTTCTTAAAATTTTTCACTTTTATTGTTAGAAGAGAATACACTCTAGCTGGAATGAATTAGCTTAAACACATGAATTCACACAGATTAGTGAGATTGACCCTACAGTTTTGTAGCCCTAGGATCATAGCAGCAAGGAGTTGAGCTTTATGTAATTTTCCACAATGAATTCTTAGATTACTATGCATCAAAGATCTGTAATTTTTATGAACAAGATCTGGTTTTAAATTCCCATATGAAGTTAGTATATACTTCCTTTTTATACTTTTCAAGCTTTGACTCCTTTCACTCTAGTAACTTGTAAGCTCAACTGACAGAGCCTAGCAACACCTCTGGACACTTTCAATGTATTTGACTACTAGATTGTACATGTACTATCAGTTCTAAACATTGGAGTGAAAAATGTTGTCATAATGCCACCAAAGATTTGTCTCAATCAGCACACTCTGATGTCATAGATTAGACTTGCCAAATAGTTTGTCTTTTTAAAATTATTAAAGCAATTTCTAAGGAGATTTTACATCTTACTATGCAGACATATATAAATACTGACTACATACAAATAACACTGTCAAGCAAACAAGACCTTGTAGACTTACATATCACTTTGAAGGCCTATGAAAATACATTCTCTCATATTCTAGTGATAAATCTACACCGTGCTCCTTTCCAGACAATTTAGAGTATTGTATAATTTCCTGCAATTAAAAAAAATGCACTTTGGCATGAGATAGGAATTACAGTTAAATATCCTCTTGGAAATTTCATGAAGTAGACACTCGGCTCCTTCAGACCAAAGCAAGAACAGGAAAACAGCAGCAGTATGTCTACTCATAGATTTTAAGGCCAGAGAGCACCATTGTGGCCATTCATTCTCAGCTCCTGTATACACATTTTGGGTAATTTCCTATAACATATCTAGTAAGTCACTAATAATGATAAAGCTGTTAAGTATTTAATAAACTCAGAACAGTGAGCTTATAATAAACTTATGATATCTGATTTGCAGCTTTGCATACTCTTCCTCTGTAATTACAAAAAGTTCATTTTGCTGCATAAATAGAGATTTGGTTGCATAACTGGAGATTGAAGTTGCATTTTGTGGATGCAAATGTCTTTTATAGTTGGAAATAGTGTGTGAGGATGTTTCAAAGATAAATTGCATAAACTCTCTAATAGCAAGTGTTCTACCTAAGCTGATGATTCAGAGCAAAGAGTCCTCTTCTCAGCCAGTCCAGCAAAACTGAAGACACTGTACAATTGCATGATGTCAACCATGACACCACTTGATATGCAAAAGGTAAACTAATCCATTAAGGGTTTGGATCTCAGAAAAAAAAATTTAGTGCATGATCTATGGTATAATGTGGCATGATCTAGTGGAGAATTATATCTGTAGGTAACCAATAGCAAAAGGAAAAACTGAAAAGTGGGGACAGCTGCTAGAACTTTTTGCAACAAAATAGTAAAAACAAGGAACAAGTTTCACTTTTGTTTAGCTTGAAATCAATATCCACACATACACATCAAGACTTTATAGGATGCAATGGGAAATTCTGCATAAATATCCATAAAATGGATGGGGTAAGTCCACTGAGCAATCTTGCTCTGTCCTAAGGAACACAGCTCATGCACACACTGCATTTGAAAACCAGACAGTGCTGCCAAGTGCCATTGCACAGCTTTAGTCTACAGTCCTCTCTGTTTAGTACTAAGTGATCATATTTAAGTACTCCCTACGATCCTAATGCTTGTAATAGTAAAATTTGAGTTTTAAATTGAGCTGTTGTATTAAGACTCCTAACCTATTAAAAGCTCTGGAGGTCTCTAACAAGAAAGCAAACCAGATATGACAAGGTGTTACACAAGTAAAACGTTGACCCAGCTAACTTTTATTCTTAGCAAATTTATCAATACTGGTTAACAATACTTCCAACTAGTACAGGGCCTTCTGACATAACAAAATGAGTGTAACAACCCATTCTGTCAATACAACACAAATGTCATTTCAAGTGCTCAAAATCCACTAAGCTACCCTAAAAAAGATTGATTTATCTGCTCCAGTGTTTCTTTGGGGCAAACTTTTCTCACAACTGAAACCAATTAGTGGGTCTGGCACTTGTAGTGCAGAATGTAGGTCAGCATCAAGTAATAAAAAAGTATTGACTTTTTTCTGTCTGTAAGCAGCATGAAAGGGGTGCCATGGCCTTGTCGTATATGAAAAGAGCTCCATTAATTTCACTTATTTCACCCAGTGCTGTCAAATACTAATGCTTCTATTGCACTTTTCACATGAAGTACATTGACACCAGTCCTGGCCCCAGTGAAACAAGTTTACAATATTTCAGTCAGTGAAAGTAGTACTATAATTTTTAATTCCCTGTCGTACATTTAGTGTCTTTAAGCAGCACTACTCAGAGGACCTATTGAGAGATATGAGCTGGGACATTAATAATGGCTAACACGCTTCTTTCCATGGGCAATGGAAGCAATTTCGTGGGCACAGCTTCAACAGCTAATTAGCCATAAAGTTCAGGACACAGTTGTTTGGCATAACTATGTTTTTGTGGCTGGTGGGCACAGACTGCCAATTTTGCTTTCTGATGTGGAGAAATATCCAAAAACAAGGAATAGGTCCTCTGTGACTCAAGGCTATAAAATTGAAAAGCTAATGTGTTGACCAATTGGGTCAACTAACCCATTCAAATAAGAGATAATAACTAAAGCCCAGATCATGCCTTAGGGACTAGATCTCACTGTGTCAGTGCAGAGGGAAAAGCAGGCCTAACCAGAATTCACTGTGCTACAGTGGACAAGCGACCACTGCTGGGATGAAGGGGGTACAATCACATCTTTTGCTGCTCAGCTTACCAGCACAACATAGAGGAAATGGAGACATCACAACGTAGAGGAGGAGATGGAACCATCATCTATCTTCTCCTAATTCCTATTCTAAGCATTTTAAGTATTTAAGTATTGTTCTTTTGGGTAAGAGCAGTGAAAAATCCTGTGCTTCCATGCAGGCTTCATGAGTTTCTCCATATCAAGTCTCTGTCCAGGCAAAAGGCTTGCCAGAGTAGGGATGATGGTTAAATTTGATGATCTGAAAGGCTCCTTCCAACTTAGGTGATTATTAAATATTATTATCATTATACTGTGGATTGACACAATGATGGCCAAACTAGAAAAAAATTTATGATTCTGTTTCCCTCTGTTCTCTGCAATTCCCCTCCTAATCTGCCTCCTTTTTTTCTCTTTTTTTTTACAAGTGAATTTTATGGTTCTTCTTGACAAGCTTGAGGGCTGAGTGTGGTGTCTAACTCATTCACTAATTACATCCTGCAGATGCAAACATCATCAACAACAATAAAACTCTGATTTAAAAGGACTGGGTGACTATGATAGAAAGCAATTTTCTACTTGCTTTAATGACTTTGTAAGTGCAAGCCTAGCCTTTGAATCAACTTGCACTTAGATATTTAAAATGATATTGTATAGCCATCATAAAAGGAAACTTTATAATCTTCTGTATTACACTTAACTCCAGGCAAGGTTTTTCTTCTTGTTAGTTCCTAATCTTTTATTGACATTATAATAATGTGTTGGTAAAAAAAAAAAGGCAGGAAATTAAGTTCACAGTTGGAAATCTAACAACACTATTTTGTTATCCTATCATCTAAACAGAAAGAGAAAACAAGAATTGCTATTTAATTAATATTTCATTATTATTATTTAAATTTTCATGGGTATTTATAATTACTGATTCTTACACATTTCAACTTTTGGAATTATAAATGAGGAGACCAAATTCAAACAGTGTTTGTTAGAAAGTGGGGAAGATTTCTAATTGTTGTTTATGAATTTGAAAAAAACGATCTGATCATCACATAGATTTAGATATTTCCTGCATGATGTGTCCTGTACAAGCTGCACAGCAGTGCGTGCTCCTTTGTGACAGCCTCACATGGAAATTATAACACTATTCCTCCCTGAATAATTCTAAGAAAGCTGTATTCTGCTGCTAATCTGAGCTCACTAAAGTTTGCTTACTTAGCTCAGCAGCTAAGCTGCACTAATTTGTGCTTTGGAGATAACCAAAGATAATTAGTTAATACAAGTTTAGCTCTAAAATTTCTTGTGCTCATCTGTGCAAGGTAGGAGAGGATATGGTGTAGATTTGGAAGGCACCAGTTTTTGCTCCTGTAGCATTAAGAACAGTTTGGGTGGAGGAACAAAGCATATCTCACTCTGCCCTTTCATAGCTGCAAAACTTAAAGTGCTCCCTTACAAGCAAAGGCAAATAATCTCCTTGCTTTGATGGAAATTTTGTGCTGTGAAGAACAAGGGAAAAAAGGAGTAGAATATGGTGTAGTGATTTATTTTTTCTGTAGGTAATGTCACTCTAAAATTAACCTGGCATCTTAAGTTAAATTTCCCTTTTTGTCACATGCAATACAACCAGCAATGAAGATTTGGGCCCAAATCTGTATTTTTTAAATTTACTTTGTAGCCTGCAATTATGGTGATTGCTTAAGGTTAAGGAAGGGTGGAATTCCTAGTTGTACTTTCTATATTATTTTATTCCATTTACTGATGATCTTCAAGGCAGACACTGTCTGGTCATCTCTCCCAAACTTATGCTAACTTTGCAATGCTTTAAAAAGAAATTTAATCTCCTTTAAAAGTAAGGATATATTTCATAATAAATTATAATAAGATCATTAATTTATTTATATGTGTAAAACTCATCTACTGAAAAACAATAAATCATTTTATGCAGATATTTTTAAGTCAGTTTTAGACATATTCAGAGCCAATATCAATATGAATAGACAGTTTCCCATAGAGAAAGTTCATCTGTTAAACTTTCTGTATGGGAAACTGTACTTTCATATTGATGTACCACATGCTAGTCATTGTTATAAAACAGTATCACCCAAATTCTATTCAGAATGTCTCTCCTTCAATTAAAATTTTCAAAGATAATAATGTAATCATCTAGGTTGGAAGCGACCTTCCAGATCGAGTCAAACCATCAGCCCAATTCTGACAAGCCTGGGACTTGAACCTTTGATTCTCAGATTAAGAGTCTGATGCTCTCCCAACTGACCTACACACCCAGATCAAAGAAATTACTGTTCCATTTAAAGTAACATAGCCTTTTTTTTTTAACAGGTAAATTGAATTAAGAAGCCAATGTTAATTTCTCTGCAAGCTATTTCCTACTTGAATGCCCCTGAACTAAAACTGCAGTTGAAATAGTTCAGCAGTTATTTAGAATCCCAAGAGGTGTTTATTTGCTATTGTTATACAAGTGCCTACTTCTTGCAGGGTTTTTTTAACAAAATCTGTTTTTCAGGGATGTTAATTTATTTAAGATGTTTGAATAAAATTGTCAAGTATGAAAACAAAGTGATTAGTTATGCATTATCCTTTCATGAAATTATTAAATCTGAGGTGGAACTATGCTTAATATTGCATGGCCTTGTATAGAAAAATATAATGATTCTTTAAATTATCTGATGAGATTGTGAAGGCAGCATTTTTATCATAGCAGCTATATTTTTAAATCAATCCCTTGTCCTGTTTACCACATGCACTCTACTACCAACAGGACTTGTATTAGAAAATAGTGTCTTGACTTCTGCCATTTATAAGCTGTCCCTTTCATTGTCTAATCTGTTCAACCACAACATTCTCTATCCAGCTGAAAAATCAGCCAGTGCCAAGTGTTGACTGCCAAGATAAACTCAGAACCACTTTTAACCTGCTGGACTAAAGCCAGAAAATGTTTAACCTGCCAAGATCAGGCTGCAACTATATCTAACTTGCCAAAATCATGCCACTAGGAGTTAAGGAGGAAAAATTCTGAGCTGATATCCTTAATTGAATTTTTCTTTTTATCTCATCAGGTTAAGTTGTATCTGTTTGGAAAAAAAAAAAAGCTGTTATCATACAAAATCAATTTTTAAAAAAGCACATTGATTGCACTATATCAGGCATATGCAGTGAAAACTGTGCTAAACTGTGCTGCACTTAGATTTCATCTATTTAGCTTTGTTCTGGATCATGCTTTCACATCTGATTGCTCTCTGTGATGAAATAAGATACCCAGATCAAAGGAGAACAGTGGATGGATGCTGTCTAGCTGAGCTTTAGCAAGCTTTTCAATACTATCTCACAGCAAGTCCTTCTAACCAAATGGGTAGGTTATAATCTAGATGTGCAGACTAGTAGAAGCAATAACCATTTGAAGTGTGAAGTTCAGATGGTAAAAATGAATGATTTGTACTCTAACTAGAACTTGGATACAAATATATGCCCTCAAGTGCTATCGTAGGACCTATCTTGCTTAGCATCTTCATCAGCGACCAGGAGGTAAAGACAGTTCACACTCTCCTCAAGATCATGGACAACCAAAATGGGTGCCATTGACACACTTGAGGGATGTGGTTGATGCACTGTCCCTAGAGGTGTTAAGAGAAAGGAGACATTGAGCTTAGAGACATAATTAGTGATGCCTCTTGTCAGAGTTAGGTTAATGGTTAATTTCTGCAGATAGTCTAAAAGGTCCCTTCCAACCAAAATGATTCTATGGCACTATGATATGAATACATGTTATATATACTAAAAGCTCATGCAAACATATTCTGTGGTAGTACAGAAGCAAAAGCTTATTTCATTTTTCAGTTGGATAAATTCCAAAAACTAAGTTTTACTCACCCTTGTCCATGTTGTGGAAAGAATTTAGCTTTACACTTCCTTTAATATCTATGCCTTTAATGCCTGTGCAGAACTTTCAATGTGTGGCTGAGTACTATTATATATTATAAATGAACAGGAAGTAGGAATTTTTCCAATGTTTTATATGCTAATTTATTCATTGAGAGCGTAGCAGCAATACAAGTTATAACTGTAAAGTTTCCCATACTTCTTTGTGGACTTGAAATTTGACCTGAAGTGTGGAAATTCTTTAAATAGTGACACATTTTGGTTTTCCTTCTGTCAAAGGCTTGGGCATCTGCAAAAACTACAAATCATGCCAAACTCTTTGAGTGATACATAGAGGACCTCAATCCACTAGGAAATAAGCTGAGACCAACTCATTAATTTCATTTAGGTCCTTCTGTGGGATTTGAACCATCCAGCCGACAAACCATGTCTCATGAGATTGCAGCTTACATCCAGCCCACAGCAATAATGATTCATATACATATGTGTGTATATGCTTTATTGCTACCGTTAGCTGGATTAAAAGCAATATATCAAATTTTATACTTCTGCTTCTTTTATTAGCTTTCTAGCACTTGATCAGCTGATATAGGTGATAATGAAATGTTTTTATTATAAACTGGATTTTTAGGTCCTGTCCTGAGAATGCAATATTTCAAAAAACAGCCTAAGCTTTGGGGGAAAAACCAATTACAGAAACAGCATTAAAAATGCCAAGCACTGGGCAGAAGTAATTCTGGATCAGTTTAAAAAAGTGATTGATGAAACTCTAATCTGAGCTGAAGGAACAGTTTCATGACAAGCTGTGACCATTCCACACACTTCATTAGCTGCCATAATTAGCCTGGTGTTTCAATTTGTTAGAACTGGTGGGGACAATTTTACTCAGAATGCAAACATCAAAAAGCAGGGTGTCTCAGACTTCAGAAGAGAGCTGATGAGAAGCTTTCCTAGTCTCTGTTAACTAAAAGATTAATTACAGCTGATGGGAGGCTGTACTCTGATTGTCACTCTGTCTATATGCATTACTTTTAGCATTAGAAGAAGGACATGGTTGACACTGCACTGCTCAATCAAGCAGCTTCATATTAGTGTACAAAGTCTTCTTTTATTGTTTCTTTTTTTCCACTCTAAGTTGGAGATTTTCATACCTAACAACCCATACTTTAAAAGAGAATTCAGTTGGTAATGATAAGTAGTTACCACTCACTTATACTGTCATTCCTTCATACAACTACAAGTAAGAGATCCTAACATGCCTCAAAGCTACTCAATGGGAATATTTTTAGTTCCTTTTATCACAGTCAAAGTGTAAATTCCTACTCAAGTAGTCTCACTATGGAAAACAAAAACAATGCAGGGGTGAAACAGATACTGTATGAATCACAGCCTTTATATCTCATCCCCTTATTTTTAGTTGCTAATACATCTGTACATTAATTCATCAGAGATATTAAGGTTATTAAAATAGAAGTGAATCTGAATTTAAAGTGCAAAGATTATTTGTGAATAATTCCTTAATTGTCAATTCTAGAATATTAACACATGATAATGTACCTACTCATAAATAACTCCTTATGTGAATATGCCTTTCAGTTTCTCTGCAGATTTTATGCTGAGATTAACAAAATTTTTAAGTGAAGAAAGTGTATAATTTTTTATCTCTATCATGGTATAACATTTTTTTAATCTGAGGTTATAAATCCACTTTAAAATCACTTCTTCATTACAATAAATGAAAAAACACTGCGGTATAGTCTAGAGGAACTATCATATTACATGGAGCAAAAAATTTCAGAGTTGATTCATTATATAAATTTTAAAGAAAGAAGATGCTACTTGTGTCAAATCATTAAGACAACAAGGAGTCTTTATTACTTCCAATCTCTCATTCATTCCAACATCAAGCAATCTCCTACTGAGATTTTTTCTATGCAGGAAATGTAGACTGCTCTGCACTGAAGTCCTGCTGCTCTAGGCATAATCTACTCTTACTCTCTGGAGAGATCATCAAAACAACAAAAGATTGCAGTCTTTCACTCAGCTTGAGCATACACCTGGCATCATCTCTCAGAACATATTATACCTATTAATAATAGTTATAGAACTATTCAATCATAATGGTTCATTGTGACAAAATATGTCACTCAGGCATTGCTTAAGATATAAAGTTCTGTAGGGCTGTGCATCTGCTGCAAGAAGTGACCAGAATAGGTTCTTCTGCTCTCAGACTTCAATTTTCCAACTCATTACCAATGTGCATTTAAAGGTGAGCTTAAAAAATGGTGTCTACTTTTCTGTGAAAATTTTTTCTAGAATATTCTTTCTAGATAGCATTTATCTACATATTGATTACATTCACAGAATCACAGAATGTCAGGGATTGGAAGGGACCCCAAGAGATCATTTAGTCCCATCCCCCTGCTGGAGTAGGAACCCCTAGATCAGGTCACACAGGCACGCATCCAGGCAGGTTTTGAATGTTCCAGAGAAGGAGACACCACAACCTCTCTGGGCAGCCTGTTCCAGTGTTCTGTCACCCTGACAGTGAAAAAGGTTTTCCTCATATTTCTGTGGAAATTCCTGTGTTCCAGTTTGCACCCATTCCCCCATGTCTATCATTGAATGCCAGTGAGAAGAGTTCCATCCTCCTGACAGTCATCCTTTACATATTTATAAACATTAATGAGGTGATCCCTCAGTCTCCTCCAAGCTAAAGAGACCCAGCTCCCACAGCCTTTCCTCATGAGTGAGATGCTCCAATCCCTTCATCTCCATGGCTCCGCACTGGAGTCATCCAATCAGTTCCCTGTCGTTGAACTGAGGGCCCTAGAACTGGACCAACTGTCCACACTCATAATACACCCCAGGATGCCATTGGTCTTCCTGGCCACAAGGGCACATTGCTGGCTCATGGTCATCCTGCTGTCCACCAAGACCCCCAGGTCCCTTTCCTCTACACTGCTCTCTAACCGCTCAGTTATGCAGGGTGCTAAGGATTAGTTCTCATATGTGGATTTTTCAATTGTTACATGGACCATGTAATTTTTAGGGGACTTTGACTTCAACCATTTAACCAGCACGGTCAAGGTTGAGGTGAGTATTACAAAATAGTAAGTATCTTGTTCTTTCAGATAATTTTCATAAATTATTTTAAATTACTTCAAAATATAGCCATTTTTATTCAACACTGTGGCAAATTGAGTTGAATACATTATACTCAGCAAATATATAAACAAATCTACTGAATGCCAAAAATGCCGAGTAGCCCATCCAAAACTGCCATCAAAAGGCAAGTCCCAGCACTTCCCAGTTTGGTGTGAGGATTTTCAGTTCCAACAAACAAACTTATATCCAAATCGTAAACCTCTAAAAACAAGATAAACAAAAAAATCAGGTGTAAATTCAAACTCTACCATTTCCAGCTCAACTGATAATTTTTTTGAATTTAAAGCTCTGTTACTGTAATGTACTATAAGAATGCACTGAATGAACTTATCAAGATAATCTATTTCTGATTGTTTTCTTAATAAACAAGAGGCTTTAAAATGTTGAAACAACACCTACAATGGGAATTATTTAGAAAGTTAAAATGTACATATATCTCCCTCAAAGAAATGTTGGTTAGGTCTTACCAAAAAGCAAGATTTTCTTTTATGCCACTGAGATACAAGCTTCATTATTAAATGAGGAATTTAGGCAAGGCAGGACATTTATCATCTAACAGACAAGTGACACAGGATTACTAGTCAAATGGTATTATAAGTAGCATCTAATTTTTCTCTTCCCAATCAATTTATTCCTCAAAGCCTTGGAATATCATCAAGGGCCTGCATTTTCCCATGGAGAAATTATGGAACTGAAAATCAGATTTTACAAAATATTCAACTAGCTGCTGACAAACTCCTATAAATAACCACACTTGAATAGTTTTGATTAGACAGGGGTGACAGCATATTTTCTTGTACAAGTAACTGAATGGTTTGACTCTTTTCAGTCAGAACTTCGTAGCAGTCCCTCAAAATCACTCTCTTTAACTCATCTGCAACCTTCACTAGGAAGTTCCTCCAGCCTTTCTTTTCATTCTTCTATTTCTCCTCAGGTTATTTTCTACATTCTGTTAAAATAGTAGCCAGGGCTACATTTTTAATATTTGAATTTGCTTTGCAGTGTTAGCCTTCCTTTTATACATAAAAAAGCTATTCAAAGGAAACAATCAAGAAATTTTCCAGTGGGAACTCTGAAAATTAGCTTCATGACAATGTATAAAACACAGTCATTCAATAAGAAAACTGGAAAAAATATTATGTCAACTGTCAAAAGCTGAAACTGGCATTTGCTTTCCTGGTAGACTGAATGAGTACATCTTGTAACAAGATGTATTTGATTCTTGTCCTGTGAGTGAGGGGTAATGCCTGGTGTTCCCACTGCCTTTTTAGATATTTTTGCTTCCCAACATTATGATGTATAATAAAAATAAAAGCAAAAATATCAGAAATACAAGTTGAAAAAGTGTCTTTTTCTTTACCTAGTTTCAGAGGCCACCTAATGCTGAGCTGGTCTGTGTTATTTAATCGTGCAATTCTGCACATCAAATCATGCCAACAGCAATAATCATACAAGAGCTACGTCATTAGTTGTGAGTTGCTGAAGTGCAGCTCACTTTGTCAACAACACTTATTATCCCTGATACTGCTCATGGTAGTGTAACAAGCAAACCCTTACAGATCATATAATAATTCCCCAAAAATAAAGTAATTTCTGGCTGACATATTAAGTCAGCCTTGCATTGCCTGGGAAAACCCATTGCAGTTGTACTGGTGAACTAAAAATCTGGTATTCAAAATACATTCTAGCTGTTCTCACTGTATGTTTGTATATTATATTTCTCACAAATCACACTAGTAAACTCAGACTTCAAAGTTTTAAAACATGTAATAAGGCTGATAAAACAGATGCATATTAGCCAATATCACACAACATTAAGAAATGTCCTTGACTAATCTTTTCATCCTAATTGAAATTAGAGAAATAAATTCCTTTTAAAATGATCATGGAGTCACAACCTGAGAGGTATAATGCATGACTAAACTTATTCTATCTCAAGATAGTCACTTGTAAGGTTAGTAAAAACAGAGTTTAGGTGAAATTAAAATAAATATCAGTACAGTCAGGCATGGAAAATCATGAATAGCATAATAAATACTTCTGCCACATAATCACATCCACTAGACAAATGATTGATATGATTATGTTTTTGGTCCTACAAGAGATTAGAATTTTCAAACTGAACAAATTATTTCCCTGTTCTAGCTGTACATTTCCCGTAACAGAAGTGCTGTACAATGGTAAAATTACTGTGGAATCACAGGACATTGTGGTTTCAGAAGTAAATGAGTTGGTCATGGCTGTGAAGAGTCACACTCACTTTATAAGGCACTGAGATTTTCAGGCCATATTAAGATCTCCTTGTGGACCTCTTCCCACATATCTGGAACTTAGGGCCTTACCTGATAATTGATTCCACTTAGGCTGTAAAGTGAGCAACAGTGGAAACCACAGAGGATATTGAACTTCCAGAAGCAGCAGACTGTATAAAATAGGATTAATTTCTTGGACACACAGCGGGTTCTCTTTTTTATCATAGAAAGTCCATACATAGTGAAGTCATGTGAGAGGAATTATGCATTTGGGACGTTCATAGATAGTTGATCCTTACATTGTACTTTGCATTAGAAAGTAAGTAAAATATCTAGGCATATTTTTCTATTTTCTGCTATCACCGTTATCCCAAATAGGAATTCCTGTTGATTCATGGACAAGGAGACAAATTTACACCCAGTGTAAGTTGATGAAACTCTATACTTTGCATTTGATTTATGTCCTAATGTTCTTTATTTAAACTCTGACTTAATGTGCATACACACATTGATTTTTATCTTTTATATGTTATGAGTTAATTAAATACTTCCGCAGCTTTGAAAAATCTCAGCTGAAGGCAAAACAGTATCTGAATCTGTTGATTGTACCTTTACCTACATTGGCTGGTTTTAAATGTTATTCTTTGAGCCTAGTGACAAAGACAGAAGGGATACAATTTACGCAAGGAACAACTATTGCCTGTTCTAATGGCTGCACAATACTGTGAAAATGCCTGTAGTGTTAATTACAGCCCCATTCCTACTGTCCAAAAATAAGATAGAATTGTGTTAGTGGGAATTACAAAGGCTATTTTTCCTAGCCTAGGCAAGGCCATGACAATCAGAAATATTTGAACTTGATATGTGATTAATGCTGGCAGTATTCTGTAAGTGATTTCCACTTGACAACATCTAATTATTTAATTCTTTGCCATTATTAATGGAATGAAACAATTCAAAACAAACAGCTAGAATGACTGTTTTGCAGGAAGCTCATAATCATCAATTCTCACACACAGAAATCTTCCTAAAATTACATTAAGCTGGCCTGTTGGACTTGAAAGGCACATTTTATCCCAATCAATGCATAAAAGTAAAATTATCCATAACTAAGGCATGTTTCTCTGCTGTACAGTTCAGCTGTAATGATCCACACACTGCACTTGCACATCAATTATGATAATCATAATCACGGTCATTAAGCTGAATGTTCATTATTATCAGGATGCTGGTGACAGCAGATTCAATCATTGGGTGCAATGGGCAGGCAGTCACAGTGCCACCCAAGTTTCTGCAGACAGCGTTGTGCCACATTAAATCTATGATGTGTTCCACATCCCACTCCATTCCAGAAGCTGTAGACGGTAAAGGTCAACTTTATGTTCTGTGCAATATGCTTAGGTTCTCTAAATTAATTCTTTGCAGTACTGGGTATTTTTATGCTTTGTAGATAATAAAATTCTGTTTAGGGACAGAATGCCTGTGCAAATAATGAAACAGTGATGCAATTGTACTCTAATTCCCGGTAATAAGGCATCACAGGAAAGAATCTATCAGGAAGGAACGTCTTAAAAATGTCACTTCCTGAATTTTGCAAGTATGAAAATACTAAGCACTGTCATTAACGTCAGTTTTCTAAAATGCATATGCAAACTAATTCCAATACTGCTTAAATGCTGTAAGCTATCATTTCTGCCTCAGTAAATATAAACACATGTGATTGTTTTGACAACTAAAAGATTGTAGTTAGTGAATTTAATTCTTTGACTGTCCCTTAAGCTGGAAACTTCTTTGAAACATGAGCAGAAAGAGATAAAAATTTTAAGATTTTTTAGATGGAAATGCTATTAACTTTTCCTCACACATCTATGGTAATCATTAAATTTAAAGAAAGTCTGTGCCAATACCTTTACATTTTCCAGAAGCATAACGAGGCAATAATGTTATTTGTTGCTCATTTTGGTTCAAAAATAATTACATCACTTGCAGGTTGATATTTTTGTGAATGGAATTAAAATTCATATTTATAAACATGAAAATCTCAGAAAAATTAAACTAAGACACCTTCTTGATGATGATCACAGGGAAATTTTATATGGATAGCTTTTTAAAAAGCCAACTGGTACCAGCTAATATCAAATAACAGTGTTAGAAGCTGAATAGATGTCATGACAGTTACTGAGGTCTTCATATAAACTGAATCCACAAAAATATCAAATCATGGTAAACTCAATGCAGGCTTGCATTTAGCAGAAAAACTGTCATGCAGACCAGAAAAATTCTGGGGTTTGGGATAATATTTTTCTACTTTCTCTTTAGCTTTATTATTCATTAGAACAGAATAATTCTGTTCATAAGATGGATGCATACAAAGTTTTAAATCAGTTTAGAAATTAGAATGGGAAAAAGAGTTCTTTCAAATCAAAGAGTTCTGAAAGTATGATCTCACACCTGCCTATAGGACCTTTACTACTAAAGTGAAGAGATGGAGGGTTTTTGTTGGTTTTTTTTCTGATAGTAATGATCCATTAAAGCAGCAGGTAGGTCATAAATAGCTCTTTCCTCCTCTTATCTCCCTGCTTGGGTAAGTGGCTCCTAATTGAAGCTTCAAATTGATTTAGAATTGGGGTTGGAAGGCTGAGTGGGACATGTTGGGTCAATGTATATAACTATTCACCTCCAAAGACTTAAGTTGAAATCTATCCAAGATTACAAGTAAAGTGCAATTAGTTACTTCAACTAAGCCCATAAGTTACATAGTATATATTTGTGATATGATATAAAAAATAAATATTGTTACATTGTTATAATCATCTGATCCTGATCAAGGCTGCTTAAGACTGGAATAGTTTTACAGGACAAGATGATTACCACCCATAAAACTTCTGTATCTTTTATGTTTTCATACTTAAGGTACTGGACTTTAATCCACAAAAGCCCAAGATTTTGAAAGAAGTTCAGATCTTTTTGTTTTAATTATGATTTCTGTGCCCTCACTTGCAATGAGATTTAATCAATGTATGTTAAAACAGCAAAGTTTTAGTCTGAGATTATTTTTAAGGCTTTGAGAAGCGATTCTTTTTAAAAAATAGATTCCTTGGAAATTGTCATGTATTTACAAAAAATAAGTTACTTTCAAGAAAATTAGAAATCATATCTTAAAAAATTATTCAGATTGGAAGACACCACTTAAGATTATCTTGCCCAACCCCTCTACCCATCCGAAGCTAGACTGTGTCTAGCTGGGCTTTGAATACATCCAGATTTGAAGACTCCACAACCTCTTTAGGCAACCTGTGCCAGTGCTCTGTCACACTCACAGGAAAAAAAACAAAACAAAATTCTCATGGTCAGATGGAATTTCATACTTTTCAGTTTGTGTCCTTCCCTCTTGTTCTGTCACTGCTGAGTCTGAGAGGAGCCTGGCTCACTCTTCATTATCTAGAGTCAAGTGTTCATGCACAGTCATAAGATCTCCCATGAGCCTTCTCTTCTCCAGCCTGAAGGGTTCCAGAACTCTCAGACTCTCCTCATGCAGAAGATGGTCCAGTTCCTTAACTACCCTTGTGACACTATGCTATACTCTCTAACAATTCTGTTATCCTTGTTGTACAGGGAAATTTTAATAAGATCAACATATCTGATACAAGTAGAAGCAATGCAAACAGGACAATAATTCATGTAAGAACATGTCCTGAGGAATATCACAGCACTTGTATATTTGCAGCATTCCAAATCCAGAAAAAAATACAAGATGCTCCTAACAAAGCAGTTAGTTTTAATGAGACTATTATAAGTTTAAAATGGCACTTCCATAATTTGGGGGATTTTCCAAAGAATGTAAGTGGTAAAATATTCTGTTGGCTTTAATCAGGTTTTGGCATTATTTTCTGAAGGCTTATCTTAATTTTCAAGAGTAATTATGTAATGGCTTACCTTTTCTGCTACCCACTTCTTGGGCTGTACTTCTCGGAAATGTTTAACCCCGTAAGTTTCTTGGCCATATTTGCCTGTCCTATGAATTGATGCCTCATACTTCTCATTTTTGTGATACAGAGAAAATGGCAGAAACCTGAAATACAAGAATATTTTAAAAACAGTTATGCTTTACTCTAAATACCACAGGATTATTTGAATTAAATACACCCATGCTACTTGGTGCCATGGACACAAATTCCTTCTGTTTTCCACTACCTTCTGAATGTTCCACCTCAGTATTTTGAGAGGATTACTGCAATTTCTTTTACATTAAATTTGGAGCAAAGAGGTACAGAGCTTCAACAGGATAAAATGAAGGCTTTCTGTATAAAGATGTAACATGCATTTGTATGTTTAATATAAAGTAAAGTCTTGTGAATTAAAGTAAAAATATAAATAAAATAAAGTAAAATATAAAGTAAAATCTTGTGAATTAAAAAGAAACCAAAACATTCTCAAACCAATAAAGGCAGGAAAAATTATGTTATAGTAAAATTAGAAATACATGCTTTAGAAGTACACAGCAACACTGCAACTGCCATGACAATAGTTGTGGTTAATAAAACCTTTTCTTAGTTGAAAGCAAGAATCCAGAATCCCAATAAGAATGAGACACTCAAAAAATTCTTTGATAAGTCTGAGGTTTAAAACAGCTTTCTTGTCTCTCAGCTGATACAGTGTTATGAAATTCATTAAGTGATTCATCAGCAACTCTGTTTGAATTTTTTTTCCTAATTGCATATCTGCCTTCCCACTTCACAAAAAGAAGATATTTTCTATTTCTCCAAGATATATCAATTTATTCACTAAACTAACTAAAAAAAAAGTCAGGTAAATTTAGCAAAAGAAAAGCACTGTGTTAGCAGACTTTTAAATTATACAAAGCTGTAGTAGCATGTGTATTCTCAGGAGAAAAGACACTCTCACGTAAGATAGATTATGGTACTTGGAATGCTAATTTGCACATGGGATGGACATCACACACACACAAAAATTAATGTGGCCCCAGTGTCCCAGAGAATACATTGAAGGTGCTGTGAGCCGGCTGCTCCACTTGCAGTTTTTATCACTTCTGAATTGCATTTTAATAGTACATTTTTCTTTTGTTCAGACATGAAAGAAAATTGGCTTTCTCAAGGGACTGGATAGCTGAGAAGACAAGGCTAGTAGTTTAGGGATTTGCCCATATATGCATAGAATTTTGTTGAGGCAAAGCATTCATAATTCAATATGAACACCGTGTCTGCAAAATTTATACATAAAATGGCAAAAAAAAATCATTCTTTAAGAAAGTAGAAGATAAAGCTAATTATTGCAGTTTTCCCTATAATCCTTCCTCCATAGATATTTTTATTTTACTGTGGATCACACCTTCATCTTTTTGGCAACAGTATAAGGTAGTCTAAAGTAGAAACTTTCTTCTTCAGTCTATAGTTCTCTTAGGCAAGTGGGCAGATTTTTATTTAGATAACAATCTAACTACAAGAAAAGATCATATGGCTGCAAATTCAATGTCTGTTTAAAGCTAGAAAGAATTTTCAGTACTCTAAGTGAACAAGTAATTAAAAAGAACTTTAATTTCTTCTGCTAAGTAGGGTAATCAAATTAATAGAAGTCATAGAAAAGTGATTATATATCCACAACCAATAATCAGAATAAAAAGCAATAGCACTGCAAAACACTTCAGGAATAATACTGTGTTCTGTGTCTGTCTGTATGCACCTGATGCAGCTTTTCCCCAAAATAATGACAATATGTGCTCTCAATGTGTCAGAAGAGAGTGATGAAAGGAGAAGAAAATGAAATTCAGACAGTGGTACAATGCCATTATCAGCTGCACAAGTTTAGACCTCAATAGCTTTATTTTGTTTCCACAAAAATCTCACTCACATGATTGTTACACCTGGGTTTCAGTGTTTCCTTGTGATGTAAGTGGAAATTCACTAATTTTTAAAGGTTTTCAGTAAATTCAACAGAGACAGGAGCAGCAGGATCAAAGAATAATATTCCATATTGATGTTAGATTGTGCCAAAGTACATAGAATCATAGAATAATTTGGGTTGGAAGGGACCTTAAAGATCATCGAGTTCCAACCCCCCTGCCATAAGCTGAGCCTTTCTAAAAGTTGATGATTTGATGGGAGGTGAACTTGCCCAAAAGAACTCAATTTCAAAATGAAAAATTTTTCAGTTTCACCCATAGCTAAATCTTGAATGAGAGATATGATGAAGAATATATTCAAAACAGAAGAGTTGTAACCAAAAAAATGAGAAAGTCTCAAGTTTTACAAATAGCACTATTACACATACACACAGCCTGAGGGAGGAACAGGACCTGGTTGGCAGAAACACTGGTAATGAAGGCCAGCTGCACTTCTGCCAGGACCACACTATGTTGAACCTAATTACCTGAAAAAGACCTAGAACAATCAACTCAGTAGCAAGTCCTGAACCTGACAGCAGTAGGTGGCCTCTATTTAAATTTCAAAAGATAAACCTAGAAACTTGCTGACAAAAGTTAAAATTGCTTTCTTTCTCTATCCAATCCTCTTTACCTCTTTACCTCAAAATTTTTACCACCTCCTGACTTTTCTTTCCTCATTCCTCACCTACCATTTCTTCCTTCCATGCTGCCTCTTACTGAATATCTCTCACTATTGCAGCAGGAGTTGGAAGAGGTCCTTTAGACACTAAGAGTTTTTTATCTGGACTGACCACGATGCCAGAAGCAGCAGTAGGTACTGGGCTACTCCTGACTCTTCTTTCTGCATTCCTCACCTGCCATTTCTTCCCTCTATTCTGTCCCTTTTATATCTCACTATTGCAGCAGGAGATGGAAGAGGTCTTTTAGGAACTGAAAGACTAGATGCCAGAAGCAGCAGTATGTACTGAGCTACAGCAATGTGAGAGAAGAGAGCAGCAACACAAAGAGGAAGGATGATTTGTCAGGTCCATCATTTACTGTTAGGAAGCAGACTCCCACAGCTAGATGGTACCTACCAACAGGACACAGTTCAGAGGCATTCACCTTTTCCTGAACTTAAGTGGCAGCAAAAAACTGCTCAAAATCCCAGAAGTCCAGGAGTTTAGGCCTAAATATCTCAAACTTTACCCAGCTTCTGAGAAAGAGTGGGTGGTAGATTTGCCCTCAGACTGCCAGACANGTTTTTTATCTGGACTGACCACGATGCCAGAAGCAGCAGTAGGTACTGGGCTACTCCTGACTCTTCTTTCTGCATTCCTCACCTGCCATTTCTTCCCTCTATTCTGTCCCTTTTATATCTCACTATTGCAGCAGGAGATGGAAGAGGTCTTTTAGGAACTGAAAGACTAGATGCCAGAAGCAGCAGTATGTACTGAGCTACAGCAATGTGAGAGAAGAGAGCAGCAACACAAAGAGGAAGGATGATTTGTCAGGTCCATCATTTACTGTTAGGAAGCAGACTCCCACAGCTAGATGGTACCTATCAACAGGACACAGTTCAGAGGCATTCACCTTTTCCTGAACTTAAGTGGCAGCAAAAAACTGCTCAAAATCCCAGAAGTCCAGGAGTTTAGGCCTGTAATCCTGATGCCCTAAATATCTCAAATTTTACCCAGCTTCTGAGAAAGAGTGGGTGGTAGATTTGCCCTCAGACTGCCAGACATGCTGCATTACCAGAGCATAATAAGAAATATAAAAACTAGTTGGAATATTTTGGCGTGGCTGTTGTACTGTACTTTTTTTTCTTTTGTAGTTTAGTAGTAAAAACACTAAAAAAGTCTTAACTCTAGATGTGTGATGGTGTTAAATTTTTATCTGAAGTGGATCTTTGCAACAGCAATTCAATTTTATCTCACTTTGATGACCACGAACAATTAGCTCCAAACTATGCTGCCCTGCCAGGAAGCTGTTAATCTTTTATCTTTTTTTTTTTCTTTAAATGAAATATTAAATTAATTTCAAAGTTTCAAATTTGGATAATACCTGAAGTGATTTCTTTGTCAAATGCAACAGTATCTATCTTTTCATTCGGGGAACAAAGGAAGAAGCACAATGGCTTTAAACAGAAAAACAAGAGCAGCATTTACTGAATTCATAATGAGTGTATGTTTAAATCAAAGTGTTATTTACAAAACTAAAGAGAGAATATTTTACTCAATATCTCTAGTCAGATTAGCTTTAGAGCATTATCTTAGCCATAAGAAACTTATTTTGGGTGCTTTATTACAAATATTGGGAATACAATTTTGGGAATATACCAAATACATGTTTTTTTCAATAAAACATCAATCACTTTTATCCTAACATCAGTGAACCTAAGAAACCTCAGGTTGTTTCATTTCTGTCTGTGATAGAGTGTCACAGAAAAACAAGATCTGCTTCTTGCAGGAAGTAAAGGAGATCTCTTCTGCAGCAAATCCTGGAACTTCTTAATTATACACAGACTTATTATCTGCATCCCCAGTGTTATAAAGTACCAGAACTTCATTAGAAAAATTAAGATGGAAAAAAGGCACTACTTTGTAAATTTCCAGTGGAAATTAGCTGGAAGAAGCAGAGGAATACTGGATCAAAAGAGGGTAATCATGCTTAACTGTGCCCTAGAGCACCCGCATGTATAATACGATTTGCACAGTAACTACCTCTCCTATTACTGCTTGTTTGGAGTATTCTGTGTTAATGGGGTTAGCTAATTTAGTGTTTTAACTTAAAAAGCCTGTGCTGATTAATAAGAGTTGCACACTGTGCTATTAATTAAAATAGTTACAAATAGAAGTTGAATTGTTGAGAAAAAGGATCTGAAAATATATAATCCCTGTTTATCATAATACAATAGCAGTCCAGAAATTATGCAAATTGCTGAAGTTGCAAAGCATCTGAAAAACTAAGTATAATTTTTAAAAAGTTTTCTGATGTGTGGTATTTGTATGACATAAAATGTAGTAGCCATTTTCATTGCAGCTAAGTCCAAAATGATCCCTTAAATGCTGAAACTATAAGATTTTTTAAAATGTTAAATTTTATCCAAGAGACTTGCTTTTAAAAATTTATTACTATTAATACAAGGCATCTTATATCTCTGATTCTCTCCATGTATAGAGATTATTTAGGCCATCAACTTCTCTGTAATCATGCCTTTCCTCCATAGAATTGTGTAGCATGGAAGCACCTAAGCTGTCTCTAAAGGAAAGCATTATTCTGTTGATAATAAGCCCATCAGAAGCTTGGTGCTGCCATGTTCATACTCTGCTGCACAGAAGAGGACCAGTGTGTTCTGGACAAGCCAAGCTATCTCCAGTACAGCACTGAGCTCATACATAGCCAGAAGATGAGATGCTTTGCTGATGTCCCACCAGTCAGAATCAGAGTAGTTTGGGCTGCCAAGGACCTGAAAGATCATCGAGTTCCAACCCCCCTGCCATAGGCAAGGACACCTCCCACTAGATCAGGCTGCTCAGTGCCTTGTCCAGCCTGCCCCAGAGAAGGGGCATCCACAACCTCTCTGGGCAACCTGTTCCAGTGTTTCACCACCCTCACTGTAAAGAATTTCTTTCTTATATCCAGCCTGAATCTACCCCCATCCAGTTTACATCCCTTATTTCTAGTCTTCCCATCACATATCTTGTTAAAAAGTCCTACCCCTGCCTTTCTGTAGGACCTCCTCAGGTACTGATAAGTTACTATGAGGTCCCCCCTGAGCCTTCTCTTCTCCAGGCTGAACAACCTCAACTCCTTCAGCCTGTCTTCTTAGGGCAGTTGCTCCAGCCCTTTGACCATCTTCATGGCCCTCCTCTGGACCCGCTCCAACAGCTCCATTGTAACAGAAGGTTACAATAAATCAGGAAAACCTCAGCCTTACACTATTGCTGGTCTATCCCTACTCTGTTACCTCATTGCAACTCATTCCAATATGTATTGAGTTTATGGAGATGTTTACTAATGAAGATGTATACTTTGAAGCATGAGGCATATTATATAAGGTGTATTTTGGCAAAGTTAATGAAAAACAATTTACATTTTTGTTTTCTGGAAAAAAACGGCAGTATGCTGCTGCATGCTCTTGAGAACTTTTCATGCTTAGTCATCTAAATTTGTTAGAACCAGCAGTTGGTGCCTCAAACTAGACACTAGTTTATTATGTGGCCATCCCTAAGGAGTCCAGTTGTCATTCCTATCCAAGCAGAGGGGGAAATAATTTCATGTGTATGAAAAAATAGCACAATAAACCAATAACAGCTTCAATTACATGAGAGAAAGGGATGATTCTTATTAGGCTAGATTATCCAGTGTTCTTTCAACACAAAATCAGAAATTCCAGCAGTTGCTTTAAGCAAGCTCATCATTCTCACTTGCTGTCTCATGCTGCTAACCTCTGATTCAAACTGTCTCACAGCTTTCTCAATTATTTCTGCCTTTTATCAGAAGCAAAAACTTTCTCTGAACTTGAAACACACAGAAAAACCTTACTGTTTTAAAGAACCCTGATAGTCAGAGGTGAGTGGGAATTCTGAACGTTGTTGGGAATTGCAGGTATATATTAACAATTCTTATATCTTTGTAGATATCACACAATACTCACTGTGGAGACAATGACTCAGTTTGTTATTTTACACAAACACAAACTTTCTCAACAAATGCCACACACTTCCACTGTTTTTTCCCTCCCTATTTTCTAAAATAGAGGAAAACTCAGCATATGAAGAACAATGAGGAAGAAATACAGTCCCAAAACACACAGTTACATTGCAGGAGATAGAAATTTAACAATTTGTAATAGAAACTGCTGAGAAAAAAAATACTGTAGAATATGAGTAACCCTTTGCTGACTCCTCCCTGGAGACCAGCATCCCATGCAGCAGCTGCAGTGTTACTAGTAAGCTCTGGTCCTGATGATGACCTGCAGCTCTGTCATCACCTTTTCAAGGTTACAGATGTGACCCTTGCACGGATGGTTGAATACAAAGCACAAACAAAATGAACATGGCCTGAAAGTGTATAACACACTGTGCCTTTAACATGCATGAAGCCGAGAATCATTGGTGTTAGAACATTTTTTCTGTGCATTAAGGATGGCACATAACATGACCATACTCATAAGGTAAATAAAAGGCCCCACATCAGTTAATATCTATCCAAACTGGAGACTACAAATATAAACCATGTAAGATCAAAGCTTCATAATTCTGACACGAAAAAGAGTCAATAGAATATTTATTACAAAATCTCACCTTCTGAAACTATTGACACAGTGATGCCTGGGACAAAGTTCATCAAATTAAGAGTGGGCAATATAGTCATGCCTATAAATGAAATATATCACCCATCCTTACTTGTAATGCATCAGTCAAAACGTATTCAGTGTAAAGAACACTTTAAATGAGAGCAAAAATGTTAATTATTATCCCCTGTTTTGTTTTTGTTGTTTGGGTTTTTTTCTTTTGTTTTTTTCTTTTTAAATTTTACCAGCAGCTATAAATAAAAATATTTTTGCAAAAATGGCCCAGGTGTAGGCTGACATGTGAAAGCTAAATGGTTTCCTCCTCACTCCACAACATCTGAATAAGGCTTAGAGAAATAAAAAGTGTATTTTTACATGTGACTTAACACAGTTACCCTTTTGGTATGACACAAAGTAAAAGTACTATTTTGTCACTGAATTTAAAAAATAACTTTGTCTAAAAGCAGAAAAATAGCTGAAGTAAGAAATTTTCTTTCAAAACTCTTGTGATTCAAACTTCCATTTAAAGTCTCTGCTATTATTAAATTAAGGAAAATGTGAAGAAAACAATGATAAAGATGTAACAGCCAGGCCATGTAAATGTACTTGATTTTGGCATTCTTAAGTCCCAGTACTGAAGCTGACACATGGCAACATGGAACTGATAGAAAAGCTTGAAACAGATCACAGGGAGCAAATTATTGTGTCCCAGTGAATCAGTGGATGACAGGCAGCTCATGAGGAGAAGTGATTCCTTTCTGTTCTGAATTCTGGCAGCGAAGTGACAAAGGATTGCCAAGAGCAGTGAATTCAAAGGGAAAACTTGACAAAGCATCAATTCCTTTTCTTGTTAACTACAAAGACAGAACTGTTGACTTCACAGGATTTCTTTATGATTGGACAAAAGAGATCACCATGATAAGAAAAAAAATGGAAATATTTTGTCAATAACTTAGATCTTCTGGGATAGAAGCTTTATATTTTTGGGGATGGATTATGTCTATGTTTGGGATTGAATGTAAAAGAGTTAGCTTATTTGACAGTACTACAGATGCTATGGCTTAGGAACCCAAACTGCTTCAAAGGTGAATATAGTTTTGCATCATGTTCTGACTCATGCTTTCTGCCCTTCCAAGATAACTATTGTAGTCTACTAGGAGAGTCTTGTTGGCATGCAACACCATTTTTATCTCCTGTAGTCTGTCAGTTGCCTTAATAGGACTGAAATTGTATTTTTTTTCCTTTTAAGGTGCATGTAGCAAAAACAGAGTTCACATTTGTTTTCTTATTTCCCTTTGAGCCCATCTGTTGGATCAAAACATTATTATTATTATTATTGCTGTTGTTGTTATTAACATTATTGTTATTACTATTAGCGTTATCATTATTATAATTATTATTATGTTACTGTTACTTGTATTAGTATTGTTATTACCATTCTTTATACTACTATTACTATTATTGCTTTTTTTTTTTTCTTAGATTCATAGATGTGGATGGCTCATGTCATACAATTACAAGACAGTGTTCTCTGGTCTGAACAGTTTTGTAGTCTAAGGACACATAGTTTAGATGTACATAGGAAGTTTCCTACTAAGCTGTCAGATCTGACATTTCATTTTATCAGGCACTAAAGGATTCTAGAATCAATGGAAGAAAGAAAACATTCTCATAGCAATACAGGGAGGAAAAAAAAAGAAGCAGAGAATTTACTCATTGTTATGTATGCTGTTTCTCCATTCCTCCTTTCTCATTTCCTCTTTGGCCTTCTCAAGCGTTGAATTGATTGATGTTGCCACTCGCAAGGTTGGTTCCAAAGGTTTGTAGCGTTGCTGCAATACTTCAGCAGTATCACGAAAAGGCCCCTGAAAGGTATAGGATAATCTGTTTTATTTGGGGGATTACAGTTCTTTTCTTCTTTTATTTTTGACACATTGCTGATGAAAGAGGAGGCAGAATGACTAGGAATTATAGCAAGACTTTTCTTCCAAAATTATTGAAGTTGTTCATTTTGATAGAGCTTCAGATAGCACAAAAGTTGATAATATGCTCTAAAGAAATAATGACAGATGTGTACTACAGATTTATTTAACTACTAACAAATATCTGTTATTTTAAAACAATCATGTTAGATCGACTGAGAAAACATAGTTTTCCTTGTAAAAAATACTGATGAGATAAAATCTGATACCCAAGTATTAAATGGATCTAGATTTTGCTTCAGCAGGAAGCTTAATTCTTCTCTTCTTGATAGAATAATTTTTTCCCTTAAAGGACATGCATTTTCTATGATTTCATAACAATAAAACTACCTGTAGGAGAACTTAATACATCACTTAAGATATAATTCTTCTGATACAATTCAAAATGATGATTTCAACAATACATATATATAGTCAGCTTTTGTGAAGTCAAATTCCACATTAATTTCATTGCTCTTAGAAGGAAAATGAAAGCACATAATTCTTTCATAAGTCTCTCTCTATGTACACACACAGAAGTTTTTCCAGAGTATGTTGTTTAATAACTGATCATACCAGCATCTACCATTTAGAAACATGTAAAACTAGCAGCAGAAAGTCCTTTCCTGCACTATCAAAGCAACATATCCTGTGACATTAAGTCCTGACTGGAAAGACCTTTCCGGTAGTGTAATCCAGGACCATAATCCAGGAGTATAATCCTGGAGTTTAATGGTGCCATATTACACTCAGGACAGTTTAATGGCAACTCTGGATTTAGAGATGTAGCTAATTATTTTATTTTCATCGTTGTTGGTCCAGCAATGAACTATTAAAACCTTGTGAAACTATGAACAAAGAATCCTAATCACAGCCTTTATTCTCAAAGATTTACTTCTTTAAATAGGTTATCACTAACAAGTCACAGCTGGAGTTACTGCAAGCACTGAGTGAAGACTGTGGGGCTAATAAAAAGAAATGATTCACGCCTCATTTATGTTCACTTATGTTTTACATTAATAGAAACCAATAATAGGAACCAGTTACCATAAAAGTCATGGACCGTAAATAACACAAATGGCAAATAAGTATCATCTAGTACTTTTCACAGCTGGACAGGGGGATTGCTATATTTGAAAGTAGGTAATGGATTTTTATTGTAACTTTACTTTTTAAAGGCACAGCACCACGATTTGGAGACCTTTTTAAAGGTTCTAGAAAGCAAACGAGCTTAATTAATGATGCAGATATTTTCTTCCTTCTAAATTTGTCCTGGTCTGAGGTAAAATAGAGCAAATTTTCTAGAAGTAACTTCACTTTTTCAGCTAGGCCTCTTCTGTCTGACTAAACTCTGAAGATCTGCACAAAAAACACATTAATTTAATATGATTATCACAGGTTTTCAAAAACAGAACATAGTCTTTCAGAATGTTCTGTTTCTTCTTAAATGTAAAATATTGACTCATATTCCATGAGGGCCAAGTCATATACCCAAGAAGGGTAATTTCTAAGTCTTTCTTGATCCATAGTTCAAATGAAATTAATAGAGTCCAATTACTAATAGAAACAGGAGGGAAATAGTGTAACTAAGCAAAGGTCTCTCAAATGAGGCTGTGTCATCACTGATGAAAGTGGAGTATATATGTTATAATATTAAAATAATTCTAAACACTCTCTGCAGAATTTTCCATTCCTGTGAATCATGTACTTGAAGAAATTTACCAAATAGTAGGCACCAAGGAGTATATCTGAGATAACACCACCACTAAAAATCTATTTACCCAGCAGGGGTTTGGACTAGATAGTTTGTCATAGTCCCTTACAATCCCTGCCATTCTGTGATTTCCATTTTACAAGACTAATTTTAACATTTGTGGAATCTGAGGTAGAATGGTGCTTACAAATACTTTCAAATTGGGAGTGCCTGCAAGCACTTTGGGCATCCTGCTTCAGAACAGAAATCTTCCTGGGCAATTCAGGGGAAAAAAAGAAAAAGAGAGAATCAACCAGTAGTTTTCCCTCTGAAAGCAAATCACACAGCTTTGTCTCTTGTGTTTAGATTTGCACTGAGTAGCATGAATCTTCTCATGCCCCCATTCCAGAAGAGCTAACAGCATGCAAAAAATCCCTTTAAAAAGGCAACATGATTTCTTTTATTAATAGCTTTTCATGAACAGATGACTAATTTTAGCCTCGTCTGTGTTACCATCAAATTATAATTCTAGTTACCCCTATAATAAAAATGATAGATCTAACTAATGCTTATCAGTAAAACTTTTCTTCCACTGTCTTACATAGAAATAGCTTGCCTATAAAATGCTAAATACCTGTTTTCCTAAGAGAAAGTTAGATAGATGGCTAATTTTTGCTCTTTTAAACTCATGGAATTGACATTCTCATACAAAATATCCAACATTATGGGCAGTACAAATTTAAGATACCTGAAAGAAGAGTGAAGTAATAGGTGACTCCCATATAGATACCGGAAAAGAAGCCTGGTGCCAAAAACTGTCACCAGGAAGAACTAGGATCCAAGTATATGTAGCAATTAAATTCCTTATTGTCACATCAGACAACTTTTAGGATGATGCACACTCATTTCCAGCTGTTCCATCAGCTCAAACCACTGTCCTTTTCTTACACACACAACCCTAAATTGTCAAAATGTTGTGCAGGGATTTAGCCGTGTGACTCCCATTAACATCAGTAAGAGCTGCACAGCTAAATCCATGCACTGTGCTTTGAAAATTTACTCCACAGTGTACATCCCAGGGTGCTGAAAGGATTAAAGTATTATATAGTAAATTCCCTCTTTGAGGTGCAGAAAATAAACAGAACTCTTCTGGTTTGTTCTAAAGGCTGTCTCTGTATGACTGCTGCGCGTGGGGCTGAACTTAGAAAAGACTCTACAATATTAGAAATCCACACAGAAGCTTGTAAAATACTCTGTACACAGCAAATATTTTTTGCAATAGTGTTAGAACTTCTGAGTTCCTTCTATACTTAAAGGCATAATTCCTATTTCAGGCTAGACATAAGAAAGAAATTCTTTACAGTGAGGGTGGTGAAACACTGGAACCAGAGGTTTTCCAGAGAGGTTGTGGATGTCCCTTTCCTGGAGGTGATCTAGTGGGAGGTGTCCCTGCCTATGGCAGGGGGGTTGGAACTAGATGATCTTTAAGGTCCCTTCCAACCCCAACTATTCTATGATTCTATGATTCTATGCATGCATATGTATATAGTTAGAAGACAGCAGTACTTCAAACTTCAGACTAAGTTCAGATCACCTATAGCAAGGGCTGTAATAATGTAGTGAAAATAATATGTTCATTCAGAGGAGGAAAATACAAACAAATTTATATTATGCAGTGCTTATTGCTCATTAAGGCTCAGGGGGGACCTCAAAGTGGCTTATCATAGGGGCCTACAGAAAGGCTGGGGTAGAACTTTTTAATAGGATATCTGATGGAAGGACTAGAAATGATGGATGTAAATTGGAAGGGAAGACATTCAGGACAAAATATGAAAGGCAAAATTTAATAAAGGACAGAGCACAAATATGATTTTGGGACTCAAGATATACTATTATAATCTGTGATAAAAGTTATGTACAAAAACTGCCTGAGAGGTTGCAAAATGTTACCTGAGGCTTCTGTCTGCCAACAGGCGGCAGAGGCTGTCCTATGGAGAAAGTTGGAGGTCTTTTACAAGTTGGCCAGTCATAGAGGTCATAATCAAAGGGACTCTTTGTTTGTTGCCGTTTGTGGCTCAATGGCTTTGACTTCTGTAGCAGCAGCTCCATTGGATCTGGAGATTTTCTGAACGGTGAATTGTAGATGCCTGCAATCTGAACAGCAAATGGGGTTACTTTTGACTTCAGCTAACTTAGAACTCATTCTTGTTATTTCTTCTATAAACCAAATCTACAGAACAAACAGTTTGAAACAAAGTTTCTGATGACTACTGACATGGGATGGATCTACAGATTAAATGCATGTCTGTGTATTGCATTACAGAAGGGTGTAAATGTGATGTATAACTTGGTATTCAGCCCTTCAAATGGAGGTAACTTTCATTCTATGGAAGGTGAAGCTTTCTCAAATCCATGCTTTTTTGGGGTCACATTCAATCTTCCACTTTCCAAAACAGTAGACAAAGAAACATACCAACCTTCCCACTAAAATAATGAAACATGTACAACATTTCATCTAGTTTAAAGATAAAGTAGAATAGTTTTTTTAAAATTTAAGGTTAAATTTAGATTCTAGTTTAAATTTCTACAAAAAATAGACAAAAAAAATCACCTCTTATTTTCAAACATGCATGTAAAGAGTAAAATAGACAACTGTTGCCCCTTTAAATTATGTGCTAGATGAATCACAGTGGGGGCTAAGACAGTGGTAGCATTTTTAAAAGTTAAATTGTGATTATTTAAAGGGAAATACAAGAAAAATTATGGAATAACTATCATTTAGCTACAGAAATTTAAAAAAATTGTCATAGAATCATAGAACAGTTTTGGTTGGAAGGGACCTTAAAATTTATCTAGTTCCAAATCATTCCTGCAAATGTAGGGATTTTATCAGTTCAGTATAAACAATTCACAAAAACATATATGTGAGTTTACTGAGTTAATCATGAATAGTTAAACATGAGAATTTCTACAACATATTGCAGCAAGCCATTAAATCTATAGTAGAATGACATGTCCTTAAAAATAAACCTTGTGAAAATTAATTTGAAGATTAATTTCAAAGTAGCATTTTTAGGTATAGTTTTTAAAGTATATTTAAATCAATATATTGGGGGGTTTCCTATTATAACTATTTTAATTGCTAAGAAGCACTGAATAAAAATAGTAGGAGAAGAAATAAGTTTCCTGATGTGGAGAAAGGTAAGGCAAAGAGGAAATGCTTAAAATCCTGCATTTCTCCATTGGAACACTACTGAGGACTACAGAAAAACTAAGTAGAGGATCGTCCTTCTCATAAAGTATTAATCTCTTGGAGCTGAGAGAATTGAACACTCCTCAATTAGCTCCAATGAATTTTTCATTAGCATATTCTATTGGGAAGTTCCAATTTCTTGTCCCAAAACAGCTAAACAAGGCCCATATGAAACTTATTGTTTAATGGATACAAATATTCAGATGATAGCTTATTCAAAATATTGGTGAGCTATTCAAAATTCTATGGGCTATATTCTTGAGCCCTGTAGGTGACCTGGCCTTAATGACAATTTCTCTTGTCACTCTATTATATGTTCTTAGTGCAAATTCTGTAAACTATCTACTATACTGTCAGTCTAAATGTATCACAAGGTAGAGGACATGAATGGAGATAAATGGTAGAAATATATATGTTCCAAACAACCATTGGCTATATCTTCAGCTCTTTGGGATGCCAGACTAAAACTGCTGGGATCCATGCTTCAAATAGCCCACAAGCAGAACCACTGGAGTGAATGCAGAATTGCAGGTCTATGTGTCTGATTTGTAAAATCCAGCTCCATCTGAAAAGTTTGGTTCCTCATAATTGGTTCTTATTCACATAAGCGCCTCATTAAGTTACAGATTCTTCCTAAAGCTGCTATTATTTTTGTATCATTGTCCTGTGGCAATTTTCTTATCAGCTCATTTTTTGGTAGTGAACACTCAGTGACCTGTAACCACTCCATGGATACAAGTTCCATGTGTTGTCTCAGGCTTTCTGGCATTGTTTCACAATTATTGAATGCATTTACACAAGTTTTCTTAAGTAGAAAATGACATAGTGAAGGTCTTCCATACAAATGAGATTGCATGGTGGGTGTACGCAAACCAGTTCTATGCCATGGCCATTTTGCTCTTCACCCATAAGTGCTATTACAGCCATTGTATCTGCTTAAGTTCTGATCACTGTGATTCTTCCTTCACTCTGCTGATGACAGTAAAACAGAAAAGTGACTGCCTGTAACTAACTTCTGCTTCACATTTCACTGAACTTCTTGTTGCATGTGTCTGCTGGGGGTGCCAGCTCACAGGAGAGTTACTGCTCTCTCGTGGTATATCTACAAAATAATATTTTATAGAAAACTACAGGGCCACAGAAAATGTAAAGCTTTTCATCTCCATGGGGATGACTGAGAATCAGGATGACCCAGAATAAGCCACTTTGGCTCTCTGAAGTTAGGCATGAACTCGTTGATGAGTAGCAAACCCTGGTAAGGACTACATATGCCCAAAATATCAGTTTTTAAGCCTTTTCTTTAAAGAAGAAAACTAAATGAAAAGCTGAAGTGGAAATTTGGAATGACATTTTAACTAAAAAATTATTAGTTTATTTTAAGAAACATTTTTTCCTGTGAAGAATTATAGGCAATAACTTTAAAGAACTGTACTGGCTGGACAGAAGCAGAAACACAGTCTGGGCAGAGAATGGATTGAGAGCAGCTTTTAGGAGAACAACACATGGGTGTTGCTTGATGAGAAACTCAGAAAGAGCCAACAAAGTGCCCTTGCAGACCAAAAGTCAACCACTTCCAGAGCTGCATCAAAAGGAGCATGGGAGAGGTTTCTCCCCTTTCATTCCACTCTGATGAGGCCACACCTGGATTACTGTGTCCAGCTCTGGAGTCCCCAAGATAAGGAGGACATGGACCTGTTGGAGGTCCAGAGTAGGGCCACAAAGCTGCTCAGGGGGCTGGAGAACCTCCCCTATGAATTCAGGTTGGGAAAGTCAGGGTTGTTCAGTCCGTAGTAGAGAAGGCTTAGGGGAGTCCCTTATATCAGCCTACCAGGACTTAAAGGGGACCTGCAAGAAGGATGGGGAGAGACTCTTTGTTGTGAATTGTAATGACAGGATGAGAGGCATTGTTTTGAACCAAAAGATGGTAGATTTCTTCATCTTTTCCCTACTTAAATACAATATTGTCACAACTATAAGCCAATGTAAAAAGTAGAAGAGTGTCTGTCTTGATATATTACCTCGTACTTTGATTCCAAAATGTTGCCCAACCTTAGTTTTTAAGAAAATATATTACCTTCCAAAATATTATGATAGCCTGCAAAAGGTGTCTGAGGGGAGAATGACACATTTTTCTGTAGCTGCATGCTTCACAACCACAAAGGGTCTCTATCAAAGCCAACTTGCTAGAACTTCATCTCCAGGAACAATTTTCTAAAGTGAAAAACACTATAGGGAGGTCTGAAATCTGTGCTAACTCTTAAAAATCCCAAAACTGAGTTATTTGCAGCCCTGTCATTCTAACTTCCACCTCACTAAGACCAAAGAAATCTCAGGAGGAGACTGCTAATAGCTTCTCACTGACCTCCTTGCATCAGGACCTTCTGGTGAATGGTGGCCCAGTGGTGAATACAGCAAATGAGGTGTGAAGGCACAGATACTATTTTTTTTAAAGACTATGATTCTGACTTGTCAGGGAAAATAAAATAAAAAACAAAAAAAAGAAAAGAGAGAAATGAGTTATACAATAGATATATTTTCCCCTAGAATTCTCTGCCTCAGACCTTCCATCATGGAAACCCAAGCATGACTTGGAATATTAATTGTGTTAGGTCAAGCATACTGGTGAATGTACCATTTGTTACCCAGTCATCCTTAGCATTACATTAATATTTTGAATCATTTTGCATTTCTAACACTCTATCATTTAGTTTCTTTACATTTGTTTTCTTATCTTCATAATTAATGGTGGCATATGGGGAAAGGAAAAAAAAAACACAAAAAAAGAAGTATTAATTTAATGAATACTAGCAAATAAAAGCTTCATTGAGAGGTTTTTATGTTCTGTATTGCTTCTGTCTCCTATCCTACATTTAGTCTCTGCTGCAGAGACTTTTTGCCTTGTCCTGTTTATCATTTCTACTTGGAGGAAAGACTTAACTGTTTTTTTCCAGAATGCACCAAAGAAATTGTTAAGGAGTTTGCCATGGAAGTTAAACTATGAAGGAAAAGAGTAGCAAAAGAAATAGAAAGAAGGAAGAAAGGGGAGAAAAAGGTGTAGGTAGAAGAGGTAAGACAAGGCTGTGTTGATTATGCTAGATGGTTCCTCGGAAAAAAATCAGGGATCCCAGGTGGTATAAAAAATGTTTTTGACACTGCAATATTTATTTATTAATTACTTATAATAATTCTTATTTCTTGACTGAGCTTTTAAAGTCTACATATAAAATTGCAGACAAAATCTGCCCTAATAGATACTGCACTATAATTACACACATGGAAAAATTAAAGATCTATGAAGTTGAGATGAAGATAAAATATAAACACAAAGTCAATAGAAAGTGTATTCCCATATCTTTAAAATATTCTTTACTGTATTATAACAAAAAATTAATGAAGGTATACCCTATTTCAATTTCTTTTCTATATCAACTCTGAAAATTTGAAATTATCAATATATCATGAATCTGAATGTTATATTTGATGGCAATTGAATCTTGGAAAAATGGAGCTTTGAAGGAAGAGGTCTTTGTAAGTGATTGTCACAGTAAAAACCTAAATAAAATCCTACTTTCTGGTCTTTTAGTGAGGAGTTAACCAAGAACAAAACAGGGGCTTAACATTAAAATCTTTCTTTTTTGCTCCATTGTAATTTGTGAAAAAAAAAAAAAAAGCAAGCTGAGATGAGAGGCAAGAGATCTTTAAAAGCCATAAAAATAAAAGCATGAAGGGGAGCTGTGAATGAAGTATTTGCTAGAGATGGGATTGCTGAATCAACACTGACCAGTGCACTTCATCATAATTATCAGGACATACTACTGCTAAGGGATTTATAAAAATCCCACTCAGCAAATAATTGCCCCGCTGTTAGGAGATAGTCAGAGTGTTAACACACTGTCACAGTCCAGAGTTTAGTAAGATATTCAACATTCAATTACTCTTGCTGAGAACTAAAAGGAAACATGATCATTTCTCAGCTACTGCAGTTATGCTTCCACATGAATTCCAGTGAACAATCTTGTTAATCCCCAGATACAGTTCCTCTAGGAGGTAAAAGAAATACCATAAAGCATTAACAATTCACAGGGAAGAAACATTTTTAAATGGTGCTGCTGCCATGTCTGTAAAAGACAAGGGATTCCAAACTTCCAAATAACTAGTTTATTGCAGACTTTCAGAATATTCCATATGTAGTGAAAATCAACAGATAATATATTTCATATGAAATTTATTGTGGAAAGATTAATCCATAAATATTCTGTATTATATGTTCTAGCAACATGTATTATAAAAATGTATTGATCAACATACAATTTGAAGCCTCAGAACATCAGAATGCACTCTGCTAGGAATAATCCGTGATTTTTAAACTAATGCAAACATGTTTTTATATTATCAGTTAAGAAATATGGTGCAAAGTTTATTCAGGTATAGAAAAACACCAAGGCACAATATTCCAGTGTGAAATAAAATTTCCTTACCATGGCTGGGAATAAGAAAAAACATAACCCAGGTTTATAAACATAGATTCGGTTTTCACTGAGCTAATGCTATTCCTTAGGCCTTATCCTGTAATCCATATAAAAATACGCTCTCAGGAATTTAATCTAAATAAGAATTACAGGACCTAGTCTGTTACTATACCTAAGGTATTTTAGCTTTCTTTGAAATACTATTTTTATGCAGAGACTTAAAAAAATTCATAAATGAGTGATGAGGAGTGTGTATTCTTTCAAGTGGGATTAATTACCTGTCTATTCTGTTTAAACAGAGTAGTAGAAGCATTAATTATTGTTATTCTGCCTCCAGATTGTAAAGCTTTTTTCAGTCCTTTTCATTTGTGAAATTTTTTTCTTGATATCAAAATAACAGGATGATCATGTTTTAAGTGCTCATTTATAAGTAAACCAGGCTGCAATTTCATAGACTATACAATGAGGTGTTAAGGAAACATTCAATTCCAATATCCTGGCCACAGACCATGAAATCAACCTCTAAACCTGCACAGGTACTAAGTTCAACTACAGGAAACAAAAATGTAACTGAATCTTCCAACAGATACTTACTACTTAGGTATTTAGGCAATGAGACAAAAGAGAAACAAACTCTATTTAATGCATGAATCTTTGTGGCACAACACCCAAAGCACAGCCCAGCAAATCCCGAGGCATCCCAAAAATGTATCCACCTTTCATTGATTCTTTCTCTCACTGAGGTTTACTCTGTCAAATCTAATTGTTATGCAAGCTCTTGATGACATGACTAGAACAGGGATAATAATTTGAATGAACAAGTGATGGCACAGAAAACTATATTCTTATCTTGAAGACACCAGAGTCTTCTCACTTTTCATTGATTTGTAGCTGTTTTAAAAACAAGCAAGAAAAGAAAGGAAACATTTTAACTTAATAACTTTATTTTTAAAATCAGAATAAGAAATTCCATTACTATTATTTTTCATTAAGAAGTGCTGGGCTGAGTATGGGATCATGTACAAATTCTAGGAATCCCTGAAAACCAACTTATTTCTGCAACTACCCTGTATAAATGGAAATTAATGAACTTACTCTTAGGAATAATCTGTGAGGATGATTTTATTCTTTTGTGTACTGTATGTGAATACACTGACAGTATTTCCTTACTTCACTGGATTATTTTGAGGTTAAAATTATTTATGTTTTTGATAAGTTCTCAAAGCTTTATTTAAAGGTTTGATATAATTTGCATCTTTAAAATAAAAATTATCCCTATGCCATTGTCACAATGGAAAAAGCGATCTTTGTAAGAAAAAAATCAGCTCAAAATTCACTCCTTTTCTTACTGAACGGAAAAAGATCATGGTAGTTCTGCATTGAGTGTCTTAGAATTTGTAACACCAGGATTTACCTACAACAGATCAAGAGAGAAATAGCCCTTCTTAACAGATAGAAATGGGTATGATATGGAAATTTTCTTAGTTTATGAAATAATTACTAAGTAAAGTATTAATTCTCTCCTCTGAAAATATACGTATGAAACTAAATAAAGTAACATTGAATTTCATTATTTCTTAGATCTCTTGCATTGTGCTTACATCTGAATCTTCCCTAATGGGCATATATGCTGGTAGATAAAAAAGATGTAAAATAAAGCTAAATAAAACAACAAATAAGTGAAAATACACTATTTTCATTGTGCCCATTGCAGGGCAGACATAATTACAAAGTCAACAGTACATATTAGATACTAAACAGAGGCATTAAATATTGAATAAACTCTGCAAGTTAGTGAAAGAACTTCACAGCTAAACAGTTCCCTTGCCTAAGAGCTGAAAAACAAAAGAACTGGTGTGTGCATCACTCATCTTGAAGTCTCATTAAAGCAAGGATACCATCAGTGCCACTTCTTAATCAACAGAAAGGTTTGCTGTTGAGAAATGTACAGCATTTTATCTTCACGACTTCTCCCATGCCATTCCTAACCTTCCTCTTCTTACACATTTATCTCTTATTAAGCATGCCTTTCTTCTGATATAATAGTTTCAAAAATTAACTGAACAAGGCCTTACATCTCTTTGAACTTGTATAAGCAGTTGGATTGTTATGCATCAGCCAAATTTATACCAGCAACAAAAATTTCAAGAAAAATTTCAGTGGGTTTCTAATCTATGTAAGTTTATGTGAATATGGCTCCATGCTTGAGCTTTATTTGATGTTTATACTACACTGTATCTTCCTTGCAATGAAGATTCTTCCTTAAATGAATGTAGTACCACATCATACACAAAGAAAGGATTCAACATGTAACTCAATCTTACCATATTTCTGACTCTGCAGCAATCCAAGCCCTCTGCCTCCCCAGCTGACAGTAATACACAAAAAGTAGTCATGTTTTCCGAAGAACTCAGCATGTACAATTTTGATAGGTCACACAGCTTGTCTTTTAAACTCCACTATTAATCCTAGCCACAGGGGTTGAGTAAGAAGTTTGCTGTCTAGAAAAGATCCACACAAGTAGAGATTATGCTATTCAGATGCTGAATAAGATGGCTACCTTCTAGCAAGTGGATTTTTAAATGACTAACATGAGATGCAGAGATGCTAAATGCTGTAATACATGGCAGATACAGCAGAGATGCCACTATGCTATAATAATATATACTTAAGATGAGTGACAGGGCTAGTAACAAGCTATTTAGAGGAAGCTGAGAAATATTGCCATGTCTACCTCGATATGCTTTTAAACAACTGAGTTTGCACAGGATCATCCAGAAAACAGCATTTAAGTTTTACAACCTATTGTGCATCAAGATCTTCCTAATGCTAAATGAATTTTCAGTGTAAATTCTTTCTCATTTCTTTGCACAGTTATCAAACAAACTGAAATTATTTTACAATAAGCAACCTTTATGAAAAACAGAGTTTGAAATGCTGTTACAGAACATGCTTAAAATTATTAAACTAGTTCGTTCATTTAGTCACTACCTCTAAAAAATGGGATGCAAATTGTTTTCTGGGGAATGTGACAAAGGGAGAAATTCTGGATTTCTGTTTGAAGCATTTTCCCTTTCCACTTGTGCTAACTTATGAGTGAATAGGAAGTAATTTTCACAGACACAGGGGAAAAATATATCTGAAATATCTATTTCTTAGTAGAGGTAACTCAACAGATAGCACTTCCTCAATCTCTTTCCATTGTTCTCTATGCTATGGGCTTACCCTTTTCTGTGCATGAAGATCACCATTCTCACTGTCTTAGTTTTGACTTTGATTATACTTGACCACCCTAGGGAGACAACAGCCTCAGAGAAAAAGCGTGATTGAAGAGGAAAATGTACATAAGTTGTTAACTTCATCACTAAATGGTTTTGCAAAGGAGTACACTAGGTTCTGGAGGTGCACACTAGCTTCCAGTACTTGCCTTCTTTTTACATGACCATGATACTCTGTTGAGTAGAAGAATTATAGTCCTGAGCATTCCCAGGATGACTAATCCCAAAGGCCAAGAACTGGACTCAGATCCTAAGAGAATACAAGATTTTTGAGTGTGCATGAAAATCATTTAGAGGTCATTTTTGGAATTCAGATCTAGTGGAACTAAGCTTCTAGACATAAATATTTTTCTTTATTCATGTACAATGTCTCGAAGGACCACAAATATCTCAGTTATTGCCTGCTTTCAGTTTACTTTACTGTGTCCTGCTTTTTGACAGAGTCATTAAGCAGTATTAACTTAGATTCATTTGAAGCAAAATGAGATTGTGTGTATAGTGCTCCATGAAGCACAAGAGTTGAGTGATTTCTCTGTACTGAATATCTGTGAACAGATATGTCTGGCTTCCAGTGTTGAATTGAATACATGAAGAAGGCTCACTGATCAAATATACTCGTCACAACTACTGCAAGAAGGATTTAATGTAAATTGAGAACCCTTTAGAAATAATATTTTATAAAAACAGAACACTACCATGAAGTACTTTATATATTAATGCTATTTAAATATAGCTACAAGCCAGCCTGAGTACTAGGGAAGCTCACCCTCTCCTCTTTAATTTAAATGGGATTTTTATGGTACAAGCTTTGGAAAGTACTCAAAAATATCTGACTTCTAGTCAGGTGAGTGGTTATTAAGCACCTATAGTGAGATAGGGATGTTCAGTGATTTGGGCACCTACATTAAAAAAAAAAATTAACCATTTTAGTTCCTCTGCTTATAATGAATGATAATTTCATCCCCTCAATGTTTTAAAGACAGGATAATAAAATGACAAGATGAAAAAAATGTAGAAGACAGGAGATAATTCATTCTTCATGCTAATTCAGTCCTTGGCCTTTACTGAACAGACACTGCCAATAGTAACAAATTATGTAAAATGATTTTGTGATGTGGACTGTTCACTTGGGACTAAGCTCAAATGACCAAACTTGCAAGCTTGTCTCTTAAACTGTGGATGTGGAGATCAAAGGCCAGAGCTTTATCCACGGAGTTCTCACCTTTATAAGAATAAAACTGCCAGATGTCCAAAGACAGAGTGGGTGTCAAACAGTGTCATTTTAGACCAATTATTTTTCAAGTTCTTACAGGACAGCACATTAGGTTAGAAGCATATTAATGAGTTGCATCTTCTGAATATTCATTAGCCTGCACCAAGAAGGATTTTGTGGCTTTTTTGTCACTCCTTAGATCATTTACCTGCTGTAAGCTCAGTAACTTCAATGTAATTTGCTCCTGATTTCCAGTAGTGTAAATGGGGACAAACACAGTCAGCACAATGTTTATGAATTTCCATCTCTGTTTACAGGAAAAATGTAATTCAAAATACCTTAGCACTGAATAGCATTTGAATTTAAAATATTTCACCCTGTGATCTGACAAAATGTTGAATAATGACTGATACAACAGATCAAAGTGAGGTAATTTTGAGTTCTAAAATAACTACAGAAAAGGAAAATGAAACTGGTCTGGAAAACCAAAGATGAAAAGTAACCTTCAGGCATGGTTTTGCTACTTTCATGCACTAATACTCTAATCCAGAGTCTACAGAAGTCCCCAAAGTGGAATTGCTATTGGAGTATGGGTGTTACACACACACAGAGGGCAAGAACAGTAAAACTCAGTTCTCATTGCTCCTACATTAACTTTTACTTACCTGATGCTAACCTTTCCTTCCTCATCATAGGTCATTATTCTTACATGTGTTTGTTTGTTCTTTCTTTGTTTTAAATCTCAGTGATTTTAAAGACAGACACCAGTTTGCTCCTCCCACCACTTTCACCACTGCCATCTGCTCCACACTACACATGGACTTGCAGATCCTCCACTTAGGTAGCAACAATAATGGTAGCAGCAGCTGACAGACTTGTTCCCTGAGGACTACTGCTTGCTCTATCAGCAGACACTTAAACAACACAGGTCTACATTCTAGCTTGATACTGGAGCTCTGAATTTAGTCTATTATACCCCTAAATCTAACCATCACTGTAAGACAATGATCAACTGCAGTATAGCTTGGGAAGCTGGAAATATCAATGACAGGAATTATGTAAGCAAATATGAACTCTTCATATACACTTCAGCAAAGAGCCACCACTGGACTCAGCAAGTCTATCTTTCTTTGACTTTAAAAGTCTTTTATCAACACTTACCAAAGGACAGCCCTTACTACGAATGCCTGAATGGTGAATGACAAAGAGCAGAAGTAGTAATCTATTCAATTATAATGAATTTTGTTAATATAGAAAGGCAACAATAGGGTTCTAGAAGGATAACCTACATAGGTAAACATGTTTATAATAAAAATTACATTTAATATGTAGTCCCTTTGTTAATGACTGACAGCTAAAAAATATGAGCCAACTACTTATGCTTGCAGCATAGGATGCCATATTCTAGAATGCACCAAAAGAAGGGTGGCCAGAAGGGTGAAGGAAGGTACTCTGCCTCTCTGCTCCCCTCTGCTGAGACCACAGCTGCAGTACTGCATCCAGCTGTGGAGCCCTTAGCACAAGAAAGACAGGAATGTGTTGGGAAGAGTCCAGAGAAGGGATAGGATGAAGATGGGATGAGAGAGTCAGTGTTGTTCAGCTTAGAGTATAGAAGACTCTAAGGGAGATCTTACTGATGCCTTCATTAACAAAAGGGGACCTAGAGGAAAGATGAGGAAGTGGGGCCTGCTGCTATAGTTAAGGGATGACAGAGGGTAGAATCATAGAATCAT